>OY757016.1:145086111-145459210 GCA_963580285.1 Lucinisca nassula | reverse complement strand
GAGTCATGATTGAAACGAAAAAATGTTCAAGTGAAACATCGAGTCCACTATCTTGCTTCTCTTACATATAAGAAGAAATTGGGCATTAAGAAAATAGTTTATACCCAAAAGTTGAGGTGGGGGTAAAGATATCCTGGCCAGTTTAGCTTTACCCCCGGTGGTAAAGATATCTCAGCTGGGATATCTTTACCCCCGCCTTTCCACTCACCACCACCACCCATTTCACAACTGACGGGGATAATGCAAGATTATGAAAGATTATCATAAGGGACATTTTGAATAAGAAAATATACCAAAAGAAGTTATTAGTAATCACTTGCCTCTATAATATGGTCATATTTCTTACTAAGGGTAGTTCTATTTGTCCGAGTCATGATTGAAACAAAAAAATGTTCAAGTGAAACATCGAGTCCACTTTCTTGCTTCTCTTACATATAAGAAGAAATTGGGCATTAAGAAAATAGTTTACACCCATTTCACAACTGACGAGGATAATGCAAGATTATGAAAGATTATCATAAGGGACATTTTGAATAAGAAAATATACAAAAAGAAGTTCTTTAATAATCATTTGCCTCTATAATATGGTCATATTTCTTACTAAGGGTAGTTCAATTTGTCCGAGTCATGATGGAAACGAAAAATGTGTAAGTGAAACATCGAGTCCACTTTCTTGCTTCTCTTACATATAAGAAGAAATTGGGCATTAAGAAAATAGTTTTTACCCAAAAGTTGGGGTGGGGGTAAAGATATCCTGGCCAGTTTAGCTTTACCCCCGGGGGTAAAGATATCCCAGCCGGGATATCTTTACCCCCGCCTTTCCACTCACCACCACAACCCATTTCACAACTGACAGTGATAATGCAAGTTTATGAAAGATTGTCATAAGGGACATTTTGAATAAGAAAATATACAAAAAGAAGATATTAAATAATAATTTGCCTCTATAATATGGTTATATTTCTTTCTTAGGGTAGTTCTATAAGTCCAAGTCACAATTGAAACGAAAAATGTTCAAGTGAAACATCGAGTCCACTATCTTGCTTCTCTTACATATAAGAAGAAATAAGGCATTTAGAAAATACTTTATACCCAAAAGTTGGGTTGGGGGTAAAGATATCCTGGCCAGTTTAGCTTTACCCCCGGGAGTAAAGATATCCCAGCCGGGATATCTTTACCCCCGCTTTTCCACTCACCACCACCCCCCATTTCACGACTGACAGGGATAATGCAAGATAATGAAAGATTGTCATAAGCAACATTTTGAATAAGAAAATATACAAAAAAGAAGTTATTAAATAATCATTTGCCTCTATAATATGTTCATATTTCTTTCTTAGGGTAGTTCTATTAGACTGAGTCATGATTGAAACGAAAAAATGTTCACGTGAAACATCGAGTCCACTATCTTGCTTCTCTTACATATAAGAAGAAATTGGGAATTAAGAAAATAGTTTATACCCAAAAGTTGAGGTGGGGGTAAAGATATCCTGGCCAGTTTAGCTTTACCCCCGGTGGTAAAGATATCTCAGCTGGGATATCTTTACCCCCGCCTTTCCACTCACCACCACCACCCATTTCACAACTGACGGGGATAATGCAAGATTATGAAAGATTATCATAAGGGACATTTTGAATAAGAAAATATACCAAAAGAATTTATTAGTAATCATTTGCCTCTATAATATGTTCATATTTCTTACTAAGGGTAGTTCTATTAGACTGAGTCATGATTGAAACGAAAAAATGTTCAAGTGAAACATCGAGTCCACTATCTTGCTTCTCTTACATATAAGAAGAAATTGGGCATTAAGAAAATAGTTTATACCCAAAAGTTGGGGTGGGGGTAAAGATATCCTGGCCAGTTTAGCTTTACCCCCGGGGGTAAAGATATCCCGGCTGGGATATCTTTACCCCCGCCTTTCCACTCACAACCACCACCCATTTCACAACTGACGAGGATAATGCAAGATTATGAAAGATTATCATAAGGGACATTTTGAATAAGAAAATATACAAAAAGAAGTTCTTTAATAATCATTTGCCTCTATAATATGGTCATATTTCTTACTAAGGGTAGTTCAATTTGTCCGAGTCATGATTGAAACGAAAAATGTTCAAGTGAAACATCGAGTCCACTTTCTTGCTTCTCTTACATATAAGAAGAAATTGGGCATTAAGAAAATAGTTTTTACCCAAAAGTTGGGGTGGGGGTAAAGATATCCTGGCCAGTTTAGCTTTACCCCCGGGGATAAAGATATCCCAGCCGGGATATCTTTACCCCCGCCTTTCCACTCACCACCACAACCCATTTCACAACTGACAGTGATAATGCAAGTTTATGAAAGATTGTCATAAGGGACATTTTGAATAAGAAAATATACAAAAAGATATTAAATAATAATTTGCCTCTATAATATGGTTATATTTCTTTCTTAGGGTAGTTCTATAAGTCCAAGTCACAATTGAAACGAAAAATGTTCAAGTGAAACATCGAGTCCACTATCTTGCTTCTCTTACATATAAGAAGAAATAAGGCATTAAGAAAATACTTTATACCCAAAAGTTGGGGTGGGGTAAAGATATCCCGGCCAGTTTAGCTTTACCCCCGGGGGTAAAGATATCCCAGCCGGGATATCTTTACCCCCGCTTTTCCACTCACCACCACCCCCCATTTCACGACTGACAGGGATAATGCAAGATAATGAAAGATTGTCATAAGCAACATTTTGAATAAGAAAATATACAAAAAAGAAGTTATTAAATAATCATTTGCCTCTATAATATGTTCATATTTCTTACTAAGGGTAGTTCTATTAGACTGAGTCATGATTGACACGAAAAAATGTTCAAGTGAAACATCGAGTCCACTATCTTGCTTCTCTTACATATAAGAAGAAATTGGGCATTAAGAAAATAGTTTATACCCAAAAGTTGGGGTGGGGGTAAAGATATCCTAGCCAGTTTAGCTTTACCCCCGGGGGTAAAGATATCCCAGCTGGGATATCTTTACCCCCGGAGGTGAAGATATCCAGGGTGGGGGTAAAGATATCCCGGGATATCTTTACCCCCGGGGGTAAAGCTTCCCAGGGGGTAAAGATAAACTGTTACACCGGAAACCCCAAAAGGGATACCTTGGCAAACAGTGCAGGCCCAGATGAGACACCGCAGAACGCGGCGTCTCATCAGGGCCTACACTATTTGCAGGAAGTTCAGCCTTTTCCCAAATCAATTTTGAAGATTCCACAACCTGACACCCCTAAATTTAAAAATGGACTCCTGCTATATATAAGGAGGAAGATTCCATTTGGTACAAAAAGGGTTAAGATACTACAGCTCCAGATAAGGAAGATTAACGAGGATATTTTTTTTTTTGAAATTTTCCGACTTAACCCTTTCTGTACCAAATGGAATCTTCCTCCTCAAATATAGCAGGAGTTTGTTTAAAAATTTAGGGGTGTCGGGTTGTGTTTTCTTCAAAATCTATTTGGAAACTGGCTGAACTTTTAGCAAACAGTATAGACCCTGATCAGATGCCGCGTTGTGTGGCATCTGATCTGGGCTTCAATGTTTGCCAGGGCACCCGTTTTGGGGTTTTGGGTACTAAATGTGTTAAACATCCAGTAAGAGTGATTGGTAACCATAGCTTCTGATCAGAAGTAACTAGGATTTTTCAGGGATAATTTTCTTCAGAAAACTTTGTTGTTAGAATCAAATCATTGACATGATTGTAACATGCCCATAGTACACAGGTTTTTATACAGAAGTCCCTGGGCTCTCCAACTGAAATTGGTTATAGCAGGGCCTTGCAGCAGGTAAGGGTTGAGGGGGAATGTTGTTATTTCTACTGTTCCTATGCTTCCATACTTTTTCCTCTTTCTCCTCTGTCCCTCACTTTTTGTTGTGCCTGCTATTATTTAGTGATGGGTATTGTCAGAATTTTCATATCACTATATATTGCGATACGGATACTGCGTATCACGATGCGTATCACGATATATTATGTAGCAATCTGAAACACACTGGTACTTGGAAAACCCAACTATATATGTGAGAAAGGAGGGAGTTTCCATGGGTATATATCATTTATCCTATTCCTGCTCATGCACTTACAAAACCAAGCCCAAGTTTCTTTCTAGAATTGTCCCAATGTTATGAGGTGAAATAAAGATAATATCTGAAAATGCCAGAAAATGTTGTATTAGATTGATGGCCTCAGTCACTTTATTTGTGACTGTCATCTTTTGCAACCTGAAATGTTGCTTGATATAGGCTTTTCCATCTTGATTTTAAACGAGTTGGTAGTTGGCCATGGTAAAGTTTGTTATGGTTTCTCTCAATTACGCTAAATTGTAAATGCTGGGCGGCTTACACTAAAACGGCGTATACAACAACAACAGATGCAAGATTCACCGAAATCCTAGCTTGGCCTACGCTATGACCAGCTTATACATAAAGGGGGGGGGAATCGATTAGATTACTTACTTTTGCAGTGGGAATGATTCTGTTTTAACGGAGCTGTATTTACCGATCAGTTACGAAAGAAAATATGAAAAATGGATGAAAACAGAAAATATCGGTATTGGCGGACCGTATTGTGATATGATTTTTTAGCTCCACTGGCCGAAGGCCAGCGGGGCTATTGTCATGGCCCTGTGTCCGTTGTGCGTCCGTGTGTCTGTGCGTTAACTTTTTCTTTAAACATCTTCTCCTCCTAAACTACTGGGCCAATTGTAACCAAACTTCACAGGAATGTTCGTTACATAGTCCTCTTCTAAATTCCTTCAAAGAATTTTGTTACACCCAGAACTCTGGTTGCCATGGCAACAAAACCAAAAAAAATAAAAATCTTTAAAAATCTCCTCCAAAACCACCTGTTGGATTTCATTTTTATTTTGCATGACTGTTCCTTGGGTTGACCTCTTTCAGATTCCTTGAAGAAATTTTGATCCGACAAAAAACATGGCCGCCATGGGCGGGGCTTATTTTCCCTATTTAACATATAGTGTAATGCTAAAACATCTTCTCCTCCTAAACTATTGGGCCCATTGTAACCAAACTTCACAGGAATGTTCCTTACTTAGTCCTCTTCTAAATTCCTTCATAGAATTTTGTTACACCCAGAACTCTGGTTGCCATGGCAACAAAACAACACAAAATATTAAAAATCTTTAAAAATCTTCTCCTCCAAAACCACCTGTTGGATTTCATTTTTATTTTGCATGAATGTTCCTTGGGTGGACCCCTTTCAGATTCCTTGAAGAAATTTTGATCCGACAAAAAACATGGCCGCCATGGGCGGGGCTTATTTTCCCTATTTAACATATAGTGTAATGCTAAAACATCTTCTCCTCCTAAACTACTGGGCCAATTGTAACCTAACTTCACAGGAATGTTCCTTACTTAGTCCTCTTCAAAATTCCTTCAAAGAATTTTGTTACACCCAGAACTCTGGTTGCCATGGCAACAAAACCACACAAAAAATTAAAAATCTTTAAACATCTTCTCCTCCAAACCCACCTGTTGGATTTCATTATCCCCTCGCACAACATAGTTGTGAGGGGGGATATAGCATTTGTCCCGTACGTACGTACATAAGTACGTACTTTTGTCATCGCTCTAGCGCCCATATGTACATACTTTTGTCATCGCTCTAGCACCACGTACGTACGTATGTACTTTTGTCATCGCTCTAGCGCCTACATTTCTTGACCGATTTTAATATAACTTCACACAAACGTTCCTTACGACAATATCTGGAGCAAGATCGACTTTCAAGGTCATGACCTCAAGGTCAAGGTCACTCTGGCTATTTTTTTGAAAAACTTTGTCATGGCTCTAGCGCCTACATTTCTCCCCCAATTTCAATATAACTTCAAACAAATGATCCTTATAAAAATATCTCGAGCGAGTTGGACTTTCAAGGTCATGACCTCAAGGTCAAGGTCACTGTGGCTATTTTTAGAAAAACATTGTCATCGCTCTAGCGCTTACATTTCTTCACCAATTTCAATATAACTTCACACAAATGATCCTTATAAAAATATCTTGAGCGAATTCCACTTTCAAGGTCATGGCTTCAAGGTCAAGGTCACAGTGGCTATTTTTAGAAAAACTTTGTCATCGCTCTAGCTCCTACATTTCTTCACTGATTTGTAAACCAGGGGTCGCAGGTTCGATCCCGGGCTTCTCCAGACTTTCGGATGAGTCTTTAAACCGAGGTCCCGTCTCCGTATGACCTTAGCTGTTGGTGGGACGTAAAACTGAAACACTCACTCACTCACTCTTCACTGATTTCAATATAACTTCACACAAATGTTCCTTATGACAATATCTTGAGCGAGTTGGACTTTCAAGGTCATGACCTCAAGGTCAAGGTCACTGTGGCTATTTTTAGAAAAACATTTTCATCGCTGTAGCGCCTACATTTCTTCACCAATTTCAATATAACTTCACACAAATGTTCCTTATAAAAATATCTCCAGCGAGTTTGACTTTCCAACTCATGGCCTCAAGGTCAGGGTCAAGGTCACTGTGGCTATTTTTTAGAAAAACTTTGTCATCCCTCTAGCGTTTACATTTCTTCACCAATTTCAATATAACTTCATACAAATGTTCCTTATGACAATATCTCTAGCGAGTTCCACTTTCAAGGTCAAGGTCACTGTGTCTATTTTTAGAAAAACTTCGTCATCGCTCTATCGCCTATATTTCTTCACTGATTTCAATATAACTTCACACAAATGTTCCTTATGACAATATCTCAAGCGGGTTCGACTATCAATGTAAGGCCTCAAGGTCAAGGTCACTGTGGCTATTTTTTAGAAAAACTTTGTCATCGCTCTAGCGTTTACATTTCTTCACCAATTTCAATATAACTTCATAAAAATGTTCCTTATGACAATATCTCTAGCGAGTTCCACTTTCAAGGTCAAGGTCACTGTGTCTATTTTCAGAAAAACTTCGTCATCCCTCTAGCGCTTACATTTCTTCATCGATTTCAATATAACTTCACACAAATGTTCCTTATGACAATATCTCACCATTTCGACTTTCAAGGTCAAGGTCACTATGGCTATTTTTAGAAAACTTTGTTATCGCTCTAGCGCCTACATTTCTTCACTACCATTGGTTAATGTAATAAATATGACAATTGTCTGAAGTTAGCCGGTGGAGCGACAGGCCCTCTTGGGCCTCTTGTTTTCTGAACTGTATCACGGTATACCGATATATCGCACATCACTATTATTATTGTCGCTCCTGCTATTAGCATGGCGCAATATAGGCACGCTGTTTTCCGTCCGTTCGTCCGTCTGTGCATCCGTTTGTCAAGGCGTCAACATTTGCGAACACTCTAGAGTTCACCCTAATGGTCAAGTTAATTTCTAAGAGCTTCATTATTGATACTTGGTACAAACTTCTATATGGGGATGGCAACTTAAATGCAAGAATCCAAATTTAACCTTGACCTACATGTCATGGTTCACTGGCTTTGTAAAAGATTGCAGCCACCTAGGGTTCACCCTAATGGTCAAGTTAAGTTCTCAAGAACTATAAGCACTGTATTAATGATACTTGGTACAAACTTGTATCTTGGGATGGCAACTTAAATGCAAGCATCCAAATTTAACCTTGACCTATATTTCATGGTTCATTGACTTCATAAAATATTGCGACCATCCTAGGGTTCACCCTAATGGTCAAGTTAATTTCTCAAGACATTAATGATACTTGGTACAACCTTGTATCTGGGGATGGCACTTACATGCAAGCATCCATGTTTGACCTTGACCTACATGTCATGGTTCACTGACTTTGTAAAATACCCTAGCATTCATCCTAATGGTCAAGTTAATTTCTCAAGAACTGTAAGAGCTTCATTAATGATACTTGGTACAAACTTGTATCAGGGGATGGCAACTTAAATGCAAGCGTTCATATCTGACATTGACCTACATTTCATGGTTCATTGACTTTGTAAATATTGCGACCACCCTAGCATTCACCCTAATGGTCCAATTAATTTCTCAAGAACTAGCATACACCCTAATGGTCAAGTTAAGTTCTTAAGACCTATAAGCCCTCCATTAATGATACTTGGTACAAACTTGTATCTGGGGATGTCAACTTAAATGCAAGCATCCATATTTGACCTTGACCTACATTTCATGGTTCACTGACTTTGTAAAATTATGTGACCATCCTAGGGTTCACCCTAAGAGTCAAGTTAATTTCTCGAGACATTAATGATACTTGGTACAAACTTGTAATTGGGGATGGCAACTTATATGCAAGCATCCATGTTTGACCATGACCTACATGTCATGGTTCACTGACTTTGTAAAATACCCTAGCATTCATCCTAATGGTCAAGTTAATTTCTCAAGAACTGTAAGAGCTTCATTAATGATACTTGGTACAAACTTGTATCAGGGGATGGCAACTTAAATGCAAGCGTTCATATCTGACATTGACCTACATTTCATGGTTCATTGACTTTGTAAATATTGCGACCACCCTAGCATTCACCCTAATGGTCCAATTAATTTCTCAAGAACTAGCATACACCCTAATGGTCAAGTTAAGTTCTTAAGACCTATAAGCCCTCCATTAATGATACTTGGTACAAACTTGTATCTGGGGATGTCAACTTAAATGCAAGCATCCATATTTGACCTTGACCTACATTTCATGGTTCACTGACTTTGTAAAATTATGTGACCATCCTAGGGTTCACCCTAAGAGTCAAGTTAATTTCTCGAGACATTAATGATACTTGGTACAAACTTGTAATTGGGGATGGCAACTTATATGCAAGCATCCATGTTTGACCATGACCTACATGTCATGGTTCACTGACTTTGTAACATACCCTAGCATTCACCCTAATGGTCAAGATAATTTCTCAAGAACTATAAGAGCTACATTAATGATACTTGGTACAAACTTGTATCAGGGGATGCCAACTTAAATGCAAGCATCCATATCGGACCTTGACCTACATTTCATGGTTCATGGACTAAGTAAAATATTGTGACCACCCTAGGGTTCACCCTAATGGTCCAGTCAATTTTTCAAGAACTATAAGAGCTTCATTAATGATACTTGGTACAAACTTGTATCTAGGGATGGCAATTTTAATGCAAGCATCCATATTTAACCTTGACCTGCATTTTATGGTTTATTGACTTTGTGAAATATTGCAACCTTCCTAGCGTTCACCCTAATGATCAAGTTCATACAAACGAACTATATGTGCTTTATTAATGATACTTAGTACATACTTGTTTCTAGGGATGACAACTGTATTGCAAGCATCCATATTTGACATTGACCTAAATTTCATGGTTCACTGACTAAGTGAACTATTGCATCAACCCTATTTTTCAACCTAATGTTTAGGTTCATTTCTCAAGAACTTTTAGAGCTTCATTAATGATACTTAGTACAATCTTGCATCTAGGAATGACAGCTTTTATGCAAGCATCTATGTTTGACCTTGCCATAGATTTCATGGTTTGGTGACTTTGCACCCCCACAGGTGTGACATAGCCTTCAGCGGAATTCTTGTATCTCTTTTACTGTCCGTTCTATCTCTTTTCTCCCTTTCTCTGGGAGACGACACAAAATGACCCACAAGGGTTGACGCGTTATTACACCCAAAACTATCAATAAATCAATTTTATACAGAAATGAAAAAAATTATCCTTTAATTATCCCAGGGGTATTACAGGACGCAGGATCCTGTATCCACACATCATATTTTCCTTTTTGTATACCAAAATTCTTTCATCCTGGAAAATTTCAAAACTTACTGCTTGTAATTTAAGCATTGAGCAATTGGTTAATAAATGTGCTACGCTTTTATTATCCACCAATGGTAATCTTACTTCCGGAGTGACTAAGCTTAAAGACCCTATTATCAGAATGTTCAGAGGTTACTGTTTCAAATTAAAGAAAAGATAACTTGTGAGAATTCCAAAAGTTCCAGTTGGCAAAATGTCAACGAACCGCTCTCAAAAACCTTTCATTTCAAAAACACGCCTATACAAATACATTGCCACCTTTATCGCCGAAAAAATGAAAATTTTATGATGAAAAATTGTGATATTTTTCTTATTTCTGCTCAAAATATAGATTATGGGCACTCGTTAGAACCGCCTGGATGAGGCGGTTCTAACGAGTACCCACAATCGAGCTGGTTCTAACGAGTACCCACAATCTATATTTTAGAGCAGAAATAAGAAAAATAAGGTATACCCCTGGAAACCCCAGTTTTACTGTATAAAAGTGGGGTTCTAGGGGGTCAAAATTATATAGGCATGTTTTCGTGATGTTATTTTGGGGAAAAGAAACTTTCGCGAAATCGCAATGATAGACAGGACCAGTCAGACATCTGAGTCACCAGCCTGTTAGTGAGGTTCCAAGTTCAACATTGGTGGCCCACTCAGCCAAAAAATGCACTCAAACTTGAAATTGGTTTCATTGGATGACAGGGCTTGAGATGTCATTTCATCTCAATGTCGGGTAAAAGTCCCACAAAATTGGAAGCAACGTCTCCAAAATGACCTTTACAGTGTTGACGGGGACGTTAAACCTCAAATCAAACAAAACTCAAACTTGACTGGCACGAGAATGACGGCATGTTCTGTGTCACTTGATAAAAAAATTTACATATTTTTCGTCATTTCAAATTCCCCTGTTAACCTGGGCCCTTGAAATTTGGTGTTTGACCCCTGTTTTTGTATCATCTGCATCCACTGGACCATTAGAATTTGAAACCTCTGTAAAACCTGCTTATCCTCAAGGGCTATGACCCAAAGCATCCGGTAAAAGTGGCATCCGGTAAAAGTGATAGGTCTTGTTTTTGAAGCATGTAACTGCACATTTTCATTGTTTCAGAAGTTCGGGATGAAATTGACAGTTCTGCACCACCAGATGTTCCTAGAAGACCAAGGACACCGTCTAACGACCCTCAGAGACCTAAAACCCCAAGTGGGGAAACACGTCCAAAAACCCCAACTAGGTTAAATCTGTCTGGGGATGTGAGACAAAAACCTTTAAACCCTCCAAATAGTGCTCATCTTCCAAGAAAAGATTATTCTGTGCAGGACGATACACGGGATTATTCTTTAGACAATACGAAAGGTTTAGACTTTGGTAGAAATGAGTTCAGTTCGCGGCCTCCCCCAGGCCCTAGAAATGAGCAGTTTGTTTCTCGTGATTTCTCAAGGGATTTTGCGAGAGGTAGGACTAATTTTTCTATGCACAATATACCAGAGTCTAGATTCGACCCTCACAACAGAAATGAGGCTGCACGCCCAGGTCAGTTTAGGAGTCGGACTCCTGGACCAGAACATATGCAAAGGTCTCAAGGTCCCGATTTCCGGCCAGACCCTAGTAGACCCAAAACACCCACAGCATCAGACATGAGGAGTAAAACTCCTGTGCCAGGATTATATGGACAAGTGCCGGGAGGAAACCCGGATTACGCAACAAACTCTAGATACCCAAGTTCATGGGGTAGTTCAAGTAGTGGACCATATAGACCAGGATTAGATTCAAATGCACGGACTTGGGGGACAAGTATTCCCGAGCATACAGTGACTCCAAATATGCAACGTCGTGATATGTTTGATTCTTTTGGGAGATTGAACTCAAGTAGTGTTCATGGGGGTGCCGGTCGCCCTAAACAGAGTACTTCATTTGAAACTGAGGATCCCTTACCTAGCAATATTACAAGGATTCCTAAAAGACCACCTTTTCAAAATTCCACATTTAGCAATCCTGGTATGCAATCACCGTTTCATTATCCAGGCACTATAGAAGATAACGCAAAGTTTATTGAAATGAATGTGACGTTAATAAGACAGGAAAGTGGTTTCGGTTTCCGGATTATAGGTGGCACAGAAGAGGGATCACAGGTAAGGCAGGAAGGCATTGTCACTGGAAAATGAGATGCATGATAATTTTCAGCAGTCAAGTACTCTGACTAACTAAACCGCTTTATAACACTGTTCATTATATCAAAGTTTTGCTTAATATATCACAGTTTACAGATGCTCTTTCAAGATGGATCCAAAAATGTATAGATTATATAGAAAAATGACACTAATTGGTCGTTTTTCTATATAATCTAAATATTTTTGTTTTGATATAGCATGCTCATTTAACCCTTGTCCTGCTGAATATTCATATATGCCACACCCACTACCGATTATCAACCAATCAGATTACCTGTAGCAAATTATTACAACAAATTCACAATCTGAATGACAATGTAGATCCTGATCAGATGGCTTCTGAAGAAGCCATCTGATCTGGATCTACATTGTTTCAAAGAAAAGGCATATCCGGGCTCAGCAGAACAAGGGTTAACTATCAGAGTTTCTGCTTTGAACCCTAACAATAGTGTCATAAAGTGGTTGTAGTGATTTATTATTAACCCTTCTCTTGCTGAATATTCATTTAAGCCACACCCATTTCTGTCTATCAACCAATCAAATTACTTGATGTAATTTATTGCCACAAATTCATAAATTGAATGCCAAACAGTGTAGATCCTGATCAGATGGCTTCTTCAGAAGCCATCTGATCTGGATCTACACTGTTTGCAAATATAGGGGTTGTCGTGAACATCAAGATAAGGGTTAAGGTTCATAAAAATATTTGCAACAAAATGCCCCAATACACATATCTGCTGACAAGGAGTAATGTTGACAGTTTGGGGAGATTTTTTCGTATTTCTCCATTAACCCTTTTTGTACCGGAAACCCCAAAAGAGGTAGCTGACAAACAGTGCAGGCCCAGATCGGACACTGCAAAATGCACATCTGATCAGTCCCTGCACTGTTTGCAAAATGTTCAAACAGTTTGCAAATAGATTGTGAAGAAAACACGACCTGTTACCCCTAAATTTTGAAATGGACATAGAAGCTGAAGGAGGAAGATTCTATTCTGGTACAAAAAGGATTAACATGAACTGGTAGGTTTTGGGTACATATTAGAATCAGCTCTTAGAAGCTTACGTGGTGTAGTGGTTATGCTACTCGCCTTGTAAACTGGGGATCGCAGGATCGATCCCGGGCTTCTCCAGACTTTCGGATGAGTCTTTAAACCGAAGTCCCGTCTCCATATGACTTCAGCTGTGGTGGGACGTAAAACTCAAACACTCATTCACTCATATTAGAATCAGCTCAGTGACGTGATTCTACAATAACGCACAATCTATTTTTCTGATTGGGATATTTTGGGGATAATATATATAAATTCTTTGTATAAACATATGTTGTGGGTTTTCCTTAGAATCGCCCCAGGTGCTTCTGAAAAGTAGGCATATTGTACAATGTATCATTTAACCTATTTTGTAGCAGAAACTCCAAAACGGGTAAATGGCAAACAGTGCAGGCCCAGATCAGACGCAGCATAATGCTACATCTGATCAGGGCCTACACTGTTGGCAAAAAAGTTCCACCATTTTCCAAATAAATTTTGAAGAAAACACAACCTGACACCCTATATTTTGAAATGAACTGAAACATAAGTTAAACAGCCTGTGTCCAAGTACAGCACCATTTTCTTGAAGAAATAGATAGGCTGCATCATGCTTCCACGCAGAGCTGAAACGGACCGCACACGTGAACTGGTTAACTGCTTAGAGGATCTAAGCCTGCCCAGGGGAAGTGGTGCGAATCATACTGTCCATGCTTATAAACCCTATTGTTTTCATTGGGCGACAGGGCTTGAGATGTCATTTCATCTCAATTTCGGGTAAAAGTCCCACAAAATGGGAAGCAATGTCTCCAAAATGACCTATACAGTGTTGACGGGGACGTTAAACTGCAAATCAAACAAAGCACCATTGTTCTAGTACACTTCGAGACACATGGGTGATGTCATTGCACTGACCTAGATGTGGTAGAAAACCTGACATGATAATTATGCATATAATTAGGAGCAGGTGCATAATGCAGAAGAGAGAAAATTGCTGAGCTTTTCATTTACTGAATGATCATACAGTTTATGTCAATCAATTTACTAGACAAACAAGGTATTAATAATTTCATGGTATCTGCTGGTTCTCTGTTTTAGGCCAATAGATACTACTGTTAAAATCGTACAAGTTCCGACATCTCGAGAACTTGCTGTAATTCTCCTAAAATTTTAACAAATTTGTTTCATGATCCAGCAAGGAGTTCAAAAAGTGCTGACAGAGTTGCAAACAATGTAGACCCTGATCAGACTGTTCCTGCAGGAGCAGTCTGATCTGGGTCTGCACTGTTTGCTTAGGCCTGTCTCTCCCAGTACTTAGGATAATTACGGTAGTCATTTTCCACAATCAGTTTTATACAAGGGGGACAACTGTTGTGAATTCCTGTAAACTGTGCAATTTTATGTAAGGCATCTACCCTTAAGGGGAATGGGAACACCTGCCAGATTTTTCCGCCATTTTTCAAAGGGGGACAACTTTCGGGACTTCCTGTTCGCTTTTCTATAAGCCCTGTCCCACTGAAAAAGGGGTCAACTCTTAAAGGAAAGAATTTGCTCCTCTGGAGCAAATTCTTTCCTTTAAGAGTTGACCCCTGTTGACATGGGAGACAAAAATACTTTTGCAGGAGTTGCCTCCCTGAAGGTGTACCCATTCCCCTCAGGAGCAAATTCTTACCTTTACGAGTAGACCATGATTGACATATATTTATATATATGTTTGGAGGAGTTGCCTCCCTTGAAAATTTTATCCCATCACCTGGTCACATAGCAACAGATAAGATGGGTATTTTGTGATAATTGAAGGATAGTTTTCCTTATTTCTCCATATAAACCTATGTTGTGGGTATTCATTAGAAACACCTCGCCAAGGCCATTCTAATGAATACCATGGCCCCCACCCATCGAGGCTGAGAGAAATAGTTTGGGCTGCACGATGTTTCCATGAAGAGCTGAAACTGACGGCACATGAGTACTGTTTAACCGCTAAGACTGACTAAGCCTACCCAGGGAAAGTGGTTCAAGTCAGACCATCAGTGCATATAAGCCCTATTGGTTCACTGGGCAACAGGGATTGAGATGTCATTTCAGCTCAGTGTTGGGTAAAAGTCCCACAAAATTGGAAGCAACGTCTCCAAAATTACCAAAATAATGTTGACAAGGATGTTAAACCTCAATAAAACAAACATCTGATGAATACCTACAACATACCTTTTTATGGAAAATTGACAAAAACTATCCTTCAATTTACGCAAAATACCATCTTAGTTTTGCTATGGGTAAGATAGCTTTTAGGGCAATTCCAGAATTAATCAGTGGGGGTGGGTGGGAGGCACTTTTTTAAAAACCCCACCACCCGTAAAATATAATTTTCCCTGACCCCCAGTACCCATGAATTTAAAAAAAAAGAGAACCCCGCCACCCCCTATTTAAGAATAAATTCAATACCCCATCCACAGTCCATAAAATTTTTTTTTTACCCCCACCAACCATAAAAAAAAGGTATGTATAAAATTACCACATGTCATAGAAGAATATATAGGTTTTTCAAGTCTATAGATGAGTTTAGGACGCCATCGGTCGCTAAGGAAATACTATCCCACGGTTCCGTATTTTTGCGCATGCGCAGTTTTGTGTGGCAAAAAATATAACCATTGTTCAGACTGCTCCGATAGCAGTCATTAATTTCTTTGAATATGACAATTTTAAATATACCGTAAGGTAAAGGTGACGTATGTCTTGCGTCACTGGGGCGCCCACCTGATATTGGCTGACAGTTGGGTAAGACCTGCTATCCTTGCAGCAGGTAAGAGTAGAGGGGAGTGCTCTTATTCCTTCTGTTTGTACACTCCATTCATTTTCCTCTTTATCCTCTGCTATTACTTTAACCTACGATCTCTTCTAAATTTTTTCTTCCTTTCCCTGGGAGATAAGACAAAATTACCCACAGGGGTTGACGTGTCGTTAAACCCAAAACAATTAATAATCGAATAATTGACTGACAATGGTCGCGTCATATTGCGCTAATCGCAAGGAAGGATTACCACCCAGACGGGTTCAACATGTGGATGAAAAAGATCAATCGTTTACGACCAGTAACCGGGTTGTTTGAATATGGGAATTCACCGGCCCCGCGACCCCCGCCCATCGAGGCTTGAAGAAATAGATGGGCTACATGATGCTTCCACGCATAGCTGAAACCAACGCACACGAGTACTGGTAAACCTGGTAAACCAGTTAGAGGATCTAAGCCAGCAACGTCTCCAAAATGACCTATACAGTGACGGGGACTTTAAATCTCAACTAAAACAAAGAAACAACAAACGAATTACCGTCCCCGACAAGACCATTTGCGTCATTTTTAGACGTTGCTTCCTATACCCACATTGAGATTAAATAACATCTCAAGCCCTGCCACCAAATAAAAAATGTAGTTTATCATGTTTATAGCGGTTTTGTTTGAACTGAGGTTTAACGTCCCCGTCAACACTATTTAGGTCATTTTGGAGACGCTGCTTCCAATTTTGTTGGACTTTTACCCGACATTGAGATGAAATGACATCTCAAGCCCTGCCCCCAATGCAACCAAAAGTCTTATATGCAGTAGGCAGTCTGACTCACACCTCTTTACCTGGGCAGGCTTAGTCCTTCTAAGCGGTTTACCAGTACTCATGTGTGGTCAGTTTCAGCTCTGCGTGGACGCACCATGCAGCTTAATCTATTTCTCCAAGTCCCTATGGGCGGGGGCGAGAATTTATAGCGGTTTTACCAGTGTTCATTTGCGGTCAGTTTTAGCTCTGCGAACCCAGGACCTCTCGTATACAGTAGAAACACTCTACCGACTGAGATACCGGGCCACATCTTCGACCTTTTACACCCCCCACCCCCTGCCTGATGAGATTCGTCCCGAAACCTAAGCTCTATCCAGTCTGGCAATAGGACTTTCATGTTCGATTTTTTCAAAGTATCGCTTCGAAAACTCTGCCTTAACTGTTCATTTTTTTTTCTGGCAAATCAGGTCAAAGATTTATTCAGGGCCCCGTTACTCAGAGTATTAGCATTAAACAAGCATCCATTTAAAACATACAGCAAAAGGCAGCGGCGGTGAACAACAAATAGCATGTACATGTATAATGGAATAGTAAAAAGAGAATTCGGAAATTCGGACATATCTGCCAAGTACTGTTGTGATTCAAAAGATTGTGAAGTTTGATTTTAGGTTTAACGGCCCCGTCAACACTGTAAAGGTCATTTTGGAGACGTTGCTTCCAATTTCGTGGGACTTTTAACCGACAATGAGATTAAATGACATCTCAAGCCCTGCCGCCCAATGAAACCAATATGGTTTATAAGCATGGACGGGCCGACTCGCACCGCGTTGCCTGGGCAGGCTTAGATCCTCTAAGCGGTTTACCAGTAGTCGTGTGCGGGTCGGTTTCAGCTCTGCGCGGAAGCATCATGCAGCCCATGTATTTCTTCAAGCCCTGGGGGGGGGGGGGGGCAGTATAAAAGTCTATGAATGTTGTGGATGAAATGACAAACACTATGCTTAAAAAATCTTATTTTTCCTTAGTTTACTGTACACACGCACGCTTGACTGATTACTTTTTGCCACACAAGACTGTGCATGCGCAGCGTTACCAAGGAAGTTAATCAGCCTAAACTCATCTATAGTCACATCTGAATTAGTATAAAGAAGAGGGATGCTGCTCAGGGGTCCCTTCAAGAATGAGAAATATCTGCATGTCAGAAGAAATGAACTGTCCAGTTTCCTGACCAGTTGATTCTGGAGACTTACATCAAAGGGATAAATCGGGCTAGAAGGCAGACATTTTGCAAGAACCTCTGTCTAGTTCTGTACTGCATATGTGCAAATAGTGAAGGCTCTGGTGATACTGTACAAATGCACAAGCTCACAAGAGCCTTGGCTGGTGATATATGTGTTTAGTTCCATTACTCATAGGAATGTCCATCAAGGTTTTTGTGTTTGGGTTGTATGTTTCAACAACTCTTAAGATCATATGTAGACTCATCCAAAAGTCTGGTAAGTTCAGTAATTGAACGGACAACTCTTACTTTATGAAGCGAGTACTCAACCACTACAACACATCATGGTTGTTGAAATCAGAGGGCCACATGAAGGATTAGTTTTTAATTTAATAGTGAAATTAAAAACAATTTAGACATCTGAAAATATGCTATGCTATTCTAAACTTTTTAAAAAATAAACTCCCAGGTAATGACCAAGTATGACTCTGAGGTACGATGCAGTCCGGTAACATTGCGCACATAAGGTTTTGATACCTTCGTGTGACTTTGTTAAAGCCACATTATAAACAATCACAGTCAGAACGATTGCAAAACTTCCATATCTACTTGCTGCAATAGTAATTGGCCTCTGAATTTTTAACTGGCTGGAGATATAATTTTATGAAAAGGGATACCCCTTGAAATTTGATTACCAATTTTGTCGCCCAACATTGCGCACAATAAGTGTTTTGTGCTGGTTGAACACGAACGTTGACTGTAACAAGTTGTTCATTAGATATTCTGCACTGAAGTTATATGCGGTAAATTTAGATACAAAACATTTGTCCCTTTGCCTATTTTTAAACGCAGTCTTGGGTATGGAAATTTTCGGTCTTTTGTATTTTGTCAAATTTGAAAAATTCCGCGAAAGTGTCACATCTGCACGTGCAACCCCATGTTTTCAAGGTTAAGTTAAAACTTAATGCAGATGCACAGGTAGTGGTGGAAGAAATTGTGAGGGTTAAAGTTATTGAAAATTGGAATGCAGGTTGCGCAAAGTAAACGGCCGCGCAATGTTACCGGACTCGACTGTAATGGCTAAGTATGACCGACTCAGTATTAGAAGATAGATGGATAGATAGACAGTAAAGGACAGGCATTTATTGTGAACACGCTAGGAAAACGAGTGGAAAAATCAGCCATCATTGTTATATTTATGATAAATTTGTTGGATTGGAGGCACAAAAAGGGGCGTTTAAGGTATGTGGCATTTAATTACATTTATCAATTTTCCAAAAGTTCTATCAATTGAAGAAGAAGGTGTTCTGGAAACTTTGTTTACTTTGCATTTCAGACACCCCACCCACTTCTTCTTCACTGTCTTTGCCCAACTCTTTTGAAGGCCGGGATTATTATGGGCGGGGGGTGAACAAAGCTGGCCAGCGCCTAGTGGGGGGAACCCCTGCTCAATTTTTTTTTAGGTGTGGACTTAGTTTTTTCATGCAGAAAAAATTTGTCAATTTTTAGGGGTTTTAGGGGATTCTGAATTGCTAAAATCAAGGAGCTTCCGGGGGGCTTTGCCCCCTGGGCTCCCACCAGGGCATTGCCCTGGACTCACAAGGGGGCCTAGGCGGCCCCCTTGACCCCCAGCCAATTTTTCAGTATTTGGATTTCTGGCAACTTTCACCCATGCATTTAAAGGCAGAGATGTGTTTGTCATTTACATGGAAGTATTCAAGGAACATCTCAGAAGCTTGTAATGGAATAAAAAAACTTCACAACAATCTTCTCAATTTTAAAAAAAAAATGCCCCCAAAAATGTCACAAATATAAAGGCTAAAAAGGGTCTTAGAATGCACCAGAATGCACCAAATTGCACCGGTATCTCGATTATGTGGTGAATACACCATTTCAGAACAACTGAGCAAGAAGTCCAAAAAGACAGTAACTTTGGGCCCATTAACATTTGGGCCCGAAGTGATCCATAGTACAGCGAAAAAGTATTACTTATTTGAAAACTAAGAAAAAAAAAGCTACCAAACCTGCAGGTGTTCCATGTCACCTTAAGTGACTAACAAAAACACAAGCAACAACACTGCCAGGTACAAATCTATTTTTTAAAAAGTTTAGAATAGCATAGCATATTTTCATGAGTGAATTAAAATGTTATATTTATATAAAGGATTAAAGCCTGCATTTGAATGAAATGTTAATCCCATGTTTTCTAGACACTGACAAACCTTGCAACAGCGATTAATTTTTCATATCCACTCAAATTTAATATTTCGGCCAGTGGCCTTCTTCAGAAAAATCGTAATATACAGAAAACTATATAGCTGAAGTCGCCATCAATTTCAAAGGAAATAAACAATATGAAAATGGAAACAAGGTAGTCAAAGCCAAAATCATGGGCCACATGCTAGAAGGAGCAAGCTGGCAATCCGCCCTCTGGAAGACCATTACCCGCCAAAATGTACAAACAATACAGCCCAGGCTAGACAAAACACGCACAAACTGATCACGAAAACAAACCTATATAATTTTGAGCCACCACAACTCCACCTTCACATAGTAAAAGTTGGGCTTACAGGGCTATATTTTTTTTTTCTGTCTCTGCTCATAAACAGACCGTGGGTACCCATTAGAACAGCCGTTCCGAGGCAGTTCTAATGAGCACCCACACCCCATTTTAAGAGCAGAAATATGAACATATCAAACTAGGGCTCACAGGGTTATACATCATTTTTCCTATCTCTGCCCAAAAGCCAAAGACCCTGGTACACGTTAGAACGCCTCACTGAGGAGGTTCTAACAAGCACTCACACCCCATGTTAAGAGCAGAAATATGAACATTATCAGAAATTTTTATCGGAATTTAATGTGTATCTTCTGCAGGTTGCCGTCGGCCATATTGTACCAGGTGGTGCTGCGGATCTTGATGGTCGATTACGGACGGGTGACGAAATCTTATTCTGTGATGGCGTGTGTGTTATCAATTCATCACATCATAAAGTGGTTCAGCTGATGGGTAATGCTGGGTTCAGGGGTCAAGTCTCACTCGGAGTTCGAAGGAGGATAGCCGCACCCTCAGGTAAACATTAAGACCCAAGTTGTTTTTATAAATGGCCTCATCAAGGCGATTCCAACAAGTAGCCACAACATATACAGTTAAATTCTGCTGTTAAGACCACCTAAAATTAAGACTAATTCTGCTTTAAAAAGCTTATTTAGAAGGTGCAGTTATTCTTTCTTTGTGTTTTCTGCGCACAATGACCTCTGGTCAGGGACCACCTTTGGGACTGTTCAAAAGTGGTCTTTAAGACCACTTTTGAACAATCCCAAAGGTGGTCTTAAAGACCACTTTTGAACAGTCCCAAAGGTGGTCTTAATATAGGAATTTTACTGTACTTCTAACAAGAAATAAGGGAGATTATCCTTGTCGTGATGCCAGTGGCTCTAGATAGGACTAAGACTGATACGATTAATCGTATAATCGATTAATCAATCGATAAATTCCACAAGAATGATATATAAATCATTTCTGATTTGCTTTTAATCGATTACTTGAAAGGTACAATTTACTACCCAAAGTTATGCCTAAAATAGCTGAATGAGTGGCAAACAGTGCAGACCCTGATGAGACGCCGCAATAATGCGGCGTCTGCAATAATGCGGCGTCTCATCTGGGTCTCCACTGTTTGCTCAGGCCTGTCTGTTCAAATATACATATGGTAAAGTGTAACATATGGTAAGAGTCATGCTCAGACAGAAAGCCAGACAGGTAAAATTATGACAGAAATCTTAGCGATTACTAATTGATTATCGATCACAATGGTAAGACTGATAATCAATTATCTTTTCAGCTCCGATTAGCCAGCCCTAGATAGGACCGTTCTTTGGGCTGTAGGGCTTGAGATGTAATTTCATTTCATCTTATCCCACAAAATTGAAAGCAATGTCTCAAAAATGACCTGAACAGTATTGATGGGGACATTAACCTCAACACAACCAAACAAATATGTTCTATGAAAGGGTTATCCTTTGGAATCAAGGAATACACCAGAGATCTGAAAAATACGGAGTTTCAGGGTTTTTTTTTCTGAGTCTGAGCCAGACTAGCAAGTTTTGGCCAATAAGGCCTCATCAGTAAGCCTTAAATATTTTCAAAATTCCACAATGGACTCAAATCATTTTCTTGACGAAAATATAAATTACACTATGATGAAATCCCACAACAAATGTTTTAAGGAAAAATAAGAAAAAATGTCCTTAACTCATTTATTTAGGATGCTCACTTGTACAACAAATACTCACTTGTACAAAAAACATACAGAGAAATAAAATAAAATTATTTATTCACATTTCCTGATGCAAAATATATAGTTTAATAAAATATTATTTCAATAAAGCTGTCTTGTTGACTTGTTTTTATTTGGCAGTACTTGGACACCGAGTAGATTCAGATCGAAGAGGGGGGGGACGCAGTGACAATGTATGACCCAGCTTGCACGCACGAGGACTGAATTATTAAAATAGTTGCACTCAAAATATTGTGAATTCCAATTTTGTCATTTTGAGTATTCCAAAATGTGCACACTCCAAATGTGTGCTCCAAAATTTTGTAAAATTCCAGAAATTGCGCACCTCCTATAGTACGCTCCAATTTTTTATAAAAACAGTATTCCAAATATTGCGTACATCCTGTTTGTACGCTCCACAATTTTTTTTAGCATTCTAAATATTGCGCACATCCTATTTGTACGCTCCAAATTTTGTAACACTCCAGAAATTGCGCACCTCCTATAGTACGCTCCAAATTTTTTTAAAATAGAGTATTCCAAATATTGCGTACATCCTGTTTGTACGCTCCACAATTTTTAGCATTCTAAATATTGCGCACATCCTGTTTGTACGCTCCAAATTTTTTAACACTCCAAATACTGCGCACATCCTATTTGTACGCTCCACTGTATTCCAAACATTATGCACAGACTATTGTGCACTCAAACTAATCCTGACATTGTGCACTTCGTATAAAATGTGCACACCAAAATGCACTCCATGACACGCATTCCACAACACCTTCCGCATTGTGCAAAGCGTATCATGTAATCCATCCCATATTATATATCCAAACAGCCCCGGCTGCGCGTTCAAACCTGACCTATGACTTGCAATTTAGAAATATTTTAGTATGACCCAGGTGGAAACATACCCTCAGGGTATGGCTAACCAGTTCCATGAGGGAGAAGCCACCCAGTTCAAATAGAAAAGTTATTTAGAAATATTTTAGTATGACCCAGGTGGAAACATACCCTCAGGGTATGGCTAACCAGTTCCATGAGGGAGAAGCCACCCAGTTCAAATAGAAAAGTTCTGAAATGAACAAACTTAGGCTCAAGGCGTAAAGTTTCATTAGAATCTAACAGCTATCTAAGCAAAGCGTCCCCCCCATCGAATGCTGAATTCCGCCACAGCAAATTTATGATGCCCAACATAAATTTGTCCCCCAATTCAGCAATTCCACATGATATATAGATAGCCTTACAAGGCTGATCTTTTTAATCTAACTATTAGGATTATACCTTTGGGTAGAAGGGTCTGTGACAAATAAATTGATTGCTTCCTCAAATGTATTCAAAAATATGGCATTGCCCACTGCAGTGAGATGAACCCCATCAGTCTTAAATAGCCCGGTTGTACTGAAATCGAGCTCATGCTGGATGACTTTGCCTCCTACATTAAAAGCAGCTTGTCTGCCCAATCGGTTGATACGCCGCCTTTTTTGATCCAACTTTTTAAGCCTTTCAGGAGTGTTATCCGTTCCCCGCCATGATTGACGAGGGAGAATATCTGACCATACAAGTTGGGCTTCGGGATAAACTGAAGCCATGTATGAAAATTGTCTTTTAAAAGTCTTAAGAAGTTTGCTTTGGGACCACTCAACTAGGTCGTTGCCCCCTAGGTGAATAATTATCATCGCTGGGGTTGAATGAAACAGCATCATGCGTTGAAACACTGTGTCGAAGTGGTCCCAATGCATCCCTCCTTTACCCTGATAAAGGATTCGGCTAACAATCCCTGCATTAGCTGGAGGTCTGAGACCTGGCACACTGTCTTCAAGGTGTGAAACTAGGGAATCACCGATAAGCCATATATCTGTAATGGACAATTTAAAGACGTATGTACCGTGCTACAGCCCCAGTCTTCCATCGACCAAGTAATTTTATGGCTTCACTAGAATACCCTTTAGCTGCCAAATCAGTAGCCCTACCAATTCTAAAGGAATGTGTTGCATAAAGTCGTATAGGAAGTCCTAGCTTTTTGACTGCTTTCACCAAAACGCCACTGAACTGACTGCGCTTTAATGGATGGCCATTCTGGTGGCAGAAGAAGTATAGACTACCTTCAGGCCTACACCTCATATACTGTTTGGCAGCAGTAACGCAACATATTGCTGCATTGACTGCAAGTGGGATGCGTAATATTGTTGGGTGGCCAGATTGATTAGTTTTTGAAACCCTAATAGAAATGAACAACACGTTTGCTCCTTCCCCGAGCCACACATCTGTCTTTAATAAAGGCCTGTTAGCCTGCAGTGGATTAGTGAATACAATCTCACCAACCCTCAACAGGCCATAGTAAGCTATAGCAAAGGCCGTTTTAAAAAGGATACATTCATAATTTGAAAAGCAAATTTCCGGCAGCACAGAACATATTCTAGCCAAGATGAGCTCTGTTATTGGCGCTCTAACATCATAACTTGGCCGAATGCGCCTACAACCCTCCATTAGTTTTTTAACCACAAAAGCGGTTGTAGGGTCATGCATATCATAAATTTTATGATGAAAACTTATGGCTGACAAGTAAGTAGTAATAGTTGATGAAGCATACCCCAACTCAAAACAGTATGTGATAAAAAGAGACAGATGTGCAACTGGAGCCGGCCATATTATGATCAAATTATAGTGATTTCTAAAGGTGTTAAAAACTTGCAAAGCATTTGTATAAACAGAATGGGATTTGCTAGACATACTGGCTGCCAACAATTTCTGAGAACTTAACAGAAGATGTTCCAAAGGTGGTCGGGAACTGGTGTTGGTGACAGGTCTGCATCTGGTGCGAGTTTGCGGAATCTCTGTAATTGAAAACGACTTAATGCATCGCAGATGTTATTCCGGAAGCCGTCAACATGTTGAGCCTTGGCAACTACGTTCAACCGTAAGCACAGTAATGTGAAAGCCCTAAGAATAGTCATGACTCTGTCCGATTTTGATGTCATATGATTAACAATGTGTACCACTGCCATATTGTCAACTCGAAAGACTATTTTCTTGTTGCGAAGCTTATCACCCCATATGTGCAAAGAAACAAGGAGCGGAAAAAGCTCAAGAACTGTTATATCTGATGTAATGCCGCCCTCAATCCATGCCCGAGGCCAGGAGCCCTGAGCCCATTTTCCTGCAAAATAGGCACCAAATCCCAGATCAGACCCCCCTGCACTGTCGGTGTAGAGCTGTAAATCCTCATTTGACACCCAGAACCGATCATGAAAGACGGAAATACCATTAAAATTTTTAAAAAACTGTATCCAAAGTTCTAGGTCCTTCTTCATATCTGCTGTGATACGAAGGTGATGGTGTTGCTTTGTCAAACCGCATGTAGCATTTATAAGGCGTCTACAAAATGGCCTCCCTGGCACCACTGCCCTACATGCGAAATTAAGGGAACCAATCAATGACTGTAATTGTTTCAGCTTGCACTTTTTACGCGGCAAAATCTCCTCAATCTTTGAAATGATTTCATGAATTTTGGTCACCGGAATCCGAATGACCATTTCTTCAGTATCAATTTCAAGGCCAAGAAAACAGATCTTGGTTTTAGGACCTTCTGTTTTCTCAGAAGCTAATGGCACTCCCAACAAAGTCATCTTATCTGTAAAAACAGACATGATATGTGAACAATGATTAGTTCCCTTTCTTCCGCCAAACAAGAAGTCATCAAGATAATGCAAGAGTCGTCCTACAGAAGCTTGCCTAGCTACACAGAATTCTAAAAAAGTAGAGAAAGTCTCAAAGGTCTGGCATGCTATGCTGCACCCAAATGGCATTGCCTTATCAAAATAAAACTTCCCATCAAACTTGAATCCAAGCTGATCAAAGTCTAAAGGAGAGACAGGTAGTAGCCTAAATGCTGATTTTATATCAGATTTTCCCAAAAGACAACCACGACCTAAATCTTGTACCATGTGTACAGCCTCGTCGAAACTTGTATACTGCACAGAGCACAGCTCAGGATCTATATAATCATTAACTGAGTCTCCGCTTGGGTATGACAGGTGATGTATAAGGCGAAATTGACCTGGGTCGTGTTTCGGTACAAGGCCTAATGGCGATACACGCAGAGTTTGTAGCGGACGATAGTCAAAAGGTCCAGCCACTCTACCTGCTTCAACTTCAGTTTCAATTTTTTGCCTTACAACATCTGGCTTAATGTCGGCAGACTTCAAATTTTTTGAATCAGAAGGTTTGTGGCTGCCCGAGTAGTGGAGGGGGAAACCAGAAGAAAAACCGTTAAAAATCTCAGCAGCCTTAGCAGAATCATAACCCACAAGCTCCTTTTGCAAGTTGTCAAGCCTGATAGGAGTTTTAGCTAGATCAAGGGAAGCAGCTGATATATGAGGCAAGAGAACACAATTTGAGACAGCAAAATCCCTATCGTCGAACAGCTCGTCCACCTCGAAAGGCACTGAATTGTCCCCTACCTGAGCGAAATGTCAAACCGCCCCTGGTAGCTGGTGGAACACTCCTAGTAGCCGGTGGAAGAAGCTTAAAGCAAGTTTGTCTACCATGATTTGTACCACCACAATGAGAGCAAGCATGAAGAAATTTGCACCCTTTAAAATTGCATTTTCCATGGTTGAAATCCAAACATTTAAGCCTATTGAAAGATGACTGCTCAAAGGGAACCGTCGAGTTTGCCGATAGAGTCATTACCCGGAGCCACAAGTCTGTATTGAGTCGCCCCCAAGGTTGTAAATTAATGGCCTGTCTGAGACGAAACTGCTCGTCATAATTTCGCCAGGCAAAGTATGCTGAGGACCGAGATGCAGCCTCTCGAATTATACTCATATACTGGAGCAACTCTTGTGTTTTTTCAGGATGTTTCTTCAAATAAATTGAAGAAAAAATCAAAAAGGCATCCGTCCATTTTTCGATTGTGGGTACTGGGTCCTTAAAAACTTGCGGTTTAGATTCCAGAAGACCCTGCTTGTTAAGACGTAGTGCCCCCCCTGCACACAGTTCTTGCAACTCAACAGCCCCCTTTAGCAGCAAATTGATATTTATGTATTGGTTTGACCAGATTTTTTGTGCGATTGCCAGGGGAACATGGGCAGAGAGATCATCACTCCCTAGCCGCAAAGGCTCGTCTCCGAAAGAGAAATTACTCCCATCCGAAACCGCCCAAACGAAACCATCATTCTGTGCCGACGGGCTTACATAGCCAGTCTGAGTGCCTGCATTTTGACCCGTTATTTGCGGATTTGTGTTGGATGAAGGAATGGAACTGCTCTGATCAGTCACGTTTTGACCTTGCATTGTGCCCGAGTCATGCAGGAGGATTGTTTCAAAGTCTATAATGTGCCTGAACATATTTGAGGGTCCTTGTGTTTGTGCTTGATCCCTACCTTGTGGTGTGCCTACCACAGATGAGACTGGGTTTAGACCACCAATCTGCGCCACTTCATCCTGTTGTTGACGCGAACGTTTGTGTCCGCCGGCTCCACGGCTTCCCCTAGTCCTTTTCCGGCCGCCCGGCATCTCTACTTATCCCTCGCACAAGTGTAACCAGCTTTTTTGATTCTCCTTAAAAAATGGCGACTTCCTTTTGCAGGATTTGGAAAAACGGAAAAGGAAGGTTTCCCTGAGCCTGCGCAAGACGTTAAATCACCTTCCAGTTCTACAAGACGCCTGACTACTGAACAACATACAAGGTGCAAGCGCTCAGTGACCTGGACCAACTGTCATGGCCGATACGAGATGGAAAATACGATCAGACTTTGTTTAAACCTAATTATAAGCGACTACCACCCTGGAGCTGCAATTGTGACCCATAATGACAGTCCATCCAATTCATTCGCACCAAATAAATGGGATTATCATTTAGTTGATAATCCCTATTATTACCAGAAACCCCAAAATGGGTAGTTGGCAAACAGAGCAGGCCCAGAACAGATGCCGCAGAACATGGCATCTGATCAGGGCCTACACTGTTTGCAAAATTTTCAGCCAATTTCCTAATAGTTTTTGAAGAAAATGCAACCTGACATCCCTAAATTTTGAAATGGCCTTTTACTATATATAAGGAGGAAGATTCCATTTGGTACAAAAAGGGTTAATTATCCTTGTTTTTCTTCCCTGTTTGGAGAACTCCATGATAGTACTGTTGCTAATTGTTTGGTTTTCATTATAAAACATGCAAAATGTAATCGAGTTAAAGCCTACCTTGAAAATATATATAGATTATGTCAAAAAAAGACCATATTTATTTTTGTATATAATCTATACAGTTTAACCCTTAAGATGCTAATCACGATAATTGTTGTCTGGTTTGTCATATATTTTAACCCGTAAGGTGCCAATCATGACAGTTGTCGTCTGCACGACAGTTGTCATGGTTACTTTAAAAGTCATTTTTGTAAACAGTGTGGACCCAGATCAGACTGCTCTACTAGGAGCAGTCTGATCTGGGCCCACACTGTTTGCCTGTATGCAAAAATATTTTTTAAAAATTTTCAGCAGAAGACGTAAACAGAAGCTGTGACAGTTGTGTAGTGAACACACAATGTCTTTGAATCTGATCACTAGTATTATTTAAGGGAGATGGTTGGTTGTGAATACTGATAAACCGCTTAGAGGTTCTAAGCCTGCCTAGGAAACGTGGTGCGAGTGGGACCGTCCATGCATATAAAATCTATTGGTTTCGTTGGGGGGTACGTCTTGAGATGTCATTTCATCTCAATGCCGGGTAAAAATCCCACAAAATTAGAAGCAATGTCTCCAAAGTGACCTATACAGTGTTGACAGGGACGTTAAACCTCAAATCAAACAAACAAAGATGGTTCATTATTTTCCTGAAACAAATAATCATTGAATGAATGGATTAATCAGCCGACTTCTAATACAAACCCTTTGTTTTCTATTGCAGAAGGCTATCCATATGATGTAATTGTCACGAGACGAGAAAACGAGGGTTTTGGGTTTGTGATAATCTCGTCTGTGACCAAGGCTGGGTCCACCATAGGTGAGTTCATTGGTATGTGTCACCAGTTTATTTCTTTTATTTCATAGTTTGTTAGAGCACTGTTAGAGATTCTGCATTAGTTTCATTGGGAGCCAGCAAAACTACACATGTACATGCAGAGATTACTTAACCCTTGTCTTGCTGAATAAATTAATTTTGCCACACCCATTTCTGACTATCAACCAAGCAAATTACAGTAAAATTCCACTTTTAAGATCCCCCAAAATAGAGATTAATTCTGCTATAAAAAGCTTATAATTTGGAAAGTTTCAATTATTCTTTCTTTGTGTTTTCTGTCTACAATGTCCTTTGGTTAGAGACCACCTTCAGGACTGTCCAAAAGTGCTCTTTAAGAAAGAGAGGAGCAACATTCTTTAGTGGAGATTGATTCTACGGTCATTCTCTCCCTTCCGCTGATTCAAGAAGGGCAGTTGTTAGTTTCTGGCGAAAGAATGTGCACTGTACTGGATAACTGCTTACGTATAATTAAAAATCAAAAATGAGTTCCTTTAAGAGCAATGAAAACATTCATAAGTAAGAAAATGGGTCATACTACGTAGTTTCGGCTAATAAAGCCTCATCAGTGACCCTGTAATGATCCTGCAAAGAAAGCCAGAGGAAATATACTGCAATATAAGCCTGCCCAGGAAAAAATGTGGGTAGGTAAACTGACCTAAAATTGTGGTCACTTGGCCTTTAACCTCCAAAACAAACTTCGAAATTTATTCTATAAGAGATTCCTGCTTTTGCTGGCTCTATAGTTTTCTAATTGTTTGTGTTATTTTCTCACATTGATCACATCTTCAACCAACTTTCTATGGGAAACCCCTAAAGGGATACCTTGGCAAAGTCGGCCAGTCCAGGCTTATAAACCCTATTGGTTTCATTTTGCGACAGGGCTTGAGATGTCATTTCATCTCAATGTCTGGTAAAAGTCCCACAAAATTGGAAGCAACGTCTCCAAAATTACCTATACACTGTTGACGGGTACGTTAGACCTCAACTCAAACAAAAACCTTGGCAAACAGTGCAGGCCCAGATCAGACGCCGCAGGACGCGGCGTCTACCACGGCGTCTGATCTGAGCCTGCACTGTTTGCTAACAGAATTTTCCGTCAAAAATAGAATGAACGCGAAACAATAGGCCTGACACCCCTTTTCTAACAAATGGACTTGTCCAGCATATAGCAATAGAAGAGTCCACTAGTATACAAGTACACAAGTATACAATCGGTTAACCAATTTTCTAAGGGAAACCCCAGAACAAGCCCCCGCCCATAGGGGCTTGAAGAAATATATGGGCTGCAAGATGCTTCCACGCAGAGCTGATTCTGGCCCGCACACTAGTACTGGTAAACCGCTTAGAGGATCTAAGCTTGTCCAGGAACCGCCGTGCGAGGCAGACCGTCCATGCTAATAAACCCTATTGGTTTCATTGGGCGACAGGGCTTGAGATGTCATTTCATCTCATTGTTGGGTAAAAGTCCCACAAAATTGGAAGCAACGTCTCCAAAATGACCTTAACAGTGTTGACGGGGACGTTAAACCTCAAATCAAACAAACAAACAAAACCCCAGAACAGATCATTGACAAACTGTGCAGGCCCAGATAAGACGCTTTACAACCCAGCATCTTAACAAGGCCTTCACAGTATGCAGAAAGTTCAGCTATTTACTAGAAATAGTCCTGAAAATTTCTCCACATAACACTTCTAAATTTTGAAAGTGACATCACGCAAAACACGCCTATATAATTTTGACCCCCTTGAACCCCACTTTTATATAGTAAAACTGGGGTTTCCGGGGGTACACCTTATTTTTTCTTATTTCTGCTCTAAAATATAGATTGTGGGTACTCGTTAGAACCGCCTCGATGAGGCGGTTCTAACGAGTGCCCACAATCTATATTTTGAGCAGAAATAAGAAAAATATCACAGTTTTTCATCATAAATTTTTCATTTTTTCGGCGATAAAGGTGGCATTGTATTTGTATAGGCGTGTTTGCATAATGCTTCTTCTGTATATCAGGTTAAAAATTCCATTCAGTACAAAATGGGTTAATGAACTGATGGGTTTGAATTAGGATTATAAGGGGGTAATTTTCCATATCTTCTTCAGAAACGGGCATGATGGGTACTTGATACAGTCAAACTTCAATGGCTCGAACACCTTTGGGACCATGAAAATCTGTTCGAGACAGGGGTAGTTCGAGCCACTGAGGGTTACTGCCAGGAGACATTACAACATACTTTAGGACATCTTTTTCAGTGTTCTATAATGAAAAATGTATGCTGTGTGTACTCATTAGAATCGCCTCATTGAGGCGATTCTATTGAGTACACACAGCACACATTTGCAAGGTAAAAGACGAAAATATCCTAATTTTTACCCTCCCTATTTCTTATAAACAGAAATTCCCTAGGGACTCAAGAATGGGTTCGACTCAGCCATGGTAAACGAGCCATCTGTGTTCGAGACATCGAAGTTCGACGGTAGAATTGCCTCATCGAAGCAATCTAATAACTAACCCACAAAAATCAGGTCCCAGTTGTTCAAAACTAACAATGTAGTTAGTTACTGTATTGTTATAATTTTGATTATTAAGAGGGATAAAGGTTAAGGGAGAAAACCCCTTTGAGTTGACCCCTTTTTAGCTCACCTGTCACGTAGTGACGAGGTGAGCTTTTGCGATCACTTTTTGTCCGTCGTCCGTCGTGCGTGCGTGTGTGCGTGCGTGTGTGCGTAAACTTTTTTAGCTCACCAGAGCCGAAGGCTCCGGGGGAGCTTATAGGATAGGCAGTTGTCCGGCGTCGTCGTCGTTGTCGTCGTCTGACGTCAACACTTTCAAACATCTTCTTCTCTGAAGCCACTGGACCGATTCAGCCCAAATTTTATCTGTAGCATCCTTGGGCTGGGGGATTGAAAGTTTTTGTTTTTTATGAAAATTGGCCCATTAGTTTGGTTGCTATAGCAACTTAGAGCTCCCATAGACTTATAATGGGGAAAATTGAAAAATGGCACTTACTGCCAAGCCACTGCAGATATTTTGACAAAACTTTCATAGAAATATTCCTTAGGCAATCTACTATCTGCCATATGATTTTAGGCCTACTGCTCATTTGTATTGGTTGCCATGGAAACCAAAATGAAAAAATAGAAAAAAAAATACTTAAAAAAATCATCTCCTCAGAAACCGTATGCTCTATGAGGCTGAAAGTTTATGGAAATATTCACCATATTTGCCTTTACAGGTTTTGTGTTTTTTATGAAATTCGGCTCTTTAGTTTGGTTGCTATGGCAACTTAGATTTTCCATAGACTTATAATGGGGAAAATTGAAAAATGGCATTAACTACAAAGCCTTTGCAGATATTTTGAAAAAAACTTTCATAGAAATGTTCCTTTAGTAAACTTCTCTCAGCCATATACTGTTATGTCAACCTGCGGGTCCAGTAGCTTGTGCCGGGGCCATGCCCCGCCCCAAGTACTTCATAAAATGACTTATATCTCAGAAACCTTACAGATCCCCACCCCTAAACCATATATATTCTTGTTCCTATTGATAAGACGCATTCAGTGACACCAACCTGGAGGTCCTCCGGGATGTGCCGAGGCCATGCCCCACCCCCTCCACTTCATAAAAGGCCCAATATCTCGGAAACCATTCAGATCCCCACCCCTGAACCCTATATACTCTTGTTCCTTATGATAAGACGCATTCAGTGACATCAAACTGGGGGTCCCCCGGGATGCGCCGGGGCCATGTCCCGCCCCTCCATTTCATAAAAGGCCCAATATCTCGGAAACCTCACAGATCCCCACCCCTAAACCGTATATATTCTTGCTCCTTATGATAAGACGCATTCATCGACCCCAAATTGGGGGTCTTCCGGGGTGCGCCGGAGCCATGCCCCACCCCTTCACTTCACAAAAGGCCATATATCTCAGAAACTGTTCAGATCCCCACCCCTAAACCATATATGTTCTTGTTCATTATGATGAGACACATTCAGTGACACCAACCTGGGGGTCCCCAGGGATGTGCTGGGGCCATGCCCCACCCCCTCCATTTCGTAATATCTCAATATCTCGGAAACCTTACAGATCCCCACCCCTAAACCATAAATATTCTTGTACCTTATGATAAGACACTTTCATTGACACCAACCTGGGGGTCTCCCTGGGCCTTGCCCCACCCCTGCACTTCACAAAAGGCCTTATATCTCAGAAACTGTTCAGAGCCCCACCCCTAAACCATATATATTCATCTTCCTTATGATAAGGCACATTCATTGACACCAGCTTGTGAGTCCCCGGGGCATGCCCGGGCCTTGCTCCACCGCTTGACTTCATTAAAAGCCACATATCTCAGAAATAGTTCAGATCCCCACCCCTAAACCATATATATTCTTGTTCCTTATGATAAGACTCATTCAGTCACACCAACTTGGGGGTCTCTTTGTGCTGAGGCAATGTGCCCCGCCCTTCCACTTCATAAAAGGCCATATATTTCAGAAACCATTAAATCCCCACCCCATATTCATATATGTTCTTGTTCCTTATTATTAGCACACCTACTGTAGGTGTGTCCGCAGGGGCCAGTCCTCTCCTTTCCACTTCATGAAAGGATATCTTGGAAACCGTTCAGATTCTCACCCCTAAACCATATATATACTTGGTCCTTATGATGAGACACATTTAGGGATAACAATCTTGGGCTTTCCTGGGAACGACAGGGCATGTTCCAACCCCTCCACTTATATCTCCAGCCATGCAGATCCCCACTGCTAAACCATATATATTCTTGTTCTTTGTGATAAGACACATTTAGTGATACCAACCAGGGCTCTATTGGGTCCATGCCCACCCCTCTACTTCATAAAAGGCCTAATGTTTCATATACTGAGTCCACATGGATGCTCATTTGGATATGGGGGTTCATTTGGCAGATTAAAATGATATCATGTTAAAAGGCATGGCTGCAATTTGGCAGTGCCCACCTGAGCTCTGGTGAGCATAGTGGCCCATGGGCCTCTTGTCTTCAAATGACATCTCCTCCTAAACCACTGATCGGATTTTGACCAAACTTCACAGGAATGATCCTTAGTTGGTCCCCTTTCAAAGTTGTTCAAATGGTTCCGGTCCATTGCACATCTGGGTCACAGGAGCTAAAAATAGATTTTTGAAATAAAAACTTTAAAAATCTTCTTCTCTGAAACCAAAAGGCCCAGGTCTTCGATATTTGGTATGTAGCTTCATCTAGTGCACCTCTACCAAGATTGTTCAAATTATGGCCCTTGGGCCAGAAATGCCCGCGCCCCGGGGGCCTTTGGGTTTACATAGGCTTATATAGGGAAAATCTTTAAAAATCTTCTTCTCTGAAACCACAAGGCCCAGTTCTTTGATATTTGGTGTGAAGCTTCACCTAGTGGACCTCTACCAAGATTGTTCAAATTAAAGCCCTAGGGCAAAAAATGCCCCCATCCCCGAGGGCCTTTGGTTTTACATAGGCTTATACAGGGAAAATCTTTAAAAATCTTCTTCTCTGAAACCGAAAGGCCCAGGTCTTTGATATTTGGTATGAAGCTTCATCTTGTGGACCTCTACCAAGATTGTTCAAATTATGGCCCTTGGGCCAGAAATGCCCCCGCCTGGTGGGGGGGGGGGGGGGGAGGGCTTTGGGTTTACATAGGCTTATATAGGGAAAGTCTTTAAAAATCTTCTTTTCTGAAGCCACAAGGCCCAGGTCTTTGATATTTGATGTGAAGCTTCACCTAGTGAACCTCTACCAAGATTGTTCAAATTATAGCACTAGGGCCAAAAATGCCCCCACCCCGGGGGCCTTTGGTTTTACATAGGCTTATACAGGGAAAATCATTAAAAATCTTCTTCTCTGAAACCGAAAGGCCCAGATCTTTGATATTTGGTATGAAGCTTCATCTAGTGGACCTCTACCAAGATTGTTCAAATTATGGCCTTGGGCCAAATGCCCCCGCTCGGGGGCCTTTGGGTTTACATAGGCTTATATAGGGAAAGTCTTTAAAAATCTTCTTCTCTGAAACCGCAAGGCTCAGATCTTTGATATTTGGTGTGAAGCTTCATCTAGTGGACCTCTACCAAGATTGTTCAAATTATAGCCCTAGGGCCAAAAATGTCCCCGCCCCGGGGGCCTTTGGTTTTACATAGGCTTATATAGGGAAAATCTTTAAAAACCTGCTTCTCTGACACCACAAGGCTCAGGTCTTTGATATTTGGTTTGAAGCTTCATCTAGTGGACCTCTACCAAGATTGTTCAAATTATAGCCCCAGGACTAAAAATGCCCCCTGCCCCGGGGGCCTTTGGTTTTACATAGGCTTAAACAGGGAAAATCTTTAAAAATCTTCTTCTCTGAAACAGAAAGGCCCAGGTTTTTGATATTTGGTATAAAGCTTCATCTAGTGGACCTCTACCAAGATTGTTCAAATTATGATCCTTGGGCCGGAAATGCCCCCGCCCTGGGGGCCTTTGGGTTTACAAAGGCTTATATAGGTAAAATCTTTAAAAAAATCTTCTTCTCTGAAACCACAAGGCCCAGGTCTTTGATATTTGGTGTGAAGCTTCACCTAGTGGACCTCTACCAAGATTGTTCAAATTATAGCATTAGGGCCAAAAATGCCCCCGCCCCGGGGGCCTTTCGTTTTACATAGGCTTATATACGGAAAATCTTTAAATATCTTCTACTCTGAAACTGCAAGGCCGAGGTCTTTGATATTTGGTGTGAAGCTTCACCTAGTGGACCTCTACTTACATTGTTCAAATTATAGCCCTGGGACCAAAAATGCCCCTGGGCGGGGGCCTTTGGTTTTACATAGTCTTTTTCAGGGAAAATCTTTAAAAATCTTCTTCTCTGAAACCGCAAGGCTCAGATCTTTGATATTTGGTGTGAAGCTTCATCTAGTGGACCTGTACCAAAATTGTTCAAATTATAGCCCTGGGGCCAAAAATGCCCCCATCCCCGGGGCCCTTTGGTTTTTCATAGGCTTATATATGGAAAATATTTAAAAATCTTCATATCTGAAACCACAAGGCTCAGGTCTTTGATATTTGGTATGAAGCTTCACCTAGTACAGCCCTTGGGCCAAGAATGTACTAGAGACACTGATTCTCAGGTGAGCGATTCAGGGCCCTCTGGGCCCTCTTGTTTCCTAGACAGGGCTTATAGAAAAGCGAACAATTGATGAGCATGTAAGAATTCATTAACACATGCAAGACTTGTATAAATCTGATTTTCAACATGTTAATAAGATCATGTAATGTACATTATTAATGTTCTGGACATGGGTCTTATATAGTTAACTCTTTACCACTCGGGGATTTTGTGAATTTCGCTGATTTTCAGAGTGTTGCACCTGACAGCAACTTCAACTAGCCATTGTTTCATAATGGATGGTCTGTTTTACACCAAACTCGGTATGAATGTTCATCGGGCAGTAGCCTTTCAAATGCACCCTTTCATGACTTGATAATTGTTGTCATGGTAAAGAGGGGGCATCTCAAAGTTGGCAAAAAGTGTGTTTTCACATGAAATTTTGACCACATTTTTATCTTCACACATCTGTCAAGGCAACAATTAAGGTGTTTGGCACTGGCCATTTTCACTGTTTGCAGCATGTTTTATCAGCATCAATTTCCAGGCATTTTTGACCCCAGACACCCTCAGATATAAATTTTAGCGGCCGGTTGGGCCATACGCCCAAAGTTTTTCGGGATGTGAGGGGGGGCAATGCCCCCCCCCCCCCCCCCCCCCCCCCCCCCCCCCCCCCCCGAATATTTTTAGTGGGGAGGCGCGCGAAAAAACAGGTCACTTTTTTGCCCAACAAATCCTAAAGCAAACATAACTATCCAGGGGTAGAAATGCAGATTTTAGGTGCTTCTGGGGCTTAAAATGGGGGGGGGGGGGATGCAGACACGTAAAAACACGTATCTGAGTGGTAAAGGGTTAATATGTTGATATAATGTCAGTGTAATGATCATATGCTAAAATATTTCCTGTGAATTTGCCTTCCAAAGCCCATTGTTCTTACACATGTATTTGATGAGAATATATTTTTTTTACTTGTGTAATTTGAAATGGTGCCAGCCTATGATAATGTTATATGATTTGAAAAGGTTCTTATTGTGGCTTTATATTTGCTGCAATACGAAAACATGCCTATATAATTTGACCCCCTTAAACCCCAATTTAATATAGTAGAACTTGGGTTTATAGGGGTATACATAATTTTTCTTATTTCTGCTAAAAAGCATTGAGTGTGGGTACTTGTTAGAACCGCCTCTTCGAGTACCCACAATCTACGAGTATATAATGAGCAGAAATATGAAAAATGTCAGAATTTTATTTTTTAAGAAAATTTTCAGTTTCTGGTGGTAAAATTTTTTATGTATGTGTTTGAAGAGACGTGTATCTACAGCAATCTAGTAGTTCAGATATTGTCTTTTATATGTAGTGACATTTGATATACCGACATTTGATATAATGACAAAAGTCATTGACATGACAGTTTCAGTGGAAGGAATCCATAGCTCATGATGAATGATTAATAGAGCTATTCAAGACAATTTATTTAATACACTGAGAAACAAATGTTGTGGATATTTGTTATTAAAGCTGTTCTTACAAACATTCACATTTATTAACCCATAAAATGCCAGTCACGACTATTGTTGTCTCCTGTGTCGTCTGCTGGTTACTTTAAAACTCATTTTTGCAAACAGTATGGACCCAGATCAGACTGCTCCTCCAGGAGCAGTCTGATCTAGGTCCCATCACGTGAACAAGTCCGTGAAATGAACACCCCCTTACACCCCACTTTGTATAGAGAAAACTGGGGTTTACGGGGGTAAACATTATTTTTCTTATTTTAACTCCAAGACATAGGTTGTGGGTACTCGTTAGAACCGCCTCAACGAGGCGGTTCTAACGAGCACCCACAACCTATGTTTGCGGTATAAATAAGAAAGATATCGTGGATTTTCATCAGAAAAATAGCCATTTTGGAGATGTGAAAAAATGCACTATGTCTTACGGGTGTGTTATCGTAATGATACTGTTTGCCTGTATGCTAAAATACGTTTGAAAAGTTTCCAAGAAGATTCAGCAGACGACAAAAACAGACAACATTTTACAATGCAGTTTTCTCGGCAGCTTAAGGGTTAAGGGATTGTACAACTTATTGGTATTCTTTATCAAAGAAATTTATTTATAACATCCAAATGTTAGGTGAAAAAAATGCTATTGTTAATGAGGGCCCACTATACTATGAAACAGCTGTGTGTAATGCTCAGAAACGCATCAAGCATTCAAAATGCTGATATTGCTCACCATTGTCTTGCTGAATAAATTAATTTGCTGGACCCTTTACTGCCTATCAGCCAGTCAAATTACTTGATATAGCTGTTTCAAATTGACATGAGATGGACCTTTATGCAGAGAATACATTATTCAGTGTTTTCACCTAACGGGTCGGTTTTCGTAAACTTCTCGTCAGTTTTAGGCATCTCGTGAATCGCGACCCATTTACTGACCTCTATGTATTGAATAACAATATTGACGTCTTCGGAAAACAGTGAAGATAATTATACGCATTGCGTCGGGTGTGAAATTATGATGATAGAGGTCACCAGTCTCATGTCAAATTGTTCAAACTTTATAATATATTCATTCAACTTCGCAAGCTGAATGACAAACAGTGTAGACCCTGATCAGATGGCTTCTTCAGAAGCCATCTGATCAGGGTCTTCACTGTTTGTAAAGATTGGGATGATCATGGTTTAGCAGGACTAGCGTTATTCATATTCCAACTGTTTCTTGATCTTGTCAACTTGTCAGTGTAAAACTTTCAGACAAGGTGAGCCTTAGTAGCCGGTTCACAATGGAAGATCTGTTGAACAAGAAAAACTTGTACCCCTGGATTGGTGAGATATTACTGACAGATATACCCTGCTCTTGTGCTCTAGAATCTCATTTGTTTATTGTTGAAAACTGTACAGACAATCTCTGTATCACTGCTTTCCAGTTTCCCCGCAAATAAAGTTCACCAATTTTTTGATCAAGTGTTGGCAGTATGAGTAAGAAGGACAAAAATTAGCCCATTGTAGGCAGGAAACCCCTTTTGGCGTACCTTGGTAAATGGTGCAGGCCAAGATCAGACGCCGCAGAACGCAGAGTTTGATCAGGGCCTGCACTTTTTGCTAACAGAATTTTCCATCAAAAACAGAATAATAATGAAAAAATAGGCTTACCACCCCTTATATGAAAAATGGACTTGTCCAACATATAGCAATGGAAGAGTCCACTAGTATACAATGGGTTAAACACAAGAAAATGTATGTACAAAAACAAAAGCTTAGTATTACTTAGGTAAAATAAGAATGAAGATTTTCTGTACAGGATTACCTCCCCTGCACTGCAGGTCGACTAATAGCTTTCAGTTGAGAATAGTGGCAGCACGAGCAGTGAACCCTGGTGAACCCCAACATTCACAGTGTTTTCATACTTTTTTGCTGAACTGATTTCGTATTGTGTGTGATTGTTATTTTGTATAGTAGATACTTCATAAAACAGTCTGGGTCTAGCTGTTCAAAGTTAACAATATGATGTCATTAATCAAGTAATTTGGCAGAGGCCAATACAGTAGACTGAGGAGCTGTAACTGGGACAGTACCAAATTACTTGATTAATGACAATGTTATTGATTGACACCATTAAAAACATGATAATTGATTTTTGACCTCAGTGTGAAACGGATGACCTCCGAACAATACAGGATAGTCAATTAATAATGTTAAACCCCTGTCACACCAGGGCTGCGTTCTCACGGCGTCCAAGAAAAATGCAGAACGCCGAGGTGCGCGCAGTACGATCGCAAACATCGCCGTAGCAACGCAGTGGCGTCGCCAGTAGACGCGTTGGGATCGCATAGAACGCCAAGCGACGGCGCGCATTTTGAGCATGCTCAAAACAAACGCCGTCGCTCGGCGTTCTGATCAGAGCGCAGTGAGGTTGCCGTAAGGTTGCCATAGCAGCGCAGTAAGGTCTCCTACAACGCTACAGGAGCTCAGCAGGGACGCACAGAGGTCTCCTACAACGCCATATAAGCTCCGCTTGTATAAATGATTAAATGATTGATTGATTTGATATTTAACGTTCCAGTCAACACTGTATAGGTCATGTTGGAGACGTTGCTTCCAATTTTGTGGGACTTTTATCCGACTTTGAGATGAAATGACATCTCAAGCCCTGTCGCCCAATGAAACCAATAGAGTTTACACGTATAAGCATGTTTACACCAATAGAGTTTACACGTATCTCGCACCGCTTTGCCTGGGCAGGCTTAGATCCTCTAAACGGTTTACCATTACTCGTGTGAGGTCGGTTTCAGCTCTGCGTGGAAGCATCATGCAGCCCATCTATTTCTTCCAGTCCCGATGGGAGGGGGCCGCCCGCTTGTATAAACAGTGGCTAGAGTAGAATTTGATTGTGTAATGTCCCGAAAAACCCTACTTCTGAGGTTACTCATTCCGGGTTAGGTAATGGCGGTGGACTTGCTCCTGCTTGCGGTGATTGCGGTGGACTTGCTTCCGACGGCACAGGAGTACAGGTAAACCGCTTAGGGGATCTAAGCTTGCCCAGGCAAAGGGGCGCGAATCGGACCATCCGTGCTTATTAACCCTATTTGTTTCATTGGGTGACAGAGATTGAGATGTCATTTCATCCCAATGTCGGGTAAAAGTCCCACAAAATTAGAAGCAACGTCTCCAAAATGACCTATAATGTGTTGATGGGACGTCAAACCTTAAATCAAACAAAACTGTTCGACTGATGAAGATGTCTGTTTACACTTTGAGAACGTCTTCAACATGTGAGCGCCGTAAAAGCGTAGTGCACGCATTGAGAGCGACGTAAAAGCGCAGTGCACGCATTGTGAGCGCCGTAAAAGCGCAGAGGAAGCGCCGTGAGAGCGCATACAATCGCCATCAAGAACGCCACAGGATCGCGATAGATCGCCATGTAAGCTCCGTCTTGGTCGCTGTAGGGACGCCATGACAGGTCCATGTTCACAAAAATATCCCATATTTCTTGCGATCTCGCGGCGTTCTGAAAAATTAAACAACGCCGTCCCATCGCAGTGAAAACGCGACATAGTGTGACAGGGGCTTTAGATAATGTATCATTTTAAACATATTTATTTGTTCAACATATGACACATAATTCACCAAAAAAAATGTAACATAGTGTTAAGGATTTGAACGAAAACTACAAGCAGCTTATAAAGATCATCTCCTGAATCCATTGAACCCTTATCTTGCTGAACATGACAGTCACTACCACTGCAAACAGTGTAGATCCAGATCAGATGGCTTCTGAAGAAGCCATCTGATCAGGATCAACACTTTCATGCAGGTTGTGAATTCAGCAATCTACATTATGTCAAGTAATTTGATTGGTTGATAGTCAGAGATGGGTACAGTTAAAATAATTTATTCAGCAGGAAAAGGGCTAAAGTATCATTAATACTGTAATCATTTAGCATTAACCAGCCTCGGTAGCTCAGTTGGATGCACGTCTGACTGGTGATCAGGAGGACGCGGGTTCGATACCTGCCGGGGTCGGCAACATTCTTTCGTGGAGATTGATCATGAAATCTTTTCTACGGTCATTCTCTTCCTTCTGCTGATTCAAGAAGGGCAGTTGTCAGTTTCTGATGAAAGAATGTGCACTGTACTGGTTAACCGCTTGCATATAAGCTTGCCAAGGAAAAGTGTGGATAGGTAAACTGACCAGCTCAAAAATGACCTAAAATAGTGTTGACTGGGCCGTTAAACTCCAATACAAACAAACAAACAAATTATTTAGTATTACAAATATATTATTTTTTGGCTGACAAAATTGTGAGTAGCTTTTGCAAATGAAAGTTACTCTTTTTTTTTCATCAAAAATACCTGTATTCTACTTGGTAGACCATTAACATTTTATGCCACTTACATGTTCGTTAAGCTAACAATGCTTTGAACAACTGGTCCCCAGACAGCATCAAGAATTCAAGGAGTAATGTTATCGTAAACTACAATATTACTGAGTTTTGGTACAGAAATAAATACAAGATGATACCCCTCTCAACTCCTTACCATACTTGTTCTTAACCCTTATCTTGCTGAATATTCATTTAAGCCACACCCATTTCTGTCTATCAACCAATCAAATTACTTGATGTAATTTATTGCTACAAATTCATAAACTGAATGCCAAACAGTGTAGATCCTGATCAGATGGCTTCTTCAGAAGCCATCTGATCTGGATCTACACTGTTTGCAAAGATAGGGGTTGTCGTGAACAGCAAGATAAGGGTTAAATTTTGACATGTACATTTACTACCCAGTGTTGTGTGTAAAAATAGACGGATGACACAACACTGTAGATCCTGATGAGATGCCCCATTATGTGATGTCTCGTTGGAGTCTACACTATTTACTCTGGCCTGTCTATTGGAATACAGTCAGTAAATACGGTAGCATTCAGACATACGGGCCAGCCTGCATATCCTCTTGAGTCAGCTGCTGGTTTGCTGAATATTACAAAATCTTCCCCAATTTTCAGCCAGTAAATGTGTGATTTTAATTTATCATGAATTCAGAAGCAGAACATGGAAAACAGTATAGATCTAGATCAGCTGGCTTCTTAAAGAAGCCAGCTGATCTAGATCTATACTGTTTCCAAAAAGGGATATATCCAGGTTCAGCATGGTGAGAGTTTATCATCTGATGTTACGCACCTCCACAGCCTAGTGGTAAAAACGGTTGACTCTCAAACATTATGTTTCTCACCACTGTGACACATCAGGTTCTGCAGCGGATGGTCAAGTGGTTTTTCAGCGGGCACTACAGTTTTCGTCCACCTGACTAACAATGGATCAAATTAAATAATCTTGAAAGGGCCTAAAAAAATGATGTTTGATTTAGTGAACAAACCTAAAACAAACAACTGTAATGATATGTTGTGATTGTGTCATGATTACTGTTGAGCCAGCACACACCAAAACCTATAATAAGACATTTGCAACCAGCAAATACTGATCAGCCTGCACATTCACCCATTCCTTACGAAAGCATGCCTATACAAATACATTGTGAGTGAGTGTTTGAATTTTACGTCCCACCAACAGCTAAGGTCATTCGGAGACGGGATCTCGGTTTAAAGACTCATCCGAAAGTCTGGAGAAGCCGGGATCGATCCTGCGACCCCTGGTTTACAAGGTGAGACAAATACATTGTAAATTTTACCTCCTTAAGATGAAAAATTGTGATAATTTTCTTATTTCTGCTGAAAATATAGATTGTGGGTACATGTGACAACCACCTCATGGAGGTAGTTCTAACGAGTAACCACTATCTATATTTTAGAGCAGAAATAAAAAAAATAAGGTTTACCCCTGTAAACCCCAGATTTACTATATAAAAGTGGGGTTCAAGGGGTCAAAATTATATAGGTATGTTTTCATGATGATGGCAAGATTTGTCGTTAGTCTCTGTATGGATAGCTCAAAAGCGCTGGCCTTGGTAGCTCAGTTGGATGCGGGTCTGACTGGTGATCAGGAGGTTGTGGATTCAATACCTGCTGAGGTTGGCAACATTCTGTCATAGAGATTGATCATGATAACCTTTCTATGTTCATTCTGTCCCTTCTGCTAATTTAAGATGTACAGTTTTTGGTTTCTGGCAAAAGAATGTGCACTATACTGGTTAACCACTTACATATAAGCCTGCCCAGAAAAAGTGTGGTTAGGTAAACTGATTGGCTCAATGTGACCTAAATAGTGTCCCTGGGCCATAAAACTCCAATTTACGAACAAAATATACAAGGTACATATGATCAGAGTAGACCTCATAGTGAGCAAATTCGCAAGCCAACAGGCTGTATTGCAGGTTTTGTCTACGTGTGCCGACTCATTTTATGCCACTATAGTCACATTGGCATGTCCTACTCATGGCATGTGATTTCTGTTTTGAAATTGAGTTTTACTGTTTTCCTGCATCCTGAAACATTAATCGTAACCATATTTATTAATTAACTCCTAAGATGCCAGTCACAACAATTGTCAACTGCTTTATCTGCTGGTTACTTTGAAAAGTCATTTTTACAAACAGTGAGGACCCCAATCAGACTGCTCCTGTTAGAGCAGTCTGATTGGGGTCCACACTGTTTGCGTTTATGCAAAAATATGATTGAAATGTTTGCAAAAAGTAGCAGCAGAGGACATTTTCAAATGCAGTTTTTCTTGGCATCTTAAAGGTTAATTTTCATGGTGAACTTTATTTAAATAATAATTTGCCTTAAAAACAGGTAGTACAATAGGAGGCTTAGCTGAAATTTAGAGTTATAGGTAATAGTCAATTTGCGTTTTGTTCATAAAAAGATGACTTTAATAAGAAATGATCAATTTTAGTTTATTTATATTTCAATATCCAGTAGAGGCAAGGAACAGTTCACATACAGTCATTGTTCTTTCTTGTGTCTGTTGTCACCAGTTCTACAATGACCTGTTAGAGTGTATTTGTTTTGTCATGTATATGATCAATGTATGTTTCTAAATATTTTGTCCCGTTATTACTGTGTTTTTTCCCCCTGTTAAATCTTGTAAACTTCATGTCAAGTCAGCCTGGTCGAACTCAGCCACAATTTGAATGTTCCACATCACAATCACATAGTTCCAGATAAAGAAGGATAACAAGGATGATAACCCTCAACAAATATGCTACACTCCTCCCCTATTTTCAGCCATTTATTTTGCATGGTTTCAGTTTTTACCATGGACTCGAAGCAGATTGGAAAACAGTATAGATCCCGATCAGCTGGCTTCAGAGAAGCCAGCTGATCTGGATCTATATCTGTTTCAAAGAAAGGATATATTCGAGGGTTATGGGATAAATTTGCTTATTCCTGGTTAGAAACATACAATGTGGATACTTATTAGAATCACCTCGTTTGGGGCGATTCTAGCAAGTGCCTGCAACATAATGTTTTAATAGAGTAATAAAAAAGATTATCCCAGAATTATCCTTTGCAATGCTTTTTATCTGGTGCTATGAACCATGATTTAATTTTCCCATTCTCCTACTGCACTGTGCTTGCTTTGAAGGACTTAACTGTCAGATAGGCAAATAGTCATTACTTTTGAAATAGTGGAAGTTATTGATGAGTTATGAGGATAATATATTCGGATAATTTTTGTTGCCCTTGCTTTAAGTCCATTTGTTCGTCCATTTGTCAACATCAACCTTAGCATCAACTCGAATGATCGAGTCCATTTCTAAAGCACTACGGTCAACCCTCTTTATACCAACATTCGTTATAACGACAAATTTCGTTATAATGACAAATTTCAATTGAATGAATCCTTAGGGCGAAGATTAGCATCGGTTGAGATCGGCAGTGGCTTCCTTCAGGTTGGAAACACCCATATCGAATCCATACTCATAAAAGATTCTTGCAATCTAATACTCCAATAAGCAAATGTTATAGACATTTGTTAGAATCGCCTCACCAAGGCGATTCTAAAAAATGTCTAAGACATTTGCTTTTTGCAGTGTTGAAGGGGAAAAAGGCCCTTTGTTACTTATCATAATCCTAACTGGGATTATTTATAACAGAAATCTTTTACTTGCACACCAGACAAGGAAATCCATGATTTTACCTTGGAACAGAAATTTATGTTCTGACCCTGGTGTTCCGACCCAAAATCTAATATTATCGCGTGTTTGATAAATGTACTGGTTGATTACGACCTTGTATGCGCTGTCGTTAAGGTTGACATCACAGCAACTTCACTAAACATTCCTGCAGTGTCAACACAATATGGCGGACGTTGGTATCCGAAGTGACTGCAGCATTAAAAAAACGCTTTAAGAAATGGAAGGTATGCAAGAAAAAGAATCCAATACTGGTGTGAGGGGTGGATAGAAAAATCCGTCCCTCAGGATCACTGTCCGGCATCACTCTGCAAGCCTCGTGATGCCGGACAGTGTCCCGCGGGACGGATTTTTCCATCCACCCCTCACACCCATATAAGATTCTTATATTATATAACAGCCCAATAATAGAGAACAAATACTGTGTTCATAACGAGGGTCCTCTGTACAATCACGGGTGTGACATAGCCTTTGGTGGAATTCTTGTCCTTATTTCTCCGTAAAAAAACCCATACATTGTAGGTACTTGAAGAAATATATGGGCAGCATGATGCTTCCATGCAGAGCTGAATCCGGCCCGCACACTAGTACTGGTAAACCGCTTAGAGGATCTAAGCCTGTCCAGGAACCGCAGTGCGAGGTGGACTGTCCATGCTAATAAACCCTATTGGTTTCATTGGGCGACAGGGCTTGAGATGTCATTTCATCTCAATGTCGGGTAAAAGTCCCACAAAATTGGAAGCAACGTCTCCAAAATGACCTTTACAGTGTTGACGGGGACGGTAAACCTCAAATCAAACAAACAAAACAAAAAAAATCCCATACATTGTAGGTACTTGTTGGACATACGATTGTAACCAGAAATATAAAGATAATCAGCTTTCTTACACTTCTTTACCTGAAGCTATGTACAGTAAAATTCCTATATTAAGACCACCTTTGGGACTGTTCAAAAGTAGTCTTTAAGACCACTTTTGAACAGTCCCAAAGGTGGTCTCTTGTCAGAGGACACTGTGTGCAGAAAACACAAAGAGAGAATAACTGCAGCCTACTAAATAAGCTTTAATTTTAGCTGGTCTTAATAGCGGAATTTCACTGTATTTGTTTCCGCATTGCTTATTGCTTTCAGGAACTGTCACTTAGACACCTTTGAACTCTGTTGTGGTCAGGTCAATATGACTACAAATGTTGATGTAGTATGAACATTTTGGAATATTAATAATAGTTTTCAGTGATAGTGATGCATTTAGCATCAACTGTGTGGTGTTAAATGAAAACACACACAGGCAAACACACAATCAGGTGTCTGAAATAGGATTTACACTGGCAAATTCTTACCTTGATGCAAAAATATTTTTTAAAAATTTGCAAGATGATGCAGCAGATTATATAAAACAGACATTTTCTGATTCTGTTTTTTTTTTTGGCATCTTAGAGGTTAAAAACCTCTACTAGATGTGAAGCAGTAACTACATTGGATGCTATATTCTTAGAAGTTTTTTGCTTGCGAACTATTAGCTTTTTAAGTTTGTGCTGGTTGTACAGGGAGTTAAGCATGAGGTTTCATATTGTTTTACTGGAGTTGCTGTTAGCAGAGTATGGCACAGTTCTTCAGAGCATTGTTAACTTAAATTTTTAGTAGTAAAAATGTTAACTGTTGTACCATAGTGATCCTAAGTATTGGGACAGATAGGCCTAAGCAAACAGTGCAGACCCAGATCAGACTGCTCCTGAAGGAGCAGTCTGATCAGGGTCTACACTATTTGCCATTCCGTCTGCACCTTTTGGACTCCTTGCTGGATTGTGAAACAATTTTGTTGGATATTTAGGAGAATTACAGCAAGTCCTCAAGGTGCCCAAATTTTTTGGATTTCTACAGTAGTAAATAAATTACACCACAACTTCTGCATAGAACAATTATTGGAGTTCAAAGCAGAAACACTGCCCCCGCCCATAGGGGCTTGAAGAAATATATGGGCTGCAGGATGCTTCCACGTGGAGCTGAATCCGGCCCGCACACAAGTACTGGTAAACAGCTTAGAGGATTTAAGCCTGTCAAGGAACCGCGGTGCGAGGCAGGCCGTCCATGCTAATAAACCCTATTGGTTTCATTGGGCGACAGGGCTTGAGATGTCATTTCATCTCAATGTCGGGTAAAAGTCCCACAAAATGGGAAGCAACATCTCCAAAATGACCTTTACAGTGTTGACGGGGACGTTAAACCTCAAATCAAACAAAATTAATGCAGAAACGATCTGTTATATCCAAACAATAGAAAAATGACCATGAACATGAAAGAGGTTGTGGTGTATGTGACATAGTGGCTTTTTTTGCTGAAATAGTGAGGGTATTACTGAACGGTTAAAGTTTTAACACTATTTTTTGTTAGCTTTGAAAAACTGGTCCTGATTGCAGGGCATGAGTTGAACTACTTCACAACAGATATATACTGGACAGGATATCTTAAAATAATATTCTGATCAAACATAATTTTAGCTAAGGCTTCGAACACAGACCTCAATGGCATACTGGTAAAGAACGCTGTCTCTAAAACAAGGTTTCTTACCACTGTGGGTACAAGCCTCGGACTGGGTCAGGTGAGATAACCAAGTTTTGTGATGGAAAGATGGGTGTTTTTTGTCTTGGGGGCTCCGGTTTTCAACCACCTAGCCCTGATTATTAATGATTAGCTGGATTTAAACTAAAGTTTACTCAGTTGCAAACCCACAAAGACAAGTTTTCCAATGAGGGGTCTCATATTACATAAAATATTTGGATATGGCTCACTTGCAGACACGAGATCTGGGTCCAGTTGTTCAAAGCATCATTAGCTTAACGAGCTCATTAGTGGTCAAATTCTTTACTGTTCTAGCAAGTACAATGTCTATTATAGTGTAATTTTTGCAGAAAAAATGAGAGCAGCTTTTGCATTTGCAAAAGCTGCTCACATTTTTTCAGCAAAAATAATAGCTTACTTGCCATATTAAATGATCAAAGTTTAATGACAAGTTAACTAAAGATGTTGTAAGCTTTGAACAACTGGCATCTGACTATGATAATGAAACACAAGTTTAACACAGGTTTGGTAGCATGTCATTTTGAATTATTTCAGGCCGTATCCTGGAGAACAGTCCGGCGGAGAGGTGTGGCCAGTTACATGTCGGAGACCGAATCTTAGCTGTCAACGGAGTTGATATCTCTCATTTACATCATGAAGACATCGTCAACATCATCAAAGAATCGGGGTACAGTGTCACGTTAACAGTTGGTCCACCACAAGGTTTGTACAAGGATTCAGATGAAGAGTAATGAGGATAATTAAGGGACAATTTTCCTTATTTCATATGAGCCCCGCCAAGCGAATTTGTGTCTTCGAGCATTCCGTCATGACAAATTTTAACTGCGCATGCCCAGCCATTCAGAGAGGCCAGGGATACGGTTTTCTGTCTGAAGGTTCCTCTTGATTCACTGCTTGTATGAGCGGGCAGCGAAGGTTCTGGCGAGACTGCGCGGATGCGCAGGCTCGCCTGAACCTTCGCTGCTCGCATAGGCGATAAGTACCAAAATCGCTTGACGGGGCCCATATTAGAAATATGTGAGTGCTTGTTAGAATAGCCTCATAGAGATGATTATAACAAGTACAGTAAAATTGATATATTAAGACCACCTTTGGAACTGTTCAAAAGTGGTCTTAAAGACCACTTTTGAACAGTCCCAAAGGTGGTATCTCACCAGAGCATGCTGGATGTAGAAAACACAAAGAAAATATACCTGCAACCTTCTAAATGTGCTTTTAAAAGCATATTTTGTGGTAATTGTCGCGCCTGCTATTAGCATGGCACGATATAGGTGCCCGGTTTTCCGTCCGTTCTTTCGTTCATCCGTTTGTCAAGGCGTCAACATTTGCAACCACCCTAGCGTTCACCCTGAGGTTCAAGTTTATTTCTGAAGAACTATAAGAGCTTTATTAATGATACTTGGTACAAACTTGTATCTGGGGATGACAACTTACATGCAAGCATCCATATTTGACCTTGACCTACATTTCTTGGTTCACTGACTTTGTGAAATATTGCGACCACCCTTGTGTTCACCCTGAGGTTCAAGTTTATTTCTGAAGAACTATATGAGCTTCATTAATGATACTTGGTACAAACTTGTATCTGGGGATGACAACTTACATGCAAGCATCCATATTTGACCTTGACCTACATTTCATGGTTCACTGACTTTGTAAAATATTGCGACCACCCTAGTGTTCACCCTGAGGTTCAAGTTTATTTCTGAAGAACTATAAGAGCTTCATTAATGATACTTGGTACAAACTTGTATCTGGGGATGACAACTTACATGCAAGCATTCATATTTGACCTTGAAATACATTTCATGGTTCACTGACTTTGTAAAATATTGCGACCACCCTAGCGTTCACCCTAATGGTAAAGTTTATTTCTCAAGAACTATAAGAGCTTTATTAATGATACTTGGTACAAACTTGTATCTGGGTATGGTAACTTAAATGCAAGCATCCATATTTGACCTTGACCTATATTTCATGATTCACTGACTTTGTAAAATATTGCAACCACCCTAATGGTCAAGTTTATTTCTCAAGAATTGTTAGAGCTTAATGATACTAAGTACAAGCTTGCATTTAAGAATGTAAACTTTTGTGCAAGCATCTATGTTTGACCTTGACCTACATATCATGGTTGGGTGACTTTGCGCCCCCACAGGCGCGACATAGCCTTCGGCGGAATTCTTGTTTTAGATGGTCTTGATAGCGGAATTTTACTGTACTCACAACATAAGTTTTAGTGGAGAAGGAAAATTATCCCCTAACTATCATCATATACTCCATATCTGAAGCCATAGTTATTTCGTTATATAATACATTCAAAGGAAAAAGAAAAAGAAAAAAAGAAAAAAAAAGAAAATGTGACCACTGTAAGATAATTGTTATTGTAAAATTTTACAAAACAGTTATATTGGTTCAGTTTAGCTGCTTCTTTGAAAAGGAAAATATCTATAAACTGCGACATAAGGTTGGTTGGAATAGCAAATTTGTATATCATTCAGCATTGGGGACATCTAATTGATGTTGGCTTACACTTTGGCAAGGCTTACAGTGCTTGCAGCAATTGCAGTTGAGAGAGGATGGCACACATTTATATTTTCGTTTTTCATTTATTGTGTTCAGATAATGTAAAACTTGTATACTTCTAATCTCTTTTCCAGATGACTCTTCCAGTAATGCTTCCACTTCTCAAAGGGTAAGTTATTATTATTTGGTCATCAGAGGTAAAGGGGCGGGCCTGCATGGCCTACTGGTTAGGAGTGCTGACTCTGAATCATTAGGCCTCTCACTGCTGTGGTTCGAGCCTCGCTTCGGCAACATGTGTATGCCAAGTTCTGCAACGGAAGGTTAGGTTTTTCTCCAGGACTTCGGTTTTTGCCCACCTTTGATTAACAATGGGCTTGAAATAAGAGAATTAATCTTGAAAGGGCTGTAAAACCAAAACCAAGATCAGAAGTAAAAGGGATGATGTACTATAAATGTCTCTGTGTTGCTGTGATGTTACAATACAATAAAATTACACTGTTAAGACCACCTTGCATTAAGACCACTTCACCATTAAGGCCATTTGTTAGTCCCAAATTAGGCTTTCATTAAAATTGTTATATCTGTTTTTAAGACGATCCCACTTAGAAGACCATTACTGGACAATCCCAAGGTGATCTTACTGTAATGATCCTAGGTATTGGGACAAATGGGCCTAAGCAAACTGTGCAGACCCAGATCAGACTGCTCCTGAGGGAGCAGTCTGATCAGGGTCTACACTGTTTGCCTTTCTCTCTGGACCTTCTGGATTCCTTGCTGAACCATGAAACAAAGTTACAATTTTTGGAGAATTACCGCAAGTTCTCAAGGCATCCGAACTTTAACCATTGCATGCGGGAGTCCCCTGAAGGGTACCTTGGCAAAATGTGCAGGCCCAGATCAGACGCCGCAGAATGTGGCGTCTGATCAGGGCCTGCACTATTTGCTAATAGAATTTTCTGACAAAAATTGAATAAAAACGAAAAAAAAAAATAGACCTGCCACCCCTTATATGACAACTGGACTTGTCCAACATATAGCTGTCCACTAGTATACTATGGGTGGTACAGGAGTTTTACTGTATATCTCTTGAACGGGTTTATTGATTATGTGCAAACTTGCATAGTAATCTTTTCTTTCTGTTGAATTTTTGCATGGATCCATCGTTGGACATGGTTTCAGATTGTGTTCACCATAAAATTTTTATACAACACAGAACAAAATTTATTTCTTATGGCCTGACATCTACATCTATTTACTAAAAACTTGACAGTAAGATTTCCAAACATTCATAGCAACAACAGTCAGTTTGTTTCATTATTTGTTGTATAATTTCAGAGTTCCCAGGGTTCAGGGGGTATGGTGAACACAATGGCTATGCCCATGATGAATGATGTTGACAGGAGGATGGACTTCCAGGGACCAGGGTAGGTACTCTTCTGGTTAAGTATATGTTAAACTTAATGTGAAATATTGTGATCAATCGGATCAGAATACTATACAAATGTATTTGAGCCGGGGGCACAGCATTTCCTACAGTGTACATGTGCGCTCAACGAAGACTCAGATCAGCCTGCACATCCGTGCAGTCTGATTGGAGTCTGCTTTGTACGCTGTATGGATAGCTTAGGGCCCAATGCTCCGTCACGCAGCAAGAGAAGTCTCTGGTCAGACTATATGGATGCACAGGCTGATCTGATTCTTTGCTTGGTGCACATGTAAATTGTAAGAAATGTTGTGCCCCGGCTCATTTCAATTATTTTACCCTTTCTTTTCTGGAAACCTATAAAGGGACATAGCCAAACAGTGCAGACCCAAATCAGATGCTGCATCATTTGGCATCTGATAAGGATGTAAACTTTTTGCTAACAGAATTTTCTTTCAAAAATAGAATAAAAATGAAAAAAAAAAAAAAAAAAACCCTGACACCTCTTATATGACAAATGGACAACAGAAGGGTCCACCAGTATACAGTAATGGACAGATAGGTCCTAGCAAACAGTGCAGGCCTACATCAGACTGCTCTGAGCAGTCTGATCAGGGTCTACACTGTTTGCCATTCCATCTTAGGCTTCCTTGATTGTTTGCTTTCATAGCTCCAGGTAAGGAGGAATAGCAAAGATCATTTTTGAGGAAAATTTTGGATAAATTTTCTATTTTCTCCATTTAACAATGTGTTGTGGGTACTTGTTAGAATTGCCTCGTCAGGACGAGGCAATTCTAACAAGTACCCACAACATATATTTCTAACAAGAAAAAAAAAGACAATTATCTATGTGTATTCTCATTACCCCTGCTTATATGAAGATGACGTGATTGGAACAGCGATAATGATAGCTGGTGAAGTGTATGTACTTATGTTTGTTTCAGGTTCCGTTACTCTCCTGCTCCACCGTCCAAGGATATTAGAAGAGGACTTCCAAATCAGGTAATCTCAGCGTGTATAGATGCAGCCATTAGATGTTGGACTTCTATGCTTTATCGTCAGCATGTGCAAATGACCGATGATAGATTGGACATTGATCAGTGAAACTGATAGAAATATTTAGTGTTGATGTTTTATAGTGTGGTTTTAGATGTGTCTTGTGTATGTGTTGGAGCTTTACATCCCACCAGTAACTAAGGTCATATGGAGACAGAACCTGGGTTTAAAGACTCATCCAAAAGTCTGAAGAAGCCTGGAATTGAACTCGGCAACCCCTGGTTTACAAGGCGAGTAGCTGTTCCATTTCACCATGGAGGCTTCTGGGTTTTGGATGTATTAAAACTGGGAGCATATTGGCAAAGATAGATTGATTGTAAGTTATATAGAAAATGACCTTTACAGGGTCATTTTTGGGTTGATTGTTTGTATCGGCCTTAACCCTTATCTTGCTGTTCACGACAACCCCTATCTTTGCAAACAGTGTAGATCCAGATCAGATGGCTTCTGAAGAAGCCATCTGATCAGGATCTACACTGTTTGGCATTCAGTTTATGAATTTGTAGCAATAAGTTACATCAAGTAATTTGATTGGTTGATATAACGAAATGGGTGTGGCTTAGATGAATATTCGGCAAGATAAGGGTTAAGTTACTAAGCACAGCAGCTTTAAATTGTTGATGTCCATGTGACTATCACTTAGGGGATAACTGTATTCAAAATTGTCATTTGGGGAGGTAAATCGGAGGTTTTACGGTCGGAAATTTCGTTTTACGGCGACGCGTCAGCGGAGCCGTAAAACGTAATTTGCGACCGTAAAACCGACGATTTACCTCCCCAAATCACAATTTTGAATACAGTTATCCCTATTCTAATGCACTTATTCGTGTGTTTTGTTAAAAAGTGTACTATTTTGCACAAAGCGGAACGCACTGTGAGCTGCGTAATACCAAATGCCAGCCAATGAAAATCGACGTTACGTGATGACGTCGGGTTTCCGACAGTATATCACAGAATATACTGCCGCAAATTTTTGACGTTATCCAATCAGACGTCGCGTTATATACGCAAGTGCATTAGAATGTGATATCACAGTGCTGTGTAAAGAGGACAACACTGACTGGCTCATGTGCTGGGATGTTCGCAAACACTGTAGACCCAGAATCAGATGCCATATATAACACTTTTGTTGGTGGTTCAAAGCCGAAACCCTGTAAAACATCCCTATATTTATCCCAGAAAAATGACCATTTATGGTATTTTTTCTGTGTAACCTATTCATTTTGGGGATCTATCTCTTAACTCAAACCGTTAAGGTTTTCTATCTTCAGTTTAAAGACTTAAAAAATTCAGAACAAACTACATATAAAAATTAGAAGTGAAGGCAGTGATCAGGAATTGATACAATTAACCCACTCCTCCCATCAGAGACAACAAAGGGAAATAAACGTAAACAAGAAATAACTGCCCCCTAATGGAAACATCAATAGCGGAAAGCCAAAAGGACAATTACTTTCCCCAAAAATGGCCAATTAGCTATCCAAAGATATAAGCAATACACACATTCAAAGACGAACTGTAACAAAAATAAACCATGACAGAAGAACTGCCTTGGGAAAGTAAGTGAAACATAGCGGGGTGGGGGCTTTAATTGAGATTGAGATTTTCTATTACGGCCAATACTTTATGAAGGTAAAGTGTTGGGGAACAAATACTATAAAGAGGATCCTCTGTACATTACGATAACACGCCCGTGCGCCATAGTGCATTTTTTCACATCTCCAAAATGGCTACTTTTCTGATTAAAATATGCAATATTTTTCTTATAAATACTACAAACATAGGTTGTGGGTGCTCGTTAGAACCGCCTCATTGAGGCGGTTCTAACGAGTACCCACAACCTATGTCTTGGAGTAAAAATAAGAAAAATAAGATTTACCCCCTTAAACCCCAGTTTTCTCTATATAAAGTGGGGTTTAGGGGGGTGTCCATTTCACGGACTTGTTCACGTGATGTACATTGTTGTTTAGAGACAACACAGTTGTTCAGCTTACATTGTTTCTGTATTGGACCTCAACAATATTAATTATTTGTAAAGACATTGGGATAAAGAGTAAACTTCCACTGTTAATGCCATTCAATACCATGACCACTGTTAAGAAACCTGTTTGTTGTTTAACTAACACAGTTTCTGCTTTGGACCCCATTAATAGTGTTTTAAAGAGGTCAAAATCAGCTAAGCTGTAAGATAATAGAAGCAACCACAAGATATTTGCTTAACCTGTTGTGTTATCTTGTTCTAGGATATTCAGGATGGACAGATCTACAGGGTTGATTTGAACAGGGGTCACAGAGGCTTTGGTTTCTCAATACGAGGGGGTCAGGAGTTCAACAATATGCCCCTGTTTGTGCTGAGAATAGCAGAGGGTGGTGCTGCAGATCTGGATGGGAGATTACGGGTAAGTCCAGAAGTATATCATGACTTGTTCCTTGTTTCATTGTGTAACCCTTACCCTGCTGAGTATATAGCCACACCTATTTCTGACTATCAGCCAATCAAATTTCTTGATATGATGTATTCATTCAGCTCCCAATCATATTCATTCATTTCGCAAACTGCATGACAGTGAAAAAGAAGCCATCTGAACTTGATCTACACTGGTTTGCAAAGTTAGGGTTTGTCATATTCAGCAAGATGAGGGTTGAATATATTTGTTTTATTTTGGCCAAACCTCACAAAGTCTACAGTGGAATGGCAGGGCAATGATCAGACAGATCGGCAATGTCAAGCCGCAAGACATTGTCACCATCAGGTCCAGTGAGCTGCTTGCGCAGCTTGGCATTATGGACCTGGACCTCATCCTGAAGGAGAGAAGGCTTCATAACTGTGGTGTATTCCTTGCTTCCAAAGGATAACTCTTTCTAGAACATATTTGGTGATATGGATATGTGGAAAGCTCCAACGGTGCAGTCAAGACAGTCTGTGACATACAGGTGGATGGAAAGCATGGGCCTGGGAGGCCCAAGATGACCTGGAAGCAGCAGACAGAGAGAGATTGCACAGAGTCGAAGTGCCCACCCTCACAATAGACACACCTGCAGATCTGGTGTGAGATCTGCTTTGCATGCAGCAAGGTGGCCCACTTATGTGGATGTTGCCCCTTTTCTTGCACCTTAATAAAATCCAATGATGATGATGATGATTGATTGCACAGAAAAGCTCAAACTTTTGAATATGTTCTGGAAGATGTACAGTGCTCATACTTGTTTAACACCAGCAAAATTGAAGGAATGAATGGCTATGCAGTGATTTTTATCCCATTTTTATTCTCAACTCAATTTAGTATGAATTCTTCTTCACAGCTGTTTTTTCCATCTATTCATTCGATTGGTCTTGCTGTCAATATTTGCATCAACACTAATAGTGAAGTCCATTTCTCAAGAACTTAGTAGTGAGAGTTTGGACATTGTCTATAGTGGAAATCTAGTTCTAATATTTTTCAGAGAAAAGAAGTCTTGGCTTCCCATTCAGAGAATATAAGGCTTGACATATGATTCAATGTAATGTCAGGGCTTTAATTTCTCTCAAAATTAGGAAGAAGAAAACTTCGCAAATGCTGTCAACTAGTCATGGATGGTATTTTAAAGGTTAACATGCTTAGATGGTGAGGTATGTTTCACAACAGTTGGGGGTATTTTCTGTTTGCAGGTTGGAGACCAGTTGCTGGAGATCAACAGTTTCTCCACAGACAACATGAACCACTCAGAGGCGATAGATATTATACAGAATGGTGGTCCCACGGTCAGGTTGCTGGTACGACGGACAGGCAAGCCACCACCTAGTTTTGGTAAATAGCAAATTTTACTATCCCGCCTTCTTTAAGTGATACAGGAATCCAGCTTTCCGTCAGTTTGGCCAGCTATTAGTATTTGCACTAATCCTAGTGTCAATTTAGCTTCCACCCTAAAGTTCAAGTCAGCTTTGGCCCCAACAGGGCGACATAACCTTTGGCCTTTGGCGTAATTCTTGTTGCAGTAGGTGAATACCTAGTGCTTGTAGTTGAAATCCTGAAATCTCAATAAAAGGGTTCTCAATTGAGATGTTATTTCGTCTCAGTGTCGAGTAAAAGTCCCACAAAATTTGGAAGCGATGCCGCCAAAATGACCTAAATAGTATTTATAGGGATGTACGACCTCAAACACACAAAACCTTAATCCAGTTCTTTGAGCTCATGTTAGTAATTGAATGATAATTTCCCTTATTTTCCATATAAACCTATGTTGTGGGTTTTCATTTGAACCAAGGTGGTTCAAATGAAAACCCACAACATAGGTTTATATGGAAAATTGAAAAAAGTTAACCTTTACTTATCACCAAATAAGCACCTTATCTATTTCTATGGGCTCTTTATTGATTCCCCTTGATCCATCATTTCTTCATGCAAACTGTGAGTGGGTAGGCATGATAATTTTTGTCTTCCGTGTTTTGAAGAATGGGTGAGTGAATGTTCCTGTTGAATGAATGTCTTTTGAAGTGTCACCTGCAATAATTACATGTATGAAGAGTTCCGCATGAAGATACGTAATTCTCTTTTCATCTATTTCAGAACCTTCTCCAGCCCCTGGGACAAGGTACCCACCTGGTGGCCCCATGTCAAATGGCCCGATAGGTCAAAGTTCACCATACCTTGGTAGACGGAATCTCAACCTGGACAGAGAAGAACATGTTTATTCTAATCAACCACCTTATCGGACTTACTTGAACAACTGAAAGGCATTACTGTCTCATCAGTATAGGATTTAAACTACATAACAAAGGTGGATGCTGTCAAATTACTGTGTTTACCCAAGTATTCGGCATCTCAACCCGATACCATACCTGTTCTTAAATGTTAACACCAGATTCTGTGTCTAAAAATAGCTTGATGAATGGGTAAACAGCGTAGACCCTGTTGAGATGCTGTATTCTCATCTGGGTCTGCACTGTTCACTCAGGCCTGTCTCTAAATACATATGGTAAATACAGTATTCAAGGTTCACTAGATGTCAAGAAAAAATGACGAAGTGTTTGATTTTCAGGAAAGACCTTTCAAAGATGATGTTCATAGGGAGGAATATGGATAATTCTCCATAAATCAGTAGTGGGATGTAAAGAAATTGCTTTTTTTTTCTGTTTGCATTCTAGTTCCTGGGAATCCATGTGATGGTGAGGATAAAATGGTGCTTATTGGAATCCCAGAGTCTATATTGGAAGCAGATACTTATACACCCAAAACTCCTTTGTAACACAATTCTTCAACAATGCTGTTACAAAAGGTTTTAGTGTATAAGAGAAACATCTCTTACCATTATCTCGTATGAGCATGTTATTATTATGCCTTCCATATTTGGAATAAGGACTATTTTGACTAGGGCGCACAGTTATAACAAGGATTTTGTACCTGGTTCACAGCTATTCAAGATGTTTTCAGACCTTTGGAGGCCAGAGCAGTTGTATTTGATTATCTTAAATTTCAGTTGGTAAAGAGTAACTGCTAAACAAGAAAGTAAAATAATTGGTGTATTACTGAATGTATAAGCTGGACATATAGACATCTTAACTTGATAAGGAAGAATAGTAAGGATGACTTTGGATAATTTTTCTTATTTCTCTATAAAAACATACATTGCGGGTACTTGTTAGAATCGCCTCACTGAGGCAATTCTAACAAGTATCCACAACATTTTTCTAACCTAAATGATGGAATATCCTTGTTAATCCTGTATTGGAATGTTAATTTTCACTAAATTGCGGAATAATTGCGTTCTTTCAGAACATATTCTGCAGAGACAATAACTTGAAACATGTACAGTGGTATTTTTTGCTGAAAAAAAAAATGAGTAGTTTTTGCAGTACTTTTTTTTTTTTTTTCAGAAAATAATAACAGTGTGTTTTGTATACTGAATGATGGAAGTTCATCACAATACCAGTTAACATAAGAGGATCTTACATGAGTGTTCATGTATTATTGAATTTATTGAACTAGTTGAGAAAATGGTATAAAATGTTAGGCTTCAACAAGCATTTTATGCCTTTTCCACAACTAGTTTAATAAATTCAATAATACATGAGCATGAATTCAAGATTCTATTTATCATATGACTTTTACAAAAATGCCAATAATCTGCCATTAGTAAACGTGATGTCATTAATGCTGTCGAACATGTAACATTATGGGGCGTATCTTAACTAGTTTGCATATTTAATCCACTAGTGGATTACCAAATTTATTACATGGCATTATTACATTCTCAGACGTGACATCATATGATAAATTAAAATGTAAACTTGACCTGAAAAAAAAAAACAAGAATTGTATGCATGTTACTCAGAGTTGTTCTGGCTCAGAGTTGTTCTGGTTGATATTTGCCTTAATAGTCTTATTGTAATGTTTGCTTATGGTAAAATTCTGTGCCAAATGTGCTCAAGAGAGCTTTGTTAACACAAAATGGCAGTGTATAAATATTTGTGTATGAGCATGCGAGCAGGATACGTGTGATGGTCTGTTGTCATTCCCATTTATAGGACAATAATGTTGAAATTGGTAGTTCTAGGGCACCACTTCCATTTGCACTTAGTCATGATATGGCGTTACGACAACACACCTGTGCGACACAGTGCATTCTTTCATATCTCAAAAATGGCTACTTTTCCGATGAAAATTTGTAATATTTTTCTTATTTGTACTTCAAACATAGGTTGTGGGTGCTCGTTAGAACCGCCTCATTGAGGCGGTTCTAAAGAGTACCAACAACCTATGTCTAGGAGCAGAAATAATCAAAATAATATACATCCCTGTAAACCCCACTTTTCTCTAAATAAAGTGGGGTTTAGTGGGGTGTTCATTTCACGGACTTGTCCACGTGATGGCAACATCAAAATCAGATAATAGTACTGTATAGTGAATTTCCTCTTTTAAGACAAGCTAACATTAAGACTAATTCTGCTTTTAAAACATATTTAGAAGTGCTTTGTGTTCTACACTCAGGGTCATCTGGTAAGAGACCAGCTTTGGAATTGTTCAAAAGTGGTCTTAAAGACCACTTTTGAGCAGTCCCAAAGGTAGTCTTAACATAGGAATTTTACTGTAGATAAATTACTAAAAAGATCAGTATATATGTACCCATAAACATCATCTGATCTCTGTTCATTATAAAAAAAAATGATATGGTTTATAGAGGGGTTATAAAAAAGTTTAGATTTTTAGAAAAATGACCATAAATGATAATTTTTATGTACAATCTATCCATTTTTGTTTGGATACAGAATTGTTGTTTGAATTGCATGGTTTCTGTTTTTGACCACTTGCTCTTAACCTTGAAGTGCCATGGAAGCTGGTAGAGCAGATGATGTCTATTCCCCCCCCCCTTATTTTTCAGAGAAAACCAGGCTTGTTTTTTCATTACATTAATCTGCCCAGCTGACATTTCACATGTTATTCCAAATCCTTATTTTCACTGAAAAATAATAATAATAATAATAAAAATAATACTTTAAAAATGCCATTTACTAGTTGTAATCGACCATTTAAGGATTAAGAAGTATTCATGGTCTCAGAAGTGTTAAACCTTGGCTACTCTCTGATGACAAAAAAAAGTTGGTATTTTTCTATGAAAAATAAGAAAAATATTTCAAAATGTCTGCTGAAAAAAAAAAAAAAAACATGCAGTGTTAAGCCATTGAAGTTTCAGTATATATGGCATTTATCCTTTCATCCCCAAGTTTCTGAAGTGGACATGCCTATTCTTGTAAACAGTAAACATTAACAGGATGGTAAGCAGTGTAGATCTTGATAAACTGGCTTGTTACGAGCTCTTAGTTTAAATCTACAATGTTTGCATAGGTATCGTATAATTGATTCCATTGTTGATAAGAAAGATTGTGAAGTAGAAAAGTATATATATCTGTTATGGAAGATAATAATTTATGCTAGAAACTGCCAGAAATGTTTTTAAAGTGATGCTTTTTACTCAGGAGCAGGACAGTAGGATATTATACAGAACATTTGTTTATACTGTTACAGAGGAGGTCAAGAGAGTATTTGATCTTTTAATTTGGTCAGATCTCTGGCTTGTTTGAAGCATATGCTGGTTTCCTGTGTTTTAGGTACCACAACGATGCTAAGTATGGGACAGAAAGGCCTAAGCCAAACAGTGCAGACCCAGATTGGACTGCTCATGAAGGAGCACTCTGATTGGGGTCTCCACTGTTTGCCATTTCATCTGCACATTTTGGATTGCTTGCTGGATTGTGAAACAAATTTGTTTAAATTTTAGGAGAATTACAGCTAGTCCTCAAGGTGACCAAATTTTTACGATTTTTACGGTACTCTATTCTTATTATCTTTTCTAACCACTGTTGGGTTAACCTTTGCTTGGGTCACAAGTAAGATGCCATGTTCTGCAACAGAAGGTCAAGCGGTTTTTCTTCGGATACTTTGTGTTTCGCCCACCTCTGATTAATGATAGTCAGCCAGCTAAGTGGAAACCGTAAAACCCCAAATTAATATGAAAAAAAATAAGCATTTGCTGGTGACCTGTGTGATAGGTACCGTAATTTCTCTAAATATCCAGACACCTCAACTCCTTACCATACTTGTTCTAAAATTTGAACGGAACAAATACAATTAACTACCCGATGTTTTGTCTTAGAATAGTGGGATGAGCGGCAAACAATGTAGACCCTGATGAGATGCCGCATTCTGAGAATGTGGCATCTCATCTGGGTCTACACTGTTTGCTCAGGCATGTCTGTCTATTTATGGCGATTTGAAGAAGCATAGTAGAAGAAGAAGTACTTTGCAAAGTTGTTAAGTGGTAGCATATAAGATTGGAGTATTCTATTGACAAAACTGTAAACCAAGTGTGTTACTTGGTTTACAGTTTTGTCAATAGAATACTCCAAAGGTTTATGTGAATTCAACTGGAACACAAAAAGTGTGGTTTATATGGCCATTTGGTCCGCTTGCTAAAAGCATGCAAAGGCATTCTACCAAACTTTCTTGATTAAATTTCACACATATTGACAACACCTGAACTGCCCAAACCTGCCAATCTCACCTGCAGCTACTATACAAGAACAGAAATAAACTAGATCAGCAGTCGATGGTAAACCATTGCAAATACCCGCTTTTTCTATGAGTAACACTAATGACTATGTATTAGCTAGCCAAAAGTACATGTAAGTTAAAAAAAGTTGTAAAGAACATTCTAACTGATAAGCAAAGTTTCAGAAGTGTAACTCTTATAGTTTAGAAGATGTGGCAAAGTCATACTTTTTGACCTTTAATCTTGCGGTTATGTTGAGGTCCACCCAAAGTATCCCAATTTATTCTATATTCCAACAGCCATCAAATAACCAAGTTTGAAAAGAAGATATGGCAACGTCATACTTTTTGACCTTTGACCTTGGGTCGAGGTCACACCAAAAGTAGCCGAACATATTCTATATTCCAAGGACCATCCGATAAGCAAAGTTTCAGAAGTGTAACTCCAATAGTTTAGGAGATGTGGCAAATCATAATTTTTTACCTTTGACCTTCGGGTCATGTTGAGGGCAAGGTCACACCAAAAGTATCCAGATTTATTCTATATTCCAAGGGCCATCCAATAACCAATGTTTCAGAAGTGTATCTCTAATAGTTTAGAAGATATGGCAAAATCATACATTTTGACCTTTGACCTTGGGGTCAAGGTCACACCAAAAGTAGCCCGACATATTCTATATTCCAAAGACCATCCAATAAGCAAAGTTTCAGAAGTGTATCTCCAATAGTAAAGGAGATATGGCAAATCATAATTTTTGACCTTTGACCTTGGGGTCATGTTGAGGTCAAGGTCACCAAAAAGTTGCCCACTGCCATCTACATTCCATGTACTATCCACATGCAAAGTTTCAAAAGTGTAACTTCAGTGGTTGCAGAGGAGATCCATTTACAAGAAACGTGACGGACGGACAGACAGGCGGACTGACGCCGGACTCAACTGTGGTACGAAAACAATATTCCCGATTTTTCTTCGAAAAAGCGGGTACAACAATTCTTGAAAACTAAATTAACATCAAATACTCAATGTGAGCAGACCTCTGACAGTTTACCATTTTTGTCTTCTCTTTTATCAGTTTACTCATATTTTTAAGATTTTCATATAGGAATTTATATACATTTAACCATTTGACACATAGTGTATGAAAACCAGGGGCCAGTTCAGAGCTTCATTAGCTTGATGACCTCATTAGAGGTCAAAATGTTTAGTGTTCTAGCAAGAATAATATCTGTTGGTACCATTAGAGGTCAAATTGTTAACTGTTCTGGCAAGAATAATATCTTCTGTATTGATATATCTGCTGAAAAATTGTGAGTAAATGCAAAAGCTACTTGCTACTCACATTTTTTCAAGTAAAAAATATTAGCATATTTGCCATGATTAAAGTTTTAACAATATATTAACTAAGGACATTGTTAATTTGAACAATTGGCCTCTAGTTTGAATAGTTAATTGGAATGCTCTTTTGCCTGTTCTTATGATGGCAGATGCAAATGCATACCTGCCAACTTTTCAAATTTTTCATGGGGGAGATTCTGCGTGTCACGGCATTTTTTGATGGAATAAAGCGCGGTGAATATTTTCCCCAAAATTTCCATGGGGGAGATTTTTTTTTTTCAAACTAGTAGACCCACTCCAGTCCACTAGAACAATCAGAAAAATTGCATGTTTACATTTTATGTATTATCCAATAAATCACTGGTATAATACTTAAGCTTCAATAATTAACAGTATTTGCAATAACTAAAGATTGTCTGAATACATGATCTGTCTGAAATTAGGTTCTTTTACTCAGAAACAGTTTTCATGCAATTGCAAGGAGTGCTTAATGTCTGACTATAACAGCCTTTATTTTGCAAAACAATCGTTTCTGAAGTGTTAGAACACTCATTACCAAATAATAATACAATTCTTGGTTTGATAGATAAAAACTACGATTTTCGTAGTCACGAAAATATGTGACATTGCTCATTCATAGGTAAATATTTACTTTCATTACATCTGGGAGAGATTAGATAATTGTTCAAACATACTTACATGAAAAGATCAGCAAAGGGCATCCCTGTTCATGCTCATACAGATAGAAAACTGTTGGCAACTTGCATTTGTTTGTGGGTACAGGGTAATCTATCATTGGGTTAAAAATAGTCAATACAGCTAAAAATATACTCAGGGTTTTTCCATCTCCAAAATAGATAGTGAAGAAATCCAGTTATTCCAAATGACTATCCACAAACAATATGGCTGATAAAAATACCAAGCGTGAGGAGGTGGAAAAATCGTGATTTTTGCCTTATTTTGGCAACACGATCGTGAGGTCAAAATGTATGGAAAAATCGTGAAACTCACTCCTAATGGGGGAAAGTTGGCAGGTATGCAAATGTTCAAAAACAGTCAGAATTGTTACTGGTGGCATGTCTGCCAATAGCATTTATTCTTCAGTACCTGTGACATGGGAAATCACCAGTATGTTTTATCAGTTACCACACTGTGCACAAACAGAAGTAAACTAACTGTACCCAAGGAGCTTATGTGATGAACCCTTGCATTACCTCATTTCCTCTGACAGGTTTGTACAAGAAGTACACCACAACCTCTTTATAGCACTATTAATGGGGTCTGAAATAGCGACCGTGTTAGTTAAACAACAGTGCTAGATCCAAGCAAAAATGTGTAGATTATATAGAAAAATGACCATTAATGGTCATTTTTCTATATAATCTATACATTTTTTGGATCCATCTTGAAACCGTGTTATACCCCAAACCGTGTTATAATGAACCGTGGTGTATAGATCAGGGTCAATTTGGTCAAAAGTCCTGATATCGCTTAGTTTAGATACCGTTCAAACTTTGATCCTATAGTATGGCAAATCAAATAATATTTTTGCTGATAAAATGTGAGTAGCTTTTGCTTATGTAAAAATACCACTGTATTAGATATTTAAAAATACCACTACATCAAGATATTGTTTTTACTAGCAGTTAACAATTTTTCCACTAACGTCCCATTGAACACAACAACCCCTACCTTTGAAAACAGTGTAGAGCCAGATCAGATGGCTTCTGAAGCCATCTGATCTGGCTCTACACTGTTTGACATTCAGTTTGTGAATTTGCACAAATAAATTACATTAAGTAATGTCAAATGGGTGCATAAATTTATTATCCAGCAGGATATAAGGGACTTACTAAATAGTCTGTCAGTATGTTTATGAAATTTATGTTTTGTAAGCAAGCTTGAGGAAACATGACATTGTTATCAAGTGGGTTGTTTACACAAGTCAGCCTCTTTTTTTTAATCCTGATAGTTATAACCTGGTTTAAGATACATCATCTTATTGATTTAAAAAATATATGACTTGTACATTTTTGTAGGTTGTTTAACTAATGCAGTTTTTGCTTTGGACCCCAACAATAAATATATAGTGTTATAAAGAGGTTGTGGAGTGTATTGAAATTCATATGGAAAATGAGAAGTAACATGTTAGTAAGTCCATGAAACAAACACCCATCTAAACCCCACTTTATATAGAGAAAACTGGGTTGTACAGGGGTATACATTATTTTGCTTATTTCTGCTCCAAGACATCGGTTGTGGGTCCTCGTTAGAATTGCCTCAATGAGGCGTTACTATTGAGCACCCACAACCTATGTTATGAGTCAAAATCAGAAAAATGTCACAAATTTTCATCAGAAAAGTTGCCATTTTTGGGATATGAAACAATGCACCATGTCACACCGGTGTGTTATCTTAACCCTTATCTTGCTGTTCATGACAACCCTTAACATTGCAAACAGTGTAGGAATAAATTACATCAAGTAATCTGATTGGTTTAAAGTAAGAAATGGGTGTGGCTTAAATGAATATTCAGTAAGAGAAGGGTTAATGAACACACCAAGTAACATTGGACATATACTTTGTATAGTCAAATGAACTGTGATTTTGAAAAGCCATGGGCCAGTATTATAAATTTAATATAATAGCTTCCCTTTTATATAGCTTTATTTGAGAGTCGCTTGTAGGACAAACCAGTTAGTGCTTATATTACGACTCTTATTGTAGCCAATTAATAGAAAAAAAAATTAAGTGAAGAAGATTAGAAAATCTCAGTAAATAGTGCTTATATAACTTATTTTTTATGAAAAACCCCAAAACGTGACTCTGGAAAATAGTAAGTGCCCAGATCATATGCTGCAGAATGTCATGGCCTTCACTGTTTCGCAAACAGTTCTAAAAAATTTCTAAAAACAGCTCCATCTGACCCCTGTAAATTTAAGTATGGACTTGCTTTTTATAAGGGGGCAGAATTTATTCAGGACAAAATGGGTTAATAGAAAAAAAAATACAGACCAATAAATGTTTGTGAATAAAAGTAGATTAGTACATGTCAATGAATAGTAGTGCTTCACTTTTTAGCTTGGCTGTTTTTGAAGAAAACGACAAGGTATTATCATAGCTCTGGTGTCGTCGTGCAAAAACTCTGTATTGTCGTGCAAAAACTTGGGCATTTTGTAATATCTCTGTCATTACTGAACATATTTACTTGAAACTCGGACTAGTTGTTCATTATGAAAAGGGGCTGCAGCCGAGCAGTGGCACCTGCATGCGGTGGTCTTGTTACTTCTTTGTAAGGAGTAGAATTATTTAAAATCATTGCAGGCATTAGTAGGCTTTTTAATGCCCATACAAACTTAAAATAGGATTATGTTTTGTTTTACAATTGTTGCACTAAATGAGCACCATTTTAGAGGTTCAGTTTTGTGAAGAAAAGTACTGTAGTCTCACATTTTGGTGAAAACTGTTGAAAAGCTTGTTCTTTGACATATGAACAGAATCATTAACAAAATTATTTACAAGATTGCAGTTACTATTGATACTGATGAGTTGGCAGATAATGTAGATACTGATATCCCGTCTCAGGATCCACTGTCTGCAAATGTACACCGCGACCCCATTATAATACTGTTCATTATAACACAGTTTCAAGATGGATCTCAAAAATGTATAGATTATATAGAAAAATGACCATAAATGGTCATTTTTCTGTGTAATCTATACATTTTTGTTTAGATATAACACAGTTGTTTAACTAACACAGTTTCTGCTTTGGACCCCAACAATAGTGTTACAAAGAGGATGGGGTGTATCTGTATGGGTCTGCAGGGTTGAAAGGGTTAATTGTTTAGAAAGTCTTAACCTGCCCAGTTTAAGTGTGGTTAGGCACTACAAGACCATAACTCTTTCTAGGGTAGTGGCAACAAAAGTTGCCTACTGATAACCTTTGCAAATGGTTTGGACCTAGATCAGGTCTGACATCTGTTGGGCCTGGTCTGGATCCCAACTGTTTGACACTCTTATGGCATTCGTGAAAGATTTTTTGGGAAAACTCCGATGGCACAAACTCGCCGGGACCGCCGTAAAAAGTTTGACCAATCAGTAGTTCGAGTCATTGAAGACCAACTCCGCAAGATTCACCTTGTGTGCTATGATTTTCTATCATAGCTATAGTAATTTATGTGACTTCCTGTATATTTATTGGTCACAATTTAAGCAATTTATTATACGTTTTGCAGGCTCAGGGAGTTAAAATATGACATCAATAAAAAATATGTCTTTAAATTTTATTTACAAGATGAACAGATTAAAATAACAAGCAAGGAAATTAAGCAAACTTTGTAAAAGAGATACAATTTGTATTTATTCTAGTCACGAGAAAAGTTCCCGTTTGCTAAGACCTGAACCAGCTTGCTCAGCTTATAAAACAGCTAGAGTCCTGAAATGCAGAACTTGACGACCCCATGCACTATACTGACAAAGCCGCGAACAACAAAGTTTCGGATTAGACTGCCCAGAATCACAGGCTCGCCACAAGACTTGATTTGATTGAAGTATATAAGACCAGGCTTTACAATCAACTTATCTGACAACCTCTCAACATTTATAGATTGATCAAAGCCTGAAAGGGCAGCCTTAATTGAGCTCATGCCTGTCAAGTACAGCTGTGATGTTTAAACAGTTGTTTTGACAAAATGCTTTGTCAATATCAAAGCCTCTCATGATACTGATCATGCTCCTGTTGGATCTTGATTGATTAAAAATGGAATTTTTAACAAGGTAATTAGTGCGAGCCATCGATGGTATTTTACATAGAAAATGCACTCTAGGAACCAGCCTTGGGGATCGAGTAACCTTTGTCCGAGCTAAGGGTGGCATGTTTAGTTAAAATGAATGGGGATTTTGCCGGGACTGTAAAGTCAGTTTGACACAAAAACATGGTGTTGGGAGCCTACAGAGTTTGAGCCATCGAAGTTTGACTAATTAAAAAAAAAAATCCACAGTAAAAAAAAAAAGCTTGCAATGTGTCCAACATTATAAGATAAAGGTATTGACTTGTTAGTTGATCACTCTAAAAAAATAATAATAATAAAATGAGCTGAAACTGAAGGTAGTGAGTCACATTACGAAATCACGCCTATACCAATACATTGTAAGCTTTATCACCGAAAAATTGAAACCTTAAGGTGAAAAATTGTGATTTTTTTCTTATTTCTGCTCAAAATATAGACTGTGGGTACTCGTTAGAACCGCCTCGATGGGTACTCGTTAGAACCGCCTCATCGAGGCGGTTCTAATGAGTACCCACACTCTATATTTTAGAGCAGAAATAAGAAAAATAAGGTATACCCCCGGAAACCCCAGTTTTACTATATAAAAGTGGGGTTTAAGGGGGTCAAAATTGTATAGGCGTGTTTTCGTGATGTGAAACTGAAGGTAGTGAGTCGGGGATCTTAATCCATAAAGTTTGACTTTGTGTTTTTGTGATCACTGTTCCCATATGTGCTTATGTCTGTTTTTCACCTGGGCAGGGGCACACATACCAGATCATGTCCGTGTTGTTGTGAGTTTTGTTATTACATTACAAAAAGTGCAATTTTCATTTTTATTGCATGTCATTAAATGGTTGTACAACAGTTTTAATCAGGCATATCTGTTCATTTTAGATCCATAATTATGTTTTTAGGATTTTGCAGTGTTGTGAAACAAAGAGTTGTGGCCAGGCATTATCATCACAAAAACACGCCTATATAATTTTGACCCCTTTTAACCCACTTTTAAATAGTAAAACTGCGGTTCACAGGGTTGTACATTTTGCTTCTTATTTCTGCTCAAAAACATAGACTTTGTGCATTGTTAGAACAGCATCTCAGAGGAGGTCTAACGAATTCCCAGAATCTATTTGTTAAGAAGAAATATTAAAAATATCAGAATTTTTTTTATCGGAAACTACATTTTTGGCGGTTAAATTTTCATTATACTTGAATAGGCGTGTTTTCTTAAGGTTTTATGTTTTATTATTGTACATGCTGTCTCGTGTTTCCCTAGACCAACTTCACTACAAATATTATGTTATCTGCTTCTTATATTACATTACGAAAACACACCTATACAAATACAGTGTACATTTTAATGCTGAAAAATCAAACTTTTTACGATGAAAAATTGCGATATTTTTTCTTATTTCTGGTCAAAACATAGATTGTGGGTACTTGTTAGAACCGCCTCGACGAGGCGGTTCTAACGAATACCCACAATCTGTGTCTTAGAGCAGAAATAAGAAAAATAAGGTTTACCCCTGTAAACCCCAGTTTTACTATATAAAAGTGGGGTTCAAGGGGATCAAAATTGTATAGGCATGTTTTTCGTGCTGCTAAGGTTATTGTTCAGGTACCAGTAACAAATATAGCATACAGTATTTTTTAATTTTTTTTTTTTCTTATTTTTCTGAGAAAATGAGGCTCGACATTCACATGAAATGCTGAGCCTGATTTTTTCCAATAATAATAATAAAAACTATTATAGTCTATGATATAAAAGTAGGTTATACATGAATATCTATGAAATTGAATGCCATGAAATTTTCCTTGTGCTTTAAGGCTTAATTGATAAATCTGCGGGTTTTGTTTTTCATACCTGCATCAGTTTCTGTTGTACAGTGTAATTAACTGCGGTTCAGTTTGAGTGCAGAGTTTGTTTGGTGAGGCAAAGGTGATGTGTATCTTGCATCACTGAGGCTTTCAACTAATATTGGCTTACAGTTGTACAAGACCTGCTGTCCTTGCAGCAGGTAAGGGTAGAGGGTGGAATGTTTTTTTTTTTTTCTGTTTCTACACTTCCATTCATTTTCCTCTTACTCCTCTGTCCCTCACTTTCATCTAATCTATTTCTTCATTTTCTCCCTTTCTCTGGGAGACGACACAAAATGACCCACAAGGGTGACATGGATTTAAACTCAAAACAATCTGTCAAGCAATCAGTAAAAGTGCAGAACCTTTCATTGAAATCCTGCACACATATTGTGGGATTGCTGTTTGTATTTTCATTTGTAAAATTTGGCTGGCTTATGAGAAAATGGACCACAAGCATTTTAAGATTTATCTATCATAATGATCCGAAGTATTGGGACAGACAGGCCTAAGCAAACAGTGCAGTCTGATCATGGTCTACACTGCTTGCCATTCTGTCTGCACTGTTTGGACTTCTTCCTAGATCAAGAAACAAATTTGTTCAAATTTTAGGACAATTACAGCAAGTTCTCAAGGGGTCCTAATTTTTAGGATTTTTAAGGTATATGCGGGCTTGCTCAAGCCTTTTCTAGTTGCCTATGTGATAAGTACCTTTTTCTTGTGAGCGGGCTGAAAAATATGTGGGTTATACTTCATTAAGCTAAATAAAACCATCATATCTTGTCTGTCTCAAGAATTCATAGTTTTCATTTAAATATTAGCCTCGGCTTAGCTAAAGGTTAACCCTTGTCATGCTGAGCCCGGATATGTCTTATCTTTCAAACAACGAAGATCCTGATCAGATGGCTTCTGAAGAAGCCATCTGATCATGATCTTCATTGTTTGTCATTCAGTTTATGAATTTATTGCAATAATTTGAATCAAGTAATCTGATTGGTTGATAATCGGTAGTGGGTGTGGCATATTTAAATATTCAGCAGATCAAGGGTTAAAGCTGACATGTGTCACAGTTTCCAAGTAGAAGACTCAGTGTAACAACAGCCTGTGCATGGGTCAGAATGGAAGACTCGAGTGTCACAGCATTTATATATCTCAGATAGAGAGCTCGTAATTTCACACAAATTTAGTAATGTCATACCGGTATGCCAATTTTGCCTTCTATGTGGTTTCTGTGTTGGGCAGCTTTGAGATTAGTGCAATTTCATGCGAAATATTTGGTTAAATTTTATGTCCTTTGACAAAAGCATAATGTTACATATGGTCGTGTCTGTTTGGAGTCAGTGTTTTGCTTTCAGGGCTGGGTTGTTTGAAGCCTCAGTTGCTTAACAAACTTGTTAACAATAAAAATATAGCTGTCCCCAGTCGGACAGACTTACTAGAATTTTTGCTGAAAAAAAAATGTGAACAGTCTTTGTGGTGCAAAAGCTACTACCTTCTAGCTTTTACAAATGCAAATTCCAATGTTTCAGCAAACATTTTGAGTTTCTTTTACCATACTGAGTAGCTGAAATTCAAATGTTATATAAAGCCTTCATCATCAAATATGGCACGACACATACATGTATAGTTTTGCTGCTAAAAGGTGAGTAGCTTTTGCATTTAAATGCTACTCACATTCTCGTAGCAAAATTTGCATTTCTTATGCCATACTCAGTAGTTGAAATTGTCATTATGATAACATGCCAGTGCGGCATAGTGCATTTTTCACATCTCTAAAATGGCTACTTTTCTTATAAAAATCTGCGATAAATTTGTTTCATGATCCAGCAAGGAGTCCAAAAGGTGCAGACAGAATGGCAAACAGTATAGACCTTTATCAGACCTGAAGCAGTCTGATCTGGGTCTGCACTGTTTGCTTAGGCCTATCTGTCCCAATACCTAGGATCATTACGGAAAAAAGAAATAGGACTGCATGATAATCTATGGAGAGAAAATGGGGAGTTTTTGAAATTTTTAAGAGCACATATTGTTTTGAAATATTTTTAAAACCAGATTTAAACATAAGTTTTATAATTATACTGCCAGTGTCTGTGAGTGCAGTTTTAGCTGATAGAAACTAGTTCATCCCACAAAAACAACAGGCATCCCCTAAAATGGAAATATTATCCCAAATTGTGAGGTCGTTGATTCTTATTGTCATTTATCTGTTAAATAATGTCCCAGTTTGACACCCTTGTATTTTGTAATAAATTCACACTCAAGTCTGTATATATTCCTTTTTTTCTCCAAGTTGAAGATGGTGTATTTGAATTTTTTTTTTACCATATCTTTTCTGCGATAATAGGCAAACAGTATAGACACACACCGGCCCCAATAGCTCAGTTGGTAGAGTGTCCGCTCTGGGGAACGGGAGGTCACGGGTTCGATCCGGGCCGCGACATACCAAAGTCGTTAAAAATGGTACTAGCTGCTCCTCGCTTGGCACTCAGATTTATGGGGTAGAGCTAGGACTGGTCGACCCAGTGTCAGGATCAAGTGACTGGGTGTGGTATCATGTAATGTGTCTGGGACATGATACTTCAGTGAGGCAGGACTATAAAAGTGAACATTGAGCTCCCTGTCGCAACCAGACACAGTCGTGATATGACTGAAAAATTGTTGAAAGCGACGTTAAACCCGAATTCACACACACACACACACACACACACACAGTATAGACACAAAGCAGACTTCCCATCACTTTTCACCTTTTGCTATTCTAACAAGTGTATAGGCGGTTTTAGGAATTCCGTTTATGACGTCATTCTCGCGCATGCGCAAAGTACTGGCCGTCAATTGAAACGGCCATCGCTATTCAAATGTATTGGCGTAAATTAAAATGCTAACAATGTTCAGACATTTTGAGAGAAAATATACCTGTTTTCATTGAAATAATGCCTCGAGAAGGAAAGAATGATATTTTACTTTCATTGCCGAAATTCATTTATCCTAAATCCGTTTTTAATTGACGAAAATCTTTTCGTGAATGACCCATGTCAATGGCTTGAGATACCGTTATTCACGAAATAAGTTTTTACGTAACTTTCATTTTATTCGCTATCTATCTATCTATCTATCTATCTATCTATCTATCTATCTATCTATGTTGAGAAATCTGACCAACGATCTGTCTACGTGTGCAATTTAAATGTCCATACTGACAGTCGAAATAAACTAATGAGCGGACTGACGGAGGGGCGTTGAGTCAATGTTGGTTCGACGTCATGCCGTCGACACCCACTCCAACTCACTTCATTGTCACGTGACCGTTGGCATGAGAGAGAGAGAGAGAGAGAGAGGTGTTTGGCTGACAAACTCATAGTAGACAGAAAGATGACACACATACCAACTGACTGAATGACTGACTAACAGACGGACTGTTACACAGACAAATAAACATACTGACAGTCGAAAAAAAAAACAAAAAAAAAACCAATGAGTGGACTTACAGATGGGCGTCGAGTCAACATTGGCTTGACGTCATGCCGTCGACAACCACTCCAACTCACTTCAATGGCACGTGACCGTTGAGATGGTTTGACTGATCCCTGTATCCAAGAAGCTCATAACCATTTTTGTACCAAATGGAATCTTCCTCCTTATACATGTATATAGCATGAGTCATTTTCAAAATTTAGGGGTGTCAGGTTGTGTTTTCTTCAAAATGTATTTGGAAAATGGCCGAACTTTTTGCAAACAGTGTTGGCCCTGATCAGACGCCGCATTCTGCGGCGTCTGATCTGGACCTGCACTGTTTTTCATTTATCACTTTTGGGGTTTCCGGTACCAAATGGGTTAATGTAAACCTAAGCGCTGGGCAGGTTGAACCATTCTACAAATCTACCAGATTTTACTGTAAAATCTTGCACTTGCGAAGGAGTGTTTAACATTCTTATGCTCTGAAAGGGTGTTCTACGTTTGTTTTGAATTTAATGTTCCAATACACTGAGTCTTGATGGGTCCGAGCACTGGGCAAATGGCATTTTATTAAGCAACGCCGTATTATTGCTATGTCACGTTGCAATCGACGTTGCAATGTCAAATTCAATGCATCGCTTTGAAGTTGGTTTGATGTAGACACACGACGTTGTTGACACGCTACATGTCGGTTGACGTATACAAGCGTCATTTAACGACAAACTGTAGTTTACATTTACCTGCACTCACTAATTGTTGGTGCGCTAAGAGAGAGAGAGAGAGAGAGAGAGAGATCCTATGTACAATATATCATTTTCGTAATGCGAAATTTCATATCTGGCAGCATATCGGTGTTTCTCCCATTATCTTACATTAGAATTCCCCAAAAGTTTAAAAGAATTCCACTGTTTTACACTGTAATTAACACTTTATCTGTCCCACTGCCTTTGAAGCAATACGACAGATGACGGCCAGGGCTTTTCCCGTTCTATTTTTATAACCGGAAGTACGTCACGAAAAAAGCTCCTATAGTGAAATCAAATTAGCAACAAATATGTATGGATTAAAGAGTTCAAAGTTTATAACGTGAAGTGAAATTTCACTAATAAGACAACTTAAATAAAATAAATTCCTTTTTCAAAAACATTTAAACTGTTTCAGGATTTTTTTTTTTTGTTTTCTACACCCAGTGTTGTCTAGTAAGAGACCTCCTTTGGGGCTTTTCAAAAGTGGTCTTAAAGAACTTTTTTGAATTGTCCCCAGGGTGGTCTTAATAGCAGAATTTCATTGTACCATATAACGCTTAATCAACTTAGATCTTTTCACCTATTTATTTGCCACTTTTAAACTAGAAGCATAGCTTGTACAGTTACATTGTATTTATGTACATATGTATAGAGTATTATTATTGGTGAACATTACACCATTTCAGTAGATAGATCATTTAGGTTACCACATTGTCATAGCAACAGATAAGATGGCTATTTGATGTGAATGAAGGCTAATTTCCTTCTCCATAGAGACCTACAGTACTGTTCAAACTGTTCTAGACATCCAGGTTAACCCTTTTTGTACCAAATGGGATCTTCCTCCTTATATATAGCAGGAGTCCATTTCAAAATTTAGGGGTGTCAGGTTGTGTTTTCATGAAAATTTATTTGGAGAATGACTGAACTTTAAGCAAACAGTGGAGGCCAAGATCAGACGCCACATTCTGCGGCGTCTGATCTGGGCCTGCACTGTTTGCCAGGGTACCCCTAATGGGATTTCTGGTACTGAATGGGTTAAAGATACTTCAGGAACTAATCGAATCAGAACCCAGAGCATATCCCAGACATTGAAGAGAAAGACAGACAAACACATTTTGACAAATAACAAAAAATCACAGGCGACAAGCTAGGAAGTCAACTAGTTAGACAAGGTGTTGACTATTAGTAAAGTGCTTTGTAAACTCTTGTTTATTAAAAACAGTTGAGTAAAATTAATTACTGTGAACCTGTAGTTAACTTTGTTGTCTAGATACAGAGAGTTCCTAGTTGACTTACTAGGGGTAAAAAAATGGTTTGAAAGTACTATATGTTTTGGGTGTTTATTAGAGCTTGTAAACTGAGGTATGAATACTCACATGATAGATTTTTATGAAGAACCAACTAAAATTAGCCTTCGATTATCACAAAATACCCACCTTGTCTGTTTTTATGTAGGTAGAAAAAAGCTTCAAGTAGATAGATCAAGCTGAAGTTCATTATTTTGTGTTCAGCTGAGACCATGACCAGTCTGTGTGTGAGCCACATCATGGGAAAAAACTGTTGTTGACATTTGCAAACAGCAGCTGCGGATGCTGATCAACCTCAAATCAGCACCTTTATGGTTGCTGCTTGGATAGTACAGTAAAACCTGTCTTAGTGGCCACCTCTAATAAGCAAGCTACCTGTCTTAAACAAGCATGCATGTATTCAGTTCACAAAAAAAAGGAAAAAAGCTTAATCAGCTGGTTAGTGGTCAAATTGTTTACTATCTAATACAGTTGTATTTTTGCTGAAAAAAATGTAAGCAGCTTTTGCATTGCAAAAGCTGCTCACATTTTTTCAGCAAAAATATCACTATATTTGCCATATTCATTGATCAAAGTTTTAACATGTCAGCTAATAACTACATTAGTTTTGAACAACTGACCCGATTTCGTTTTTATCGCAATCCGTAAGACTGATTTTCTCATGCTGGAGATGAAACTGATGTTGCCTCATCTCACAGCTTATGACACAAAGCTATGAATTCTATAACCAGGCAAGCCCTGTGAAACTCGAGGACCATTTACTGTCAAATAATGATGTCACATTTGGAAGTGGGCCTCTGTAGCCTTATGGTTAAAAGTGCTGACTCTAGGTCTCTCACCGCTGTGGTTTCAGACCTTGCTCTGGTCACCTAGGAACCGAATGGGCAAGCGATCTTTCTCTGAGTACTCTGGTTTTCACCCATCTGATTGGAACCCAAGGGCAGGCAAATTGTCTCAGTGTGCTCTGTTTTTCAACCACCTATTTAACAATGGGCATAAGTGAAATAATCTTGAAAGGGTCCTTAAAAACAAAAATAAAAAAAAAAAAAAAAAAAACATACAAGGACTACTGGAAATAATATGGGGCATGACAGAGCCCAGAAACAGACCTGTGCAGCCAGAAAAGATGTATGCAATCAGAGAAGATTCAGATCGGCCTACACATTCAAGAACTCAGTTGGCAGTATTTAACAGCTAGGAAGCTCTTCTGGGCTATCCGAAGAGACCTGGTGGACAGTCTTCTCAAATGAAACAACAACTAAAAAAAAATGAGAATCGGGTCTAAGCTGTACACAAAAGTCAGAATGTTTCTTTTGCTTAAAATAGCTTATGCACTATTAGACTAGATCATATGTGGCTAACACTGTCATTTATATTTCATATTCATGTGAAGATAGTCATTTTTAGACCATGTTCTTAATGCATAATGTATATATACATTATACAGAGTGATATGAAAAATACTTTTGTAATGTATAAAAATTAAAAAATATCATATATTTCATCTTTGTTGTTGTTTTTCTGTTTATTTCCTAGCACAAGCAAGTTTTGGCCTCCTTTGCCTGGTTGGTCTTAACCCTTTTCATACTAAAAGGTATCTTCCTCCTTATATATGACAGGAGTCCATTTCGAGATTTAGGGGTGTCCGGTTGTGTTTTCTTCAAAAATTGCTTTGGAAAATGCCTGAACTTTTAGCAAACAGTGGAGGCCCTGATCAGACGCTGTGTTCTGCGGTGTCTGATCTGGGCCTGCACTGTTTGCCAGGCTACTCGTTTTGGAGTTTCTGGTACTTCATGGGTTAATAATCTCACAGCTGTGGGTGTGAACCTCCATCAGGTCATGTGAGATGCCAAGTTCTGCAACTGAAGATAAGGTAGAATTTCTCTGGGTACTCCAGTTTTCCCATCTACAATCAGCTTGAAAAAAGTGAAATCATCTTGAAAGGGCAGTAAACTCAAAACTTAAACCAGAGGACCAATGGTCCTGAATTGCTCACCTGAGTGCTTAGAGTTTATGGAGCCATTTGGTTTCTGAGATGTTTCATCCACTGGCTTAGCTAACTGCATCCACCAATTTTCAAATCACAGGCTGCAACAGCTTCCAAAAAAATATAGTTTTGACTTTTTTCCCTGTATATAAGTCTTATGTGACCAAATTTGACCTTGGCATAAAACAGTTCAAGGTCATCAGAGAGTCATCATTTGAACAATGATGGGTCAAGGGTACCCAATGCTACATAACAAGTTTCATGAAGATTTTTGAAGGGTTTTTACTTTATATAGGCATGGTAGCCATGTTGGGCATGTGACCAAACTCAAATTAATTAATTTTCATTTCTATTTAGCTCACCTGTCACGTAATGACATGGTGAGTTTTTGTGACCGCTCAATGTCCGTTGTGCATCTGTCAACAATTTACTTAAAAAAAAAGAAATCTAAACTGGTAAAATAGAAGTGAAGGCAATGATCATGAATCAATACAATTAATCCACAGCTCCCATCAGAGACACCAAAAGGGAAAGAAACACAAACATGAAACAACTAGACCCTAATGGAAACATTAATAGCGGAAAGCCAATAGGACAGTCACTTGCCCACAAAATGGCATTAGCCAATTGGCTATCCAATACAAAATATAAGCAAACACACTCAAAGACAAACCATAACAAAAGTAAACCGTGACAGAAGAACCGCCTTGGAATGGTCAGTGAAAGGAGTTGCACTGGGGGGCTTAAATTGATTTACGTGGCCACAATCCTTGCCCTTATTTCCATCGTGGTTTAGGCAAATAATTTGTTCAGTCCTCATGAAGGCCTCCTAACTCATCAGTGTAACATCTCTGTGAACACAAAAATCGAACAACCACAGAGATGAAACAACGGTGATGACTCGACAGCAAGAAACCACTGAAATGCTTGAACAAAAGAAGACCAGCAGTTAGACTCCGATGAGCCCGACCAGAGACAGAGCATCAGGCACCAACCAACATTACATAAAATTAACAGATTTTCAAACAATTTTACATAAAAGTTCCTTGGGTGACTCTCTACCAAAATTGCCTTAATGGTTTCGGTCCGCTGAACAAGAAGGCCACCAGAGCTAAAAAATAAAAAAAAAGAAAAAACTTAAAATGCCATCTTCTCCTAGCCCACTGCCCCAATTTCAAAACAATTTTCACAGGAATATTCCTAAGGTGATGCTCTACCAATAATTGCCCAAACAGTTACACTTGGATGAACAAGATTGCCAATAGCGGTAAAAATAGAAAACATCTTGTCTGTCAACAATATACTTAAAAGACATCTTTGCCAATGAACATATTTTTAAATAATTTTACTGGAATGTTCCTTTTGTGACCCTCTATGAAAATTGGCTAGATGGTTCCGATCCACTGAACAAGATGGCCACCAGAGCTAAAAATAGAAAAAAAAATAGAAAAGTCTTATAACACCATCTCCTAGGTCACTGGCGCAATTTCAAAATAATTTCACAGAACTATTTCTTGGGTGACTTTTTACCAAAATTGCCCAAACCATTCCCCTCGGATGAACAAGATGGCCATCAGAGCTAAAAATAGAAAAAAAGTCTTAAAATGACTTCTCCTTAACCAATGGTCGGATTTTATAATAATTTAACAGATATTTTCCTTTGGTGACCCTCTAGCAAAACTGCCTAAATGGTTCCGGTCTTCTGAATAAGATGGCCACCAAAGCTAAAGAAAAACCTTAAAACTCCATCTCCTCCCTGGCCACTGCCCAAATTTCAAAATTATTTAACAGGAATATTCCTTTGCTGACCATCTACTAAAATTGCCGTAAACCATTCCACTTGGATGAAGAAGATGGCTGACAGCGCTAAAATCTTTAACAAACATCTCCTTGAGCTACAAATAGAAAAACCTCTAAACAACTTCTAAACCGGTGGATTGAATTTAAAATAATTTTACAGGAATGTTACATGGGTGACCTTACAAAATTGTTAAAAATATTTTTGCTCCACTGCACATGATGGACAACATAGTTAAAATATAAAAGACCTCAAATGACTTCTACTCCTTAACAACTAGACTGATTTTGAAATAATTTTACAGAACTGTTCATCAAAGGGTCATTGTCAACCATAATTGCTCAAACCCTCTACTCCACCTTATATTACCTATCATTTTATTTGCACAATATGGACCAGATGAGCGATTCTTGGCTATCAAGGAACTCTTGTTTCCTTAAAGCTTTCAAATGAAATTTGGTTACAAATGGCCCAGTGGTTTCTGTGCAAAACATTTTAATTTCCATAACAATGAACTTGGTCCAAGGTCAGGGAATGCCCTTGCCCTTGAATACTCCCGAATTTTCATCCACTCACTTAGCTAACTCGTCACGAAAACACGCCTTTATAATTTTGAACCCCTTGAACCCCACTTATATAGAAAAACTGGGTTTACAGGGGTAAACCTTATTTTTCTTATTTCTGCTCTAAAGTATAGATTGTGGGTACTCGTGAGAACCGCCTCGACTAGGCGTTCCAAACGAGTACACACAATCTATATTTTGAGCAGAAATAAGAAAAATATCACAATTTTTCATTTGAAAAAATTCGTTTTTTTCGGCGGTAACATTTACAATGTATTAGTACGAGGACTGTTCAAATATGAATGCAAGTAGAACGTTTTCTCATGCACTAATGCGAAAATCACCTGGAAATAAATATCACAGCGTAGAAAAACATTTTACCTATACATTGATACCAAACCTGTTAAGATCCGTTGACTTTAGCCATGTATATTGTTGGATAAACACTGTCTACTCTTGTATACTAAAACAAAACATGGTTGGAAGAAGGTCAGAGTACGCCGTTGAAATACGGTCCTATATTAAGAATCGTTGTATTCTTGGTATACGGTGCAAAGACATTTTTGATGAAATATGTTCGGTTTATGGGCATAATGAAATGTCTTTTCCGACAGTTTTTCGTTGGTGTAAGAAACTCAGCTGTAGGCTAGGCTCAACAGAAGATGCACTACATGATCGTCGGCCGAAAAGAGCAACATCTGCCAAGATGGTTGCTAGAGTGCAAGAAATAGTTGCTACTGATGCACGATACACCACTAGGCAAATAGCTAGTATGGTTGGCATCTCATTAGGAGCAGCTCATACAATTCTGAAACGGGATTTGAAAATGAGAAAGATCTGTGCTAGATGGATTCCCCATCTGTTGACAGATGAGCAGAAAAAGACACGCATTAGTGCTCCAAGAAGTTGCTTAAAAAGTTTCCAAATTACAATGCACGGTCTTTCGCTAATGTCGTCACAGGTGACGAGACATGGGTTCACTTTTTTGAGGCAAAACGAAAGATTCAGAACAAAATATGGGCAACAAAGTATTGCAAAAGACCATGCATTGCAAAGCGGACCATGAGCGTCAAGAAGGTAATGTATGCCATATTCTTTTCAAATCAGGGCCCTGCTATTCAGGTTGCTGTGCCTAATGGCAAATCTGTAAATGCGAAGTTTTACAAGAATAAAGTTCTTCGAAAATTGAAGAAATATTCCAAAGAACGGAGACCCACAACTGGTTTGGCCAATGTCAGATTGCTACATGACAATGCGTCATCGCACAAGGCGTTCATTGTGCAAGACTATCTGAAGCAGGAAAAGGTTGTTGAACTCCCTCGCCCCCCGTATTCCCCTGACCTTGCCCCGTGTGACTTTTTTTTTGTTCCTGCGGCTGAAAAAATACCTTTATGTTCGAAAATTTGTATAGCGCAAACACCTCGGTTCTGCAATATTCCAGTGCCTTCATAGTATACCTTGAAAAGACTACCAAAATGCATTCAATGATTGGATCAGAAGACTGAAAGTTTGTATATCTGTTAAAGGGGAATACTTTGAGGAGACAAAATAAATTTTTCATCGAAATCTATCACGGAATCAGTTTTATGTGCTTAGTTGCATTCATATTTGAACAGTCCTCATATAGGCGTGTTTTCGTAATGTGCATCTATAAATATAGCTTTCTGCTTGTAATGTTTTATTACGGTGTTTATGTTTGTGCTTCGGTCCCATTTTTGTCTCGGATGGAGGGTGTTAGGTTATATTATCGATTCCTGATTATTGCCTTTGCTTCTATTTTTAAACTTTTGTACAAAGGTCTAAAGGTGGCAGCATTCCAATAAATAACTATATCATCAAATTAGGCTCGGCAGAAATAATTTCTATCTATCTATCTTCTTATATTTGGCCATTACCTCAGTTGGGTGTGTAGCTAAATTTAGAATTAAGTGCTAAATTTAGAATTTAACGCTAAATTTAGAATTTAAATAAAAAAAGAGAAGTCACTGGATGAGTCCTTAAAACTATTTACATCACTATAGGACTGGTACCTATGGTATTGTGAGTTGTTTACTTTTGATGCCCTTGTTCGGGTTGAAACTGTCGCAGGGCCAAGTATTTGTCTTTATTAATGGCCACTGTACCCGAATGTATCTTATAGAAGAAGCTTAAAGAGGACTGCTCACGACGGGCCCCAGGGATGGCCACTCCAGCTCGTTAAGCAATGTCACCAACGCTACTTCTATTGCGCCATCGTCGGCAGGCCCACCGAGCAGCTGTCCTCTGCACCTTCTCCACCTGCTGAATCTGAGTTTTAACACAGGGATGTCAAATGGGTGATGCATATTCAAGTTGAGGGCGAATCAATGTTTTATATGCAACATCCTTTGTCTGCCTAGGTGCAAAAGCCAAGTTGCGTCTAAGAAATCCTAAAGTCCTAGTTGTTTTAGATGTTATTTCTGAAAAGTGTTGACCCCTATCAAGATCATCAGTGATTGTGATACCAAGGTATTTAGCGGATTGAACCTGCTCCAAAATTTGCTGGTGTAGTGTATAGGCAAACTTAATTTGTTTGTCCGGAGGGTGTCGTGGCACTCTCATTGAATGACATTTGGCCACATTGAACTTCATGCGGACTGAACATATTATTTGTCTAAATCCCCACGGAAGTAAATATGTTCTATAAAAGGGTTATCCCTTGGAAGCAAGGAATACAACACAGAACTGAAAAATATGGAGTGTACATGTTTTATGGGCCAGACTAGCTAGTTTCGGCCAATTAGGCCTCATCAGTGACCCTCAGATATTTTCAAACTTCCACAATGTAATCAATGATCCCAAAGGACAAGAAAATATAATCTACACTATGATGTAGGGCAGGGAGACGTTTTACCGCCGCCACACATTCCCACACACCAGCTGTAGTGAAGTTAAATATGTTCTATAAAAGGGTTATCCCTTGGAAGCAAGGAATACAACACAGAACTGAAAAATATGGAGTGTGCATGTTTTCTGGGCCAGACGTAAGGACGATGATTGTGGCCACGTAAAATCGATTTAAGCCCCCAGTGGAAATCTTTCCACTGACCGTTCCAAGGCGGTTCTTCTGTGGCGATTTATTTATGTTGTTGTTTGTTACTTACTGTGTGTATCACTTGTGTCTTTTTATTTTGGATGGCCATATGGCCATTATGTGGGAAAGTAACTGTCCTTATGAACTTCCTTTGTTTAGGTTTCCATTATGGTCTGGTCGCTTAATGTTTGTGTTTCTTTCCCTTTGGTGTCTTTGATGGGTGGAGTAAGTTTATTGGATCGATTCCTGATCTCTGATTTACTTCTACTTTTCATCTGCCAATCGGCCTCCCACTGTGCTAGCTGATTCAGGTCATCTTGTAAAATAAGACAGTCAGAAGGAGAATATATATTCCTATAAAGAACACAATCGTCAGCAAACAAACGGACAGATGACCTGATATTATCAGGAAGATAATTAATGAATACCAAGAAAAGGACTGGTCCAAGGACCGAACCTTGAGCGACATCAGATAAAACAGGGACTGGATCAGACGCTTGGCCATCAAGTACAACTTGTTGTGAGCGCCCTGAGAGCCATGAACTAATCCAACTTTGTGTGGATCCTCTTATCCCATAGTAATCCAAGTTATACAATAACCTTCTGTGAGCAACCTTGTCAAAGGCCCTAGCGAAATCCATGATAATCAGGTCAGCCTGTTTGTGGCCACGGTTTATGGCCCCATCCAGATTGCTCACAATGTCATGGAAGAATTGAACTAGTTGAGTTTCGCAAGACCTTTGACTTAGGAAACCGTGTTGACAGTCAGCAATAATGCTCTCAAAGACTAGATGCTTGTTGATGTTGCTAAGTAGAAGTAAAACAAAGATCAGGAATCGATACAATTAACTTACTCCACCCACCAAAGACACCAAAGGGAAAGAAACATAAACATGAAGCGAACAGACCATAATGGAAACCCAAACAAAGGATGGCCATAAGGACAGTAACTTTCCAGCCAAATGGCCATCCAAAATAAAAAAGACACACGTGATACACAGAGTAAGTAGTAACAAACAACAAAATAAATTAACCGCCACAGAAGCTCCAGGGTTTTGCAACAGATGCATGTTAGCGACACTGGTCTATAATTTGCAGCGTCATATTTTTCTCCTTTTTATAGACCGGGGTAACATTTGCTTGTCGCCAGTCATCTGGTACAGTGCCCTGGGCAAGTGATTCATTGCAGATAAAGGTCAGCACGGGTGAAATTTCAGCATCACAATCCTTAAGCACCCTGGCATTCAGGTCATCCGGCCCAGATGCCTGATGTATCTTGAGCTTACATAACAGTTTGGCGACCCCATTTGGGTCATCTGTTATGTCCCCCATTGAGGGGAACTTACCATTACCTTTGGATGGTAGCTCACCATCAGTTTCACGCGTAAATGCAGATTGAAACTGTTTGTTACATATGCTGGCCTTATCGCGAATCTGTTTTGAGAATTCCGTTTTCCCTTAATGAAGTGATCCCAACAGGGACTTTACGAATTACCAAAACTTTTTAACTTTATCATTCATCTGGGGACTATCGGGATCTGTATTGTCATCCTCAAAGGTTAAGATGCTGGAAACATGCTTTCAATATGCATCTCTTTTGACCTTTTGTACGCGTGCTCTGAACCGTTTGTAATGGCTCTTAACGTGAGGGCTGCTAGACTTACGAGCACGAAAGTACATTCGATTGCGTCTTCTGATTAGATGCTTGATCGTGTTGTCGATCCAAGGCATACTATGCTTTGCTTTGGTCATTTTCATTGGAATAAACCTTTCCATAGCCGCAGTTAATTCGGTCTTAAAATTGACCCACATATCATTAACTGACCTGTGCGAAAGGTCAGCGGAAAGGAACGAATCCATAAATCGCGCCATATGGTCTCGCAGACCATCCATATCCGCACGTTAATATAGATATATTTTACGCGGGACTTGTCTGATTTACTTTGCTTTAATGTAATATTCAATAAGCGATCGGGGGGCATCCCCTTAACTCTCCTTGACATTTCAGACCCCAACTGCAAGAGCTCACGTTTACAAATGATTTTTCTTCTTTTAAACCATTAGACGTAGGAATGTCCTCCAGATTTGGTTATTTCTTCCGCTGAAGCTGCAGAGGATGGAATTGCTAAGTTAACGTATTTTGTGAGATAGGGACTAAGTTACCACATCACACGTCCTGATGAATGAATGTCATTAGATTATCAAATTCTGATTTTGAAAAGCAACTCACATTTTTTGCAAAAGATACCACTGTAATAAAATATTGAAATTTCTTCACAAGTTAATATTTTGACGACTAACACGCTCGTTTATCTAGCGAGGCTTTGAACAACTGTGCCCTAATGCCTTGGTCTAGCTCCTGTACGATCATTAATACGATCTTGAAGTTCTTTCAGCATTATAGGGTTCAAGTAGTAATCCTTATTTGTTGTGTTAGAGGCACAATTGTCGTTGGTTAACTGCACTGATCCAGAATCGCCTTGAAAATTGTCAATGGGATCTTCAGATTGTTTCCTGCCTGTTTCTTGGCTGTCGTCTATACACTGATACGATGGTTCCTCGTCTTTTGCGTCCCAGATATCAGTTTTGATGTTTGTCTCTTCACTGGGTCTTGAAGATGATAAACGGAAAAGGAAAATATGTTAATCTACAAAAATGGATCAGAAATCGTGAGAAATGTAAATTAATCGGCATCCGGCATCAATCTGCCAGTCTGATATAAAATCCTATCCGAAATTTAAACAACTATTACACCATATTTGAAAGTTCATATATTGTTTTGTAAATTCTAATCGGTTAACTGGCATTGTGTATTCGTGCATGTGATATTTTTGCATCTGCTTCCTTGTCGCTAAGTCTTTCTCTTCTATTGGTGGCTCTATGTGTTTTGATCTTGTATTTGACTTTTCTAATTTGTTTCTTTGTACTTTATATGTTGGCTTGCTGGCGTGAAAGTATGTATTGTTTTTTTCCAGTCTTTTGTGGTTTAACATTTTAGAACATATGCCAGTATACACCATATTTGAAAGTTCATATATTGTTTTGTAAATTCTAATCGGTTAACTGGCATTGTGTATTCGTGCATGTATTTTTGCATCTGCTTCCTTGTCGCTAAGTCTTTCTCTTCTATTGGTGGCTCTATGTGTTTTGATCTTGTATTTGACTTTTCTAATTTGTTTCTTTGTACTTTATATGTTGGCTTGCTGGCGTGAAAGTATGTATTGTTTTTTTCCAGTCTTTTGTGGTTTAACATTTTAGAACATATGCCAGTATGTCACCAATATGCTAGTATAAGTATATCGGCCCGCTGTCGGTATTTTAGCGGCATGTCGGCATCGAGGCCCGTTAGTGGCTCGTTAGAGATCAGCTTTACTTCAAAATTTGGTAAAACAAATCATCAGGAAATGATTTGTTTTTGCTCCTTCATTATTTATATTATCAGAATATGTGCTTCGTATATTTAGAAAGTGCACTTAAGTTAAGTTAAGTCGCTAGCGGGTTGCCAGCGGACTCTAGACCATTCAATAGATTTTCAAATGTAGCAATCATATCGAATCCATATGTGACGTCGGTAAAATTAAACAATGTGTATTTTCATGCAAGATAGCTTATTGTATGAGAAAACCAGATGTGAATTTTTCAATTTTCATATTTTTACCAGGATAAATGTTTATATTGAGGATGTCTCCATAAATTCCTTTGTAAATTCTATCAGAATAACTTTACTTGTTTCTTGCTGACTTACCACCACTTTTTAACATTACCATTAATATATAACTCATATATTAGAAATCGTAAAGCCGATAACGTCTGCGGTATCGTTTCACACTTTTTCAAACACGTTGCTAATGTAGGAGTTATAAGTAAAAACGACAGAAATTAACAAATACTTATTTAACAATTCGAATTCAATAGAGGTTCAATGACGCGTCCGATGACGCGGACCAATGTATTGCCGAGTTACATCCCCACCGGCAACCGGCAACGGATCGGTATCGTCACCCGTTGACGATGTGCTAGCTGAGAAGTATCTACTTTCGATGGCTAAGAAAATGAAGGATACTATGACCTTCTCAAGTCTAAATACTACAATTTAAAATATGTTCCTAGGGCAATGCTAATATAGATAAAACATAAAAATATCATATGCATACTAATACTACGTAACTCAAAATTTGGAGAACAGACGATAATTCATTACATCTTAATTACATTTGCTCTTTAAAACCTGAAATTGCTTTCTTTGTAACAAGTCCAATTAGAACTGGTACAGGGCAGTTAGCTACATTGTAGGTAGCACAACAATCAGAGACCAGCCGCCCCCCACCCCCCCCCCCCCCCCCCCCCACACACACACACATTGAATAATGCGATCGACACCAACAAAAAGCATATAAGCATATGAGAAATAGCACTGCACCGGTAAGCAATGAAACTACTAGCAGAGCTTGGGAGGGGCTTCTGCTCCGAAGACCCAATTTGATGGAATTTTGCATGGGAGATAATGACAGATGCCCCAGCTAGCGAAGAATATTGGGTCGATGTCGTTCTGATGTTGGTCAGTCATTTTGTGCTGGCAATGTCTATAACACCGGCTATTCACGGTTTGAGCACAATTTGTTCACAAACGTTAATGCTGAACTTTCACATTCCCGAAGAATCAGAAACACTATATCGATCTACAAGAATGATGTTATTTGTAGAAAAATGCTTAAAAGTTATTAGTTTTAACATATTGTAAAGTCTGGGACCAAACCATTACAATTTTCCTCTCAGTGCTTGTTGCAGTACAGGAGTCCAGTTCAGACAACTGAATGTTCAAAAGTTCAAGTATCCCTGGGGTCAGGCATGTTGTTCTTGTGGAACTTTCTTGGCACTGCCATCCTCAGGAAATATTGAGGCAGTCCCACAGGAGGTGATTGTACTGGCCTGTAGCTGGATATACTGATTAACTTTGCTCTTTGGCTGCTTATCTAGATCTTGGGGACCTCATGTACAAGTGCAGGCACTGAGACGGTGAATATTTGCAGCAAACACGAGAGATTTCTGGCCCTGTTACTTACATCCCTAGCTGAAGACCAAGGTGTTAGGTTGAATTATGCTCAGTTTAACCACTGTCAAGGTGAAATGACTGAGTATTTTTCTGCCTAATGCAGCAGCAAATTCTGTTGACATGCAGTTCAGCCATTTTGTTTGCTGTAAACATTCTAAAATAGGTCACGTTGCACAGAATTCTGGGAAGAGTGCAGACAGTTTATGCCAAAAATTGCAGAATTTCTTTAAATCTCTTTAAAATCAAACTCTTATTTTTAAATCTATTTTGAAGGTTAGACAGCATTATTATCCTAGAATTTTTTTTCATTAACAGTTTTGTGGGTTTCATTCATTTTCATTGACTTTTTATCTGTTGAAGTGAGCAAGGGTGCAATGTTTACTTCCCTCCCACATACTGTGGGTGCTGTGGGATTGGGGGGAAAATGTCTTGAGGGAGTATTTTGAGGGAAATGGGGGACTGAGGGATGTGGCTAGTATATAAGGAAGCCCACAAATCTGTTTTGGGTCCTCGCCATTTGTTTCCAGTGTGATCAGTTGTTATTTTAGGTGCTCATTTTATTTTTTTTTAATTTTGAACTGAATAGATTAAAGGGATTTTTTAAGGAAAATTAACTGAAACGTTAATTTTCTGATTATTTAACGAAACTTGTTTATTTTTTTTTCTTGAGATACCCATTGCAAATGCTGATTTTAATAACTTAGATTTTTTTTTATATTAAGTATAGTCAAGTCTGTTCTAGGAATCTGTAGCATAACCAAGTCAAAAGGGGACTTGAGTTGTAAATATTTCTGCAGTGCATTAGCTTTCTACATGCAGAATCAGAGCTAGTAATATGTGTGTTTAAATTTCCATTGGTCCCAGTTGAAGTACATTTTTTTTTAGACACATGTTCTCATAGGGCAGTGAATATCTAGTCATCCTGTTTTACATTATTTAATCTTGTTAATTAAATTGTGGAATTCAAACCTGTTACTCTTCATTTAAGACCCGTTAAATAAGTCATTCTACATTGCGTTTACATTATTTAATACTTGGTTGGCGAGGTCCGGTCCATATGCTTATGGAGATATCATAAGTATACCAGTGTGATAGGCCGCGCCCGTTGTCAGTCATAATACGCTACCACTTGATTACTCAGTTTGGACCCTCGGCACGTTACATCTTTTTGGTGGCAGCGGTGGGATCTTTGATAGCTTTGATCTTTGATCCTGTGATACGAACCCACAACTCATTCTGCCCTGAGTGGTGAGCAATTTTTTTTTATGATACCGGTACATCAGAAAAGTCTGACCAAAAGTGAAAATGGGAAGGCGGCGACAAAATAAGAGGCAAAACCCTGACTTGGTGGACTCAGAAATTTCTCTGAACAATGCGGGAGCAACTTCTGGTTCAGAATCTGAAGGCTCTTTTGTATGTGCAGAGGGGAGAGCAGCTGCTTGTAGAAACACTGAGATGCAGAACTGTTCTGTATCCACTGCATGCACCACCACAGACACAAACCATACCACAGTATCAGCCCCTAGTTTCCACCTAGATGAAGAGGGTCATATACAAAGTCACCGGCAGTCATTTACTTCCATACCAATACTACCAAGCACATCATCAGACATGCAAAACCAACACACTTACGTAGGTGCAGGCGATGATCCCAATGTTCAAGCTAAAGATGAAATAGCAAAACTGAACACCACAATTAAGACTTTCATAGACAAGGTAGATAAGCAACATGAGGTCCAAAGCAAAGCACTGCATGAATGTTTGAACAGTGTAACTAATATTGTAAGAGAAAATGGTACCTCCATGAATGAATGCCTTGTTGGCACCAGAAATATGCTGAAAGACACTTGCACATCCATTATTAAGGAGTGTATGTCAGGGATGGCTACCCTGGTTAAAGAAAGTAATTTACAAGTTCTGCAAGAGGTCAGGAATTTGAGGGCTGCAGGAAATAGTTCAAATGCCAATACAGGTAGTGACCTCCATACAGAGGCAACAAACCATGACCTTACAGGGGTGGCAAGTCAATGTCAAGTAACAGGAGGGCAGCAAAATAACATGATGTCTGTTACCACACAACATCCATCTTCTGTCAGTCCAAACACATTTTCTCAGACAACTATGCAAAGTACCGGTAGTGTATCACTGCCCATTGTAACACAGGTCACTAACTCTTCCAATTACTTGCGTCAAGACACAGGAATCTCAATACCAAATGTCCAGGAACAGTCAAATCCAAGAGTATCAACCATACCACTCTCAGTCAGTGGTAACACTGCTTATTCTACCAACAAATTTGTTAAGCTTCCACCATTCACTGGTACATCCAAAGACAGCTGGAAAGTGTGGCATTCTCGGTTCACTACAGTGGCAGACCTTAACCAATGGGATGAGAAAACTCGCCTCTGTGAACTGGTACAGAGATTGCAGGGCACAGCTGCGGAATTTGTTTTTGATGAGATTTCTGCAGACAATATAAAATGCTATGAAAGCCTTGTTAAAGAGCTGCATTTACGATTTCAGTCAGTAGAAACAAGTAAAACATATAAAGTCCAGTTTGCAAAACGGGTTCAGTATGCCAGTGAAACTATAGAGGAATATGCTGCTGAGCTCAAGCGGCTTTATGATAAAGCTTACTCCTGTAAAAACCCGGAGATGCGACAGCAACTACTGCTGCAACAATTTCTGAATGGACTTCGTGACAAGCAGGCAAAATTTGCCGTAGAGTATTTTAAGGAGCCCAGCTCCATCGAGGATGCTGTGCACAATGTGATAACATATATGGAAGCTCAACAGGGTCAACAATCGTTAAGCCATAACCGAAATGGGCATTACCCTAAGGCTGTAAGATTCTCTGAGACTGATGATGATGATGATAATGATGACGATAGTGACGATGATGACCTTGACAAACGTCATTTCAAAAAAAGATCCAACTGGAAGAGAAACAAATCAATGATAAGAGAAATTAAAGGCAATGCCAACAGAGCTCCACATGGTCATCAGGTCAGTTCTGAACCGTCAAACCCAGAAACAGGGATGTTGGAGAAAATTCTGGCGTGTGTCCAAAAGCTGAATCCTGATTCTGTTAACGGCAACCAATCAGCCACTCCAAACAGCACAGCTAGTACTTTGACAAATTATACACCAGATGTACACATCAAAGGGCAAAGTTTGAAACCGATTCAACAAAGTTATGGCCAGAAACAAGTAACTAGTCCTATACATCAAGGTCAAGGTCAAAATCATGACCAATATAAGAAAGATCAAGCCCAACAAGCAAATCTTCAGTGTTATTACTGTCGTGGTTATGGCCATATTAAACGCCGCTGTCCAGTATTGCACTCTGAACAGGCACAAGGTTTGTCTGTCAATCCACAACAAAGTTCAAGGCCAGTGGGTTCAAATGTAGGTCAAACCCCAGTTTCTAGAAACACTATTGCTTTAAACTAGGTAGGACCGACCTACTTGGCCAACAGGCGGTCCCGGACACAAATGGCCAAATTTATGTGAAAGAGAGTAAAATTAATCACGAGAACATGGTACAACAGGTATCACATTTGATAAATGCACAAAACGCCAGCAGAAAACCACCTGTGTCCCAGGAAAATAATGCATCCAGTTCTATGCGAGCCTCCTTGACAGTTAGCAACAAGGAACAACCACATAGAGCCAAAATGACTGATATCTGTAATGCTGAGTTGCCGCAGAGTGGCACTCCTGGATCATCTTCACAGTTCACAAAGTGGGTCACTTTGGGGTCACCGACATACACAAATGACCATAATATTATGAAGGGGGACACTCAGGCCACATCTTCAGTTGTGAAGGGAAGTAACCAGGGTTCATCATGCTTGGCAATAAAGAGAGGCACTCCAGAGCCTCATCTTTCTACCTCAGCTCAAAGAACTATAACAGGAGATAATGGCTCTGAAAAAGCAGTCACCTCGTATTTTCACACAGATACAAAAATACAGGTAGAGCAAGAGGGAAACCACGGGGGAAGCTTAAATTTCACACAGAAAAAGACAATTAAGCGGGTTTCTCATAGCGAAGGCTTTTACTTGGATGCTGAGGTTGAAGGTGTAGAAGTTTTATTCACTATAGACACTGGGGCCACTAGAACCATTATATCGGAAAGAATATACAATTCTATTCCTTCTGCTCAGAGACCAAAGCTGAAACCAAGCCCCACATTAAGTGATGCAACAGGACAGCCACTTTCACAACTTGGAACAGCAATGTTTTCGGTTAAACTTCTCCCTAAGGTTGAGTTTTCGTGGGAAATCACAGTTGCCAAGATCGAAGATGATGGGCTTTTTGGGCATGATCTGTTGGTAAAAGGTGATGCCGAAATATTATACAAAGAAGGTGCCATGCAGTTTATGGGCATTCAAATTCCATGTAAACAAGTGGAGTATTCATCAAGAATCAGAAGAATAAGAACTGCTGATCGGTTCAAAATACCTCCACATACAGAGATGATCATAGATGTTTTCATAGACAGATTAGCCGGAGATGATGATCTACAGCAAACGGTTATACTGGAACCTAGTAACCACTTTCAAGAGAAATATGACTTAATAATGGCTGCCAGCCTAAGTAATATGAAATCTAGGGTCACTCACAGTGTCAGGCTGTTAAATTCAAGTTCTGAATGTGTTTCCGTTAACCAAGATGTGACACTTGGTATGGCAGAAGAAGTAGACTTTATTGTGAACCTGACTGAAGTTGAAAATCAGGCAAATACTCCACCATTGCAAGATAGGAACCAGCGTGATAGCTCAGAAAATGGGTTTCAGCAACATGGTGTCAGAAGAATCAATGAAGGTTGCTGTGACACTATACCACCACACCTACTGGACCTTTTCCAGAAGGCTAGTGCAGATCGAACTGAAGCAGAAATATGGAAAATTGCTGATATACTCATCAAGTATCAAGACACCTTTTCCAAGAATGAGTTTGATTTGGGGTACACCAACCTGGTTGAGCATACCATTGATGTGGGAGACCATAAGCCAATTAAACAACCTCCAAGGAGAGTGCCAATAGCCTTTGCTTCTGAAGAAGAAACCGTCATCAAACACCTTGAGCAACAGGGCATTATTCGCAAGAGTACCTCTCCCTGGGCGAGCCCTATTTGCTTAGTAAGGAAGAAGTCAGGGAAAGTGAGGCCATGTGTGGATTACCGCCGTCTCAATGAAATAACAAAGAAGGATGCATTTCCATTACCACGAGTTCAGGACTGCCTTGACGCAGTTGCTGGAGCCAAACTGTTCAGTACTTTCGATCTCACTTCTGGATTTCATCAAATTGCCATCAGGGGGAGCGATGTACCAAAGAGTGCATTTTGTACAAAGTACGGCTTGTATGAATATCTTACGATGCCCATGGGAATGAGCAATAGTCCTGCAGTCTTTCAGCGCTTAATGGAACTAGTTTTGGTAGGCTTACAATGGCATACTTGCCTTATTTACTTGGATGATGTTCTAGTTTTTGGATCAAGTTTTGGGGAACATATGTCAAGGGTTGATGAAATGTTGGGTCGCATAAAGGAGGCTGGACTGAAGCTCAAGCCTGAGAAATGCCAACTGCTACAGACCAGTGTAAACTTTCTTGGACACAAGATCAGCTCCCAGGGAATCCTACCTAATCCAGAAAACATTGCAAAAGTGAAGCAGTGGCCTATTCCTACTAACACAACACAAGTCAGACAAATCCTTGGACTTGGTTCTTACTACAGAAGATTTGTGAAAGGCTACAGTGATCTTGTTAGGCCTCTGACCCTGTTGACTCATAAGGACAAGCCTTTTGTCTGGACGGAGGCATGCCAAAACTCTTTTGATGAACTCAAAGAAAGACTAGTAAGTTCCCAGATCATGGCATACCCAAAAGACCAAGGTCTATATATATTAGATACAGATGCCAGTGACACACAGATTTCTGGAGTGCTCAGCCAAGTTCAGGATGATATAGAAAGAGTGATATGTTATGGAAGTCGAACCTTAAATAAAGCAGAAAAGAATTATTGCATCACTGACAAGGAACTTCTAGCAATCCGGCATTTCGCAGAGTACTATAGACAGTACTTACTGGGCAGACATTTCCTTGTGCGTAGTGACCATCAGGCTCTTACCTTTCTGTTCAGCTTAAAAGAACCAAAAAGTCGCATTGCCCGATGGATAGAGATCTTATCAGCATTTGATTTCAGCATTGAGTTCCGCCGTGGATCCAAACATGCAAACGCTGATACATTATCCCGTTGCCCTGACCCTTGGGATTGTCAATGTTCGGAACATGACAACTTAGAATCACTTAAATGCGGTCCGTGTCGAAAATGTGTGAAGCGCTATGAAGAAATGCAAGGCTCAACTGTCCACAGAAGCCCAAGTGACCGCTCAGACCAGAACAGCACTGAAACCATCAGGGCAGTGACAACCAGAATGCAATCAAAAGCTGACCTAAATAAGGGAAAGGATCCCAGTTTCAGCAAAAGTCTTGAACTTGTTAACCAATGGTGTTCAGAATCTGACAGGGCAAAAATATGTAAACTGCAAGAACATGACCCTGAGCTAACCTTTATACTGAGTGCCCTAAAGGAGAACAAAAGACCACAACATAAAGAGGTTGTGAAAATGAGTCCTGGAGTTCGATACTTATGGAGTATTTGGGATTCTCTTGCCCTGAAGGATGGTTGCTTATATCGTTGTTTTCATCACAAAGATGATTCTGGTTCCTATCTTCAGCTTATTGTACCTAATGCTTTGAAAGATGAAATATTGTATCAGGTGCACAACTCTGTCCTTTCTGGTCATCTTGGAAGAAAGAAAACTTTAAAGAAACTTCTCCAGCGCTTTTATTGGTTCGGAGTGAAAAATGATGTATTTACATGGATTCTCAGATGTGACACTTGTGCTGCTAACAAGAAGCCATATCGAACACCCAGAGCACCACTGGGCAAAATGCAGGTGGGCGCCCCACTAGATCGTTTATCAACAGACCTCATGGGGCCATTGCCACTCACACCCCGTGGAAACAGATACATACTGATTGCAACAGACCATTTTTCAAAATGGGTTGAGATAATGGCTGTTCCAGATCAATCAGCGATTACCTGTGCCAATAAATTACTGAATGAGGTCATCAGCAGATTCGGTTGCCCACTAACACTTCATTCAGACAGGGGGCGTAATTATGAGAGCAGCATTTTTGCGGAACTATGTAAACTTCTGGAAATCAAGAAGACAAGGACATCCGTTAGGAACCCCCGCTGCAACGGCCAAGCAGAAAGGTTTAACCGTAGCCTTTTACGAATGATTAAGGCATACCTGCGAGGTAAACAGGAAAACTGGGATCTGCACCTTGGGTGTCTTGCAGCTGCATACCGAGCTTGCCCACATGACAGCACTGGCTTAAGTCCCAATATGCTGATGCTAGGCCGGGAAGTTCGGATTCCTTCAGAGCTAATTTATGGAGGGCAATCAAACAATGACAAAGAGGTTCATAGTTATGGAGAATATGTAGAGCAATTGAAGGCAAAAATGCAGCATGTCCATGAAATTGCTCGAAAAAATTTGACAGCTAGCGCCAGACGACAAAGTGAAATCTATGATGCCAAACTGAGTATAAATCACTATAAGGCTGGAGATTTTGTTTGGGTTGAGCAAACTTTCACAAAGCCTGGTATTTCTCCCAAGCTTCAGTCACTTTACCATGGCCCATATATTATTGTACAGAAGTATGATGAACTCACATACAGGGTACAACTGACAAAAACAGGAGTACACCAAGTGTTACACCATAACAAACTAAAACCCTATGAAGGGAACAGTGTTCCGCACTGGGTGAAGTCCATCAAAAACAAGATGGATAAGACCAATGCAGTTTAATTGGCTGTTTAACGTCAGAATTCCAGATACCGAGATGGAGTATCTGATATTCGTTCTGATGTCGTGTTTATGAATTTAATTTTATATCCATAATAATTATGTTGTTGTCGTTGACATATGTTGCTATTTTTTTTTTTATTATATTTCTAAAGAAATATGCTGCTGACATTATTAGAAGTTACAGTTTTCTCCTAACTGTTGTATCTGATCTGATAAGTTTGGGGAATAATTATTGTCTGATGACAGAACACCGGAAGAAGAGAAGTTCTATTTCCATTACAGTTGAGAAATTGTTGTCTGGTGGGAGAGCATCCGAAGACAGATGAGAATTTCTATTTCAGTTCATAAACTGTGGTCTGATGGGAGTACATCAGAAGACAGATACAGTGATTTTTATTACAGTCCAAACCTGTGGTCTGATGGGAGTACATCAGAAGACAGTTACAGTGTTGTTGTTTTTTATTACAGTCCAAACCTGTGGTCTGATGGGAGTACATCAGAAGACAGATACAGTGATTTTTATTACAGTCCAAACCTTTGGTCTGATGGGAGTACATCAGAAGACAGTTACAGTGTTGTTGTTTTTTATTACAGTCCAAACCTGTGGTCTGATGGGAGTACATCAGAAGACAGATACAGTGTTTTTTTTATTACAGTCCAAACCTGTGGTCTGATGGGAGTACATCAGAAGACAGATACAGTGTTTTTTTTATTACAGTCCAAACCTGTGGTCTGATGGGAGTACATCAGAAGACAGATACAGTGTTTTTTTTATTACAGTCCTAACCTGTGGTCTGATGGGAGTACATCAGAAGACAGATACGATGTTTGTTTTATTACAGTCCAAACCTGTGGTCTGATGGGAGAACATCAGAAGACAGATATGATGTTTGTTTTATTACTGTCCGAACCTGTGGTCTGATGGGAGGACATCAGAAGACAGATAAGAAGTATTTTCTTTATTACAGTTCAAATCCTGTGGTCTGATGGGAGAACATCAGAAGACAGATAAGAAGTATTTTCTTTATTACAGTTCAAATCCTGTGGTCTGGTGGGAGAATATCAGAAGACATATAAGAAGTAGTTTCTTTATTACAGTTCAAATCCTGTGGTCTGATGGGAGAACATCAGAAGACAGATAAGAAGTATTTTCTTTATTACAGTTCAAATCCTGTGGTCTGATGGGAGAACTTCAGAAGACATATAAGAAGTATTTTCTTTATTACAGTTCAAATCCTGTGGTCTGGTGGGAGAATATCAGAAGACATATAAGAAGTATTTTCTTTATTACAGTTCAAATCCTGTGGTCTGATGGGAGAACATCAGAAGACAGATAAGAAGTATTTTCTTTATTACAGTTCAAATCCTGTGGTCTGATGGGAGAACTTCAGAAGACATATAAGAAGTATTTTCTTTATTACAGTTCAAATCCTGTGGTCTGATGGGAGAACTTCAGAAGACATATAAGAAGTATTTTCTTTATTACAGTTCAAATCCTGTGGTCTGATGGGAGAACATCAGAAGACTGAAAAGAAGTTGTATTTCTATTTCAATTAAGAAATTGTTATCTAATGGGAGAGCTTTAGAGGAAAGAAAAGAATTTCTATTTCAGTTCAGAATCTGTTGCCTGAAAAGAGGGCGTCGGAAAAACGCAGCGAAGCTCTATCCCCATCATTTAGTGCAGAAGCGGTGTCCATTCACAAAGCATCATAGAACACCTTTCATTCCAACACTGTCACAAGTTGAAGAAACACTGTTGGAGAATAAGCTGACAGAGCAAAACAAGAATGGCTAACAGTCTTCCTATGTCTGAGAACCAACAACCTTTACTTCAGGAACAGTATACTGATATGTCAGGTGAAAACAGTATCAGCACAACCCAACAAGGAAAACTATTATATTTGGATGGCGGCAAATTTACTACACCTTCAACAAGATTGAGACGCTTTATAACCTCCAAACAACATGGTGTATTGCTGCATGCTTATGCAGATGACTTGGTTTTTGTTAAGCTGAAGGCGGTTTCAACTAAAAAAGAAGATACGTAAAAACCCTACTAGGTTGATGACTTTCAACAATGTACATTGTCCTTTTCTCCTATGTAAATTAAAGTTTGGCTGATAACAATTGTGTCATGTTTTCATATTCCTTCCAAGCTTAGGTTAGTCTTCCACTGAAACTCTTATACAGGCCCGCCTGTTGTAAAGATGGTACAAAAATATAAAGAAGATAAACAGACAAGTGATGTCCCATCAAGGGAGCCTAACAAAAGAAGCATAAAAAGTAAAGAGTACAAAAGTCAATAATAATTTGGCCTCATCTAGAGGGCATATATACATGTATATATCAATAACTAGCTAAAACCTTGACCAGCAGGGTTAAACCCGAATCCTGTCCAGGCCAAAAAGAGAACCATTAATGGCTAAGTGGTGCGACAGAGGGGTTGGTTATCCGTTTAGCTTGGGAAAGAAGGTGACTTGTCCTTGAAGTCTGTGTCTAGATGCAGTCCATATCAGCTTTACACTTAATATTACCAGGACAGCACCGAAGACTAGCATCGGACTGTACTGAAAGAATTGCTAGGTATCGAAGTCCCTAACCTAAGATTAAGCAGTCACTACAAAGGCATCCGCAGGCTCTGTTGTTCCGACTCAATCCTCAGAATTGGCTAACTTTTCTACTTTCAGAATACAGTCCATCACAATATGCCAGCCAAGCGTGCAGAGGCAGAGACGAGCAAGCACTGGGGTAGGGCTTACCAATGCCTGAGATGCTTCAGAGACAATAAAGAGGTGATTGCTGAAAAGTACAGGCTGGAAGACCACATAAGGAAATGTCACCTGAGCCTAGACCAACTGCCCTATTATTGTTCCCTTTGCCTTTTCCGCTGCACAGAGAAGTCACAGCTGGAGGACCATGTAGCCAAATACAGATGGCATGCCCAGATCCTCAAAGAAAAGGGTGTAGCAGACTCCCCGTCCTACTTGAAGGAGAATCCAAACCCCTACATAATCGGGAAGGATGATTATATAAAGCTGTCACAGGAGGAGTCCAGCAGTTACTTTAACATGAGAGCCCAGATGAAACGGAGTGCCTCCGATACTCAAGACCTGCTGAGCCAAGCTGTTCAAGAACTCGAGCCTCTGGACCCCGTTTCATCTTTGAGCCTCACACCCGACCTTGGCTCCCCTACACTGCCCATACTGCAGACTCCAGGCCCTGCTCAGACCTCTACAGGGGGGAGTAATATAACAGAGATGTGGAACCTGTTCAATAGTTTCATGGTACAGGTTCAGAAGAATCAAGCCACCACCCCTTGCCAGGCCTCTTCTATTACTACACCACCTCCAAGAATAGATTTGGGCCAGTGCACCACTAGCAGTGTGCCTTATTCTACAGCAACAGTAACAAGTCAGGCTTGTACCACAATGGCTCCTATCTGCTCCCCTGCTTTACAGCCAACTACAGCACATGGATTAAGGCCACAGTCCAAGGCTCCCTCTGCAACTGTTACAGTCCAAGATATATCAGGCCCAGATGAATACCCACTTGACCTGTCCAGTTGCGCTTCCTACCAGACACAGCCACTGAACTTACAAACCATATCTAAAGAAAGTTCTAGTTCTTCTGAAATCAGGGAATTCAGGAATGTTGACAGTGGGCTATTACATACAGGACCACCACAAGAAGCCAGGACACTCAATCCAGTATCAAAGGGCACTGCTGACCCAGCTAAAGAAACAACAGATGCTGGAATAAACAAGGCAAGCCAAGGCCAGGTGGAGGATATAATGCCCCAACTTCTTGGACAGGACAGCCCATGCATTGCCACACCCCAAGAAGAAACAGCTCTCAACACCAGCCCTAGGAATTCTGATACCAGAATTATCCAAATGAGGGAAAGCACAACAAGGCCACCAACTATCCAAATTCTCCTGGAGGATCTAAGATGCAGCGTAGAAAAGGGCAACAAAATGGTGAAAGAGGAAGTAGAGAAGAATAGCCGAGCTGTTAGGTGCCTGGAGAAAGCTATTCGAGAGCAGACAGAGGCCACTCTTGAACAGACACAAATCATGAAAGACATGAAGGCCTCTGTCAACAACTTTATCTCCTACTATAGAACCTGTGCACGGGAGGAGAGGAGAAGAGAGGAAGAGAGAAGTGAAAGAGAAGAAAAAAGAAGATGGCCAGATAAAGAGGAGGACTTTCAGCCAAAACGAAGGAGAGGTACCAGCCCCAACAGGAACCCAAGTCCAAGGATAAAATCCATTTTAGGCAAGGCTCCTGTGTCTAACAAAGAGAACAAAAAGAATAAGTTCAACTAAGTCATAAAAGGATAAAACTGTGATAAATAAGGAAGTGAAATAAGCCATCAATGTAATCTTTTAGTGAAATACCAAATTTTACCCAATTTTGCACAGATAGTTAAATGTCCCCGCCCGATTTTCTAAAGAAATCCCCATAGTTATATCTGAAAATATTTTCTATTTCATTCTGAAATAGAGAATGGTCTCCCTGTTTTATCTGTATGAACAATTTGATTTGTTTAACAATGGTCTTATAGGAAAAATTGTTATGTTTATTTAAAGTCAGCAGACTCTTCGTGTTCATACAGCTGTTCAAATTGAAGAATAAATTTTTGCTAATTAAAAGGAAGTCTAATGACTGTGCAAAAATGGGTTACTTCGTGAAGTGCATCAGTATATCAAAAGTGAAAATTTAATATCATTTCCTGGATATTCCCATTCTGGATGGACTTCAACTAGTATATAATAGAAATCTGTGGGTATACACTATACAGACTGGTTTAAATTCCTCGGGATATTAATGAAATGAGTGACATTCTCAGGAACAAATAAATACAGTCTCACTGTCAGTACAGTATAGTAACTGTCAAATCATATTTTAAGTCTTGGGCAAAGAAAGTTCTATTGCCCCTTCACTCCTATGATACTAATGTACTCTTCTATCTTTTGTCAGATCCATTCTTGTGGGTATTGTGATTGATTGTGATCGTTCATAGTATAGCAGACAGTGTCGATCCTGAGGAGACTGCTGGTTATCAGATTTCTCATCTGGATCTGCACTGCTTACCTATGAGCTGTATGTGTCAATAGGATTGAAGGGGTTGATATCATTTTCTAAACCTCTCATTAGTTCATAGGATATGTATACTTATTTAAGTTTTACATCCCATCAACAGCTAAGGTTATACAGAGACTGGTTCTCAGTTTAACGACTCGTCTGAAAGTCTGGAGAGACCTGGGGTCAGACCTGCGACCCCTGGTTTATGTGGCAAATAGCATAAGCACTACACCACAGAGCTTCTACTTCAAAGGGATGCAAAGGTTCATATCTATTTCTAAACATTCCATTATTTCATGTCCTTTTAGCAACCAAACATATTTGCCTTTTGCAGAAAAAGAGAAAATATATACATTTGTATATTCATTGCATTATGTATTCATCGACAAAGCAAGCTTCTTACTCGGTTTACTCTGATACGTATATGTACTCTGGCAATTTAGAGTAACTATTTACGCTTGGAATTGCACAGAGTGCCTATACGACAAATTAAACTTAGGGCAGATATGGGCTGGAATTGGCTACAGATGGTGGAGTCTGATGTAATACTCCTTGGCATTGGAGGACATTCTGTCTGCCTGAGTCTTATATTATAATGAAGGTTTTCACTAACATTTCATATTAAAGATGGCTATTCTATCGAAGAGCCCGATTCTTTGCTGGTTTAGCTATTTTTGTACTTCAATTGTTCTTTGTTGTGTTTTAGGCAGCTGAAGTTTGTTCTCCAATCTGTGGTAACATCCACATATTGTAAATGCATGTTAATTGTTATTTCTTATAGCTTTTATCACACCCTCCAGCTCTGTCAACTCCTGCAAAACATTTGCCTGGTGGATATTGCGGCTAGCAATGTGCGCCAGGGCGGGTGGTTTGTGTCAGTCGGAGCTTTGACACAGTTGGAGGGGGGTAAATGTAAAGTCTGGGACCAAACCATTACAATTTTCCTCTCAGTGCTTGTTGCAGTACAGGAGTCCAGTTCAGACAACTGAATGTTCAAAAGTTCAAGTATCCCTGGGGTCAGGCATGTTGTTCTTGTGGAACTTTCTTGGCACTGCCATCCTCAGGAAATATTGAGGCAGTCCCACAGGAGGTGATTGTACTGGCCTGTAGCTGGATATACTGATTAACTTTGCTCTTTGGCTGCTTATCTAGATCTTGGGGACCTCATGTACAAGTGCAGGCACTGAGACGGTGAATATTTGCAGCAAACACGAGAGATTTCTGGCCCTGTTACTTACATCCCTAGCTGAAGACCAAGGTGTTAGGTTGAATTATGCTCAGTTTAACCACTGTCAAGGTGAAATGACTGAGTATTTTTCTGCCTAATGCAGCAGCAAATTCTGTTGACATGCAGTTCAGCCATTTTGTTTGCTGTAAACATTCTAAAATAGGTCACGTTGCACAGAATTCTGGGAAGAGTGCAGACAGTTTATGCCAAAAATTGCAGAATTTCTTTAAATCTCTTTAAAATCAAACTCTTATTTTTAAATCTATTTTGAAGGTTAGACAGCATTATTATCCTAGAATTTTTTTTCATTAACAGTTTTGTGGGTTTCATTCATTTTCATTGACTTTTTATCTGTTGAAGTGAGCAAGGGTGCAATGTTTACTTCCCTCCCACATACTGTGGGTGCTGTGGGATTGGGGGGAAAATGTCTTGAGGGAGTATTTTGAGGGAAATGGGGGACTGAGGGATGTGGCTAGTATATAAGGAAGCCCACAAATCTGTTTTGGGTCCTCGCCATTTGTTTCCAGTGTGATCAGTTGTTATTTTAGGTGCTCATTTTATTTTTTTTTAATTTTGAACTGAATAGATTAAAGGGATTTTTTTAAGGAAAATTAACTGAAACGTTAATTTTCTGATTATTTAACGAAACTTGTTTATTTTTTTTTCTTGAGATACCCATTGCAAATGCTGATTTTAATAACTTAGATTTTTTTTTATATTAAGTATAGTCAAGTCTGTTCTAGGAATCTGTAGCATAACCAAGTCAAAAGGGGACTTGAGTTGTAAATATTTCTGCAGTGCATTAGCTTTCTACATGCAGAATCAGAGCTAGTAATATGTGTGTTTAAATTTCCATTGGTCCCAGTTGAAGTACATTTTTTTTTAGACACATGTTCTCATAGGGCAGTGAATATCTAGTCATCCTGTTTTACATTATTTAATCTTGTTAATTAAATTGTGGAATTCAAACCTGTTACTCTTCATTTAAGACCCGTTAAATAAGTCATTCTACATTGCGTTTACATTATTTAATACTTGGTTGGCGAGGTCCGGTCCATATGCTTATGGAGATATCATAAGTATACCAGTGTGATAGGCCGCGCCCGTTGTCAGTCATAATACGCTACCACTTGATTACTCAGTTTGGACCCTCGGCACGTTACAATATTGGAAGAATTGTCTCTTTGATTCAAAACAACTTTTGTCAACTTTCCAAATACATTATACATTAAAATAATAGCTGGGCCATATCAAGCCGTTTGAATATCGTTAGGATCTGACCGACCAGTATCATCAATATGCAACCCGTCATGGAGTGTCTTAACAGAAATGCGATCGTCTATCACAAACTAATTGCAAGTTGAAAGTTTTAATGCCGCACTCTTTCCAGGGCACTATTTTATCTGGATGGGATACATTAGGAGGAGGGAAAATCAATAAAGTTCTTTGAAAAGACCTCGGTTTAGTTGGGGTTTACTTACGTGCTACTTGTAGGAACCTGTAGGTCATTAATTACCTCGTAGATATTGCAGTTGGAATGTCTTCTTTCCCTCCCGGGCAAAATTGGCGTATCATTACCACCCAGTCTATTCAAAGTCAAATAAGTCATCCTGAAAGATACAAATGAGTAGGTAATATAATGATCACTATTGTGAAATCACTGTGTTTGTCAAACGTTGTAGCAACGAATTTACGAATAGTGGCATAACTGCAACGGTAAACGAGCAAATGAAAATAACTTGAAAAAATACAGTGAAACTTAGAAATGTCTAACATGGATAGCTCATTTACCAAGGCTAATTCGAACTACTTCGGCAGCCCCTGGAGAATTCCTCAAATACATATAGACTTTCATATATTTCGATACGTAAGGGAGGTTTTCCTGATTTGATCGGTAACGTACCTTTATTTTTAGAAGACCGTAAAGATATATAAGTGATCACCATAATACTTCTTGACCTAGAAGTTTGATTAAACGTAATTAGTTCGAACTCATCACGAAAACACGCCTATATAATTCTGACCCCTTGAACCCCACTTTTATATAGTAAAACTGGGGTTTCCGGGGTATACCTTATTTTTCTTATTTCTGCTCTAAAATATAGATTGTGGGTACTCGTTAGAACCGCCTAGATGAGGCGGTTCTAACGAGTGACCAAAATCTATATTTTGAGCAGAAATAAGAAAAATATCACAATTTTTCGTCCTAAAATTTTCATCTTTTCTGCGATAAAGGTGGCAATGTATTTGTATAGGCATGTTTGCGTAATGACTATTTCGAACAAAGTTTTATGGTTCTAAAGGTATTCGAGTTATCGAAGTGCGACTGTAGTAAGAAAACAAGTTACCCAGGAACAACTTCGATCAAAGAAAACAATCATAAAAAGCAACCAAAAGAAGTGAATAACAACAGAAAGGCTGAAATTGATTTAAAGAGGACCTTACAGGAGTGTTCATGTATTGCATTTTTGTAATGAGCTGAAGAAATGGAATACAATGCGAGGCTTCGCCGAGCATTTTATCCCTTTTCCTCAACGCGTTTAATAAATTAAATAACACATGAGCACGAATGCAAGGTTCTATTTATCACATGACATTTTAAACGCAATTTATTCACGATTTTGTTTTACAAAATTGTCAAAATTGCGACGTCCTTAAGGATATTGTCGTAACGTTACCGGGCGTAAGTAACTAATTTGCATATTTAATCCACTAGTGGATTAACGAATTTATTACACGGCGTTATTACTTTCTATGCCGTAAATTGCATGTTTAATCCACTCTAGTGGATTATCGAATTTATTACATGGGCCCCGTCAAGCGATTTTGGTACTTATCGCCTATGCGAGCAGCGAAGGTTCAGGCGAGCCTGCGCATCCGCACAGTCTCGCCAGAACATTCGCTGCTCGCTCATACAAGCAGTGAATCAAGAGGAACCTTCAGACAGGAAGCCATATCCCTGGCCCCTCTGAATGGCTGGGCATGCGCAGTTAAAATTTGTCATGACGGAATGCTCGAAGACACAATTCGCTTGGCGGGGCTCATATGGCGTTATTTCATTCTATGCCGCGATGTTATAAGATTTTGTCTAAATCACGACAGAACCAAACGTAAAATCGATCTAAGTCTCCTATATGTAAACAACTTTTACTGACCATTCCAATGCGGTTCTTCTGTTGTTTATTTTTATTAATATTTATTATTTTTGGACAGCCGTTTTGTGGGAAAGTAACCACTTTTGGCTTTCTGCTTCTTAAGTTTTCATTATAGTGAAGCTATTTTATGTTTGTGTTTCTTTCCCTTTGGTGTCTATGATAGTAGGAGTGAGGTAATTGTATCGATTCCTTTTAGTGACATGAATGCTCACATAAAACAATTTAACATAAAGTCTAAATCGTCTTCTACGGTAAACAAAATAGAAAGAAAAGGTTACTTTGCAAAAGCCTCGAACAAACTAGACACTAAAGCACACAAATAAAAAAAAGCGGGACAGTCAGCAGAAACAAAGTGGGTCGATTGTCTCCGAGTGTAGCTAAAAGAAACAGTCCTGGACTCTGATATAAACTGTTTCATTTAACCATTGAATTCTGAGATGTAAGCAAATAGTGTAGATCTTTATCAGACACCGCGTTCTGTGGCGTCTAGTCTGGGTCTACACTGTTTGCCAAGCCCTACCCATGATTCCAAGATAACCCACTTACGCAACACTCTGACCTCACTGGGGCTATTTTCTTTAAAAAATATATTCCGACAAGTCAGTGACAGTCACGTGGAGTGTAGCACTGGCGAGCGTTTCTGCAGAGAAACTTTGAGTCGATTAAAAAAACCAAACCAAAAAAAAGCCGTATCTTTGTTCCACTCTGAGGTCAGTGTGTTGAGTACATGTAAGATACAGTCGAACTTCAATGGCTCGAACACCTTTGGGACCTCGAAAATATGTTCGAGACAGGGGTAGTTCGAGCCACTGAGGTTACTGTCAGGAGGCATAACGAGATACTTTTAGTCATCTTTTCGGTGTTCTTTAATGAAAATGTATGCTGTGTGTACTCATCAGAATCGCCTCATCGAGGCGATTCTAATGAGTAAACACAGCATACATTAGCAAGAAAAAAGACTAAAATCTTCTTAATTATCCTCCACTATTTCTTATGCAGAGGATTTCACTAGGGGCTCAAGAATGGGTTCGACACACCCATGGTAAACGAGCCATCGGTGTTCGAGCCATCGACGTTCTACTGTAGTTATCTGTAACTGGACATGAATCATGTGTTGAATTTGGCAAACCGTGAAGACCCAGATCAGACCCAGACGTCATAGAAAGCGGCGTCTGATCAGGGTCTTCACTGTTTGCATGAACAAGAACTTATTATGACATTACTGAAGCGTTCAATTCTACCTCTAGGTATCTGGACGATTTATTGAATATTGACAATCCTCACTTTGATCATATGGTTAAGGATATATATCCTACCGAACTTCAATTAAACAAGGCTAGTTCTTCCGATACCGAGGCGCCGTTTCTGGATTTGAATTTATCAATAGATAATGGAATTATTTCGGCAAATATTTATGACACTTGAACCGGATTATTTTGATTTCGATATTGTTAATTTACCGTTTCTAGACGGCGATGTTCCCAGACGCCCTTCTTATGGAGTATACATTTCTCAACTTGAAAAAGGTGCATATAGCACCGAAACGCGTCGATCAAATAAACAAAAAGTCAAAATATACCGTTGTTGGTTGTTTGTTCTGTTGTCTAAACCACGTTTTGATTTCTCAACTTATTTGTTTCTACTAATGTTAACAATTAAAACCCTTAAAACTAGTTTTATCGGTATCATAAACTTCGCAAAGCATTTTCGAAGTTTTTCCATAGCCATTATTAATTGACTGAAAAATATAATGTCAGCTTGAAGATACTTCTGCAAAATAGAAGTAGAGGCAATGTTCAGGAATCGATACAATTAACCCACAGCTCCCATCAGAGACACCAAAGGGAAAGAAACACAAACATGAAGCAACAGACCCCAACGGAGACACCGAACAGATCCGAACGGAAACACCAACAGCGGAAAGCCAAAAGGACAGTTACTTTCCCACAACAATGGAGATTTGCTCTATAAATTGAAGGAAATTTTAGGCAAACCTATTTTTTCGGAGAAATTCAGAAAGACTATAATTCGTTCTAAAAAGGTTGGGTACAGTTTTGAAATCATGTGACAGACCGCACGTATGGCTGCCGACCGAATCACAGTAGATAGTTATGCTGGATACTTTGAATGCACGGCGGCGGGTCAGGATTCTGACTGAATGACAGCTTCGGCATAAATCTTTGTTAAAAGTGGGCTGAGGCATGATGCTATGTCTGTCGCTGGGTCCATCGTGGTATTACTAATGATTTTCTTCAGCAATGGCCAACCGTGTAAGTGGGATCGGCTAGCAGCCCTCGTCTTTGCTTCACCACAGTGTTTGTATTTGATTTATGTCTCTGTGATGATGCATTGATTGAGTTAGGAAATCATTATGCAAACCGAATATGTACTGTTTATTGCTGGGAACAACGCCCTAACCTAGGGCGAAGATTCGGCCGGTAAAAGATCTTTAAACCACCCAGTGGCATATGCTGCTGACCGTTCTTAGGCGGTAGTTTTGGTGTTGGTCTTTTGCTGTTATTTTTGTTGTATGTCTGCGGATTTATTGTGAGTTGCTGTTTAGTGTTTTCTGATGGTTTGATCACCCCGTGTGGGGAAGAGGAGGCTGATTGTTCCATTTCATAAACATTTGTAATTTTTCGTGTATTGCGTTTGTTTCCTCTTCCTAATGGTGTCGAGAGTGGGCTCTGTCATGTGGTTGTGGCGCTCCCTGGGTCTTTCTTTTTAAATGTATGTGTATACCGAAACAGTCCATTACCATTTTCCCAGCCAGCGCTCAGAGACAATCGGTCACTCAGTATTGTCAGTGCTTTGTGTTATTTACACTGAAACCTCTATCGCTCTTGAGTTTCTGGGAAGCACTATTCCATCACTGAAGTTAAAAACATCCATCCTACTAGATAGGGCGTCTAGCTGAATGGTAAAATAGAAGTAGAGGCAATGATCAGTAATCGATACAATTAACCTACAGCTCCCATCAGAGACGCCAAAGGGAAAGAAACATAAACATCAAACAACAGACCCAAACGGAAACACCAACAGCAGAAAGCCAAAAGGACAGTTACTTTCTCACAAAATGGCCAAAAGGCTATCTAAAATAAAATAATATAAGCGACACAAACACCCAAAGACAAACCATAACAAAAATAAACGTGGAAACGAATTCCACTGAGGGGGGGGGGGGGGGGGGGGCTTAAATCGATTTTACGTGGCCACAATCCTCGCCCTTACTTCCGTCGCGATTAAGACAAATGATTTGTTCAGTCCGCATGAAGGCCTCCTAAGCAATATATATCCCGATAGGATCGCTCAATGCCATCATATTAGGATTTACACTGTTTGCATAAGTGTCTGTACCGGGCATTTGGGTTGCAAGAGATAACCGTTATTGTTGCTTAATCATTATTTGAAACCGTAGATTGAACATGTAGGAAAACTGTCATCTTTTTCAAACATACATAGGCATATCGTCATCTATTTCAAACAACGAATTTTAATTTTCAGACAATTCTGCAATGAAATATCAGGACTGTACTAACTGAAATCAAAACAATCATCATATCTGTACACCCTTTCGATGATAGAAAAAAGTACAATGACGAATATATCATTAAATTGAAAGCTGAGACTTATAGCTTTTACAAGTATATTTTTAACAAAAAGCTAAGTCTACGCTTAGCACATATAAAATATGTATGTCTAGAGTTATATCCAAGAATTGTGTTTTTTACAATAAACTTCAAATTGCCGGTCGGCACTCATGATCATGCCGACTGAAGAATAATGTCTGAAAGGTCAAAGATGCAAAAGCTGTAATTTTGTCAAAAAGGACTTATTTTATCTTTAAAAAGTCAAATGTGCAACATCAAAATGCTTGTTACATCTTATCAAATGGAATGCTTGAAAACTGTTGGAGAAGTTAAGTAGACAACTCTCCTACACTGAAAAGAAGACAAAACGAAGAATAACATCATAATTTGCTAACGGCGAGGAAAGCTTTTTTTTTTAGCTCACCAGAGCCGAAGGCTCCCGTGGAGCATATAGGATAGGCAGTGGTCCGTCTTGGTCGAGAGTTTGTAAATGTATATTTTGTATTAGCCTGTACAAATATGACGGCAAATATGGGCTTGTACAAATGTGATAGCAATTCTGTGCCAAAGCTCACAATATCGATATAGCGATGCCCTGAAGAACTCCTCCTTTCCTAGAATTATTCCTCAATGGTACAGTCTTCCCTCCTCTGCGGTGAATGCCAAGTCCACAGAAGAGTTCAAAACCAATACAGTGTAAGACTGAGACTCAGAGATATGTGTTTTAGGATACCTCTATTATGCAGATTGTAAATAGTTTTAAGGACGCATCCAGCGACTCTTCTATTTTTTTTTTTCAGCTAAATTCTAAACTTAGCCACCCAATCATCTGAGGTAATGGCCAAATATGACCGAGTCAGTATAAGAAGATAGATAGTGATTGTCTTTTCTGTGTGAATATTTATACTTGTTATGGGTTGCTTTTTCCTTCTTGTGAAAGCTGATACTTCTTGTCGCATAAATATAAAGGTCAACCTCCATTGTGGGTAACTAATGACTGTACTTCTGTGTTAAGTCATACGACAGTAATGTCTACGCCCATGGGCGTAGACAAATACCAGTTTTTGAAGCAAACAGTGTAGACCCGGGGCAGACGGCGGAGCAGACGCCACATTTCGTGGCGACGGACCTGGGTATACAGTGTTTGCCAAACGCGTCCAGCAACACTCAACAATCTGACCTACATGTAACATCGATAAATTTGTTTGTTTTGAGGTTAAACGTCCCCGTCAACACTGTATAGGTCATTTTGGAGACGTTGCTTCCAGTTTTGTGGGACGTTTACCCGACATTGAGATGAAATGACATCACAAGCCCTGTCGCCCAATGAAACCAAAAGGGTTTATAAGCAGGGACGGTCGGACTCGCACCGCTTTACTTGGGCAGGTTTAGCTCCTCTAAGCGGTTTACCAGTACTCGTGTGGGTTCGGATTTCCGCTCTGTGTGGAAGCATCATGCAGCCCATGTATTTCTTCAAGCATCGACGGGCGGAGGCCGTAACATCGATAAAAATAGCACGACTATTTTCACCTTGGTTTCCCAAACCAGTGATAGTCACGTGTACAGCCGCACTAATTCAAATTCCGTCATTTAGTAAATTTGGGTCAGTTGAAAAGCAATCAACCCAAAAACAACTGGGATAGTGGTTCCCACCCCGGAGTTTACAAACTTTCAAGCCTCGCCATCAGTGTCAATGCAGTTCCCTAGAAAATAAAAATAACAGATGGATCCGCATGGATGATTGTTTGTTTGTTAGATTTCAGATTTAATGTCCCTGTCAACACCATTTACTCAGGTCATTTTGGAGACGTTGCTTCCAATTTTGTGGGACGTTTACCCGACATTGAGATGACATGACATCCCAAGCCCTGTCGACCAACGAAATCAAAAGGGTTTATATGCATGGACGGTCCAACTCACACCATTTTGCCTGGGCAGGCTTACATCATAGTGTAGTTTATATATTCTTGTCCTTTGGGATCATTGATTCCATTGTGGAATTTTAAAAATATTTGAGGGTCACTGATGAGGCCTAATTGGCCGAAACTAGCTAGTCTGGCCCAGAAAACATGTACACCTCATATTTTCCATTTCTGTGGTGTATTTCTTGCTTCCAAAGGATAACCCTTTTATAGAACATATTTAACGTCACTACAGCTGGTGTGTGGGGGAATGTGTGGCGGCCGTAAAAAGTCTCCCTGCCCTACATCAAAGTGTAGTTTATATATTATTGTCATTTTGGATCATTGATTTCCATTGTGGAATTTTAAAAATATTTGAGGGTCACTGATGAGGCTTAATTGGCCGAAACTAGCTAGTCTGGCCCAGAAAACATGTACACCTCATATTTTCCATTTCTGTGGTGTATTTCTTGCTTCCAAAGGATAACCCTTTTATAGAACTTATTTACAGCCTCTAAGCGATTTACGAGTTCTCTTGTGTGGTCGGTTTCAGCTCTGCGTAGAAGCATCTTGCAGCCCAGTCTATTTCTCCAAGCCCCGATGTGCAGGGGCGATCCGCATGGAGTCATTATGAAAACACGCCTTTTCAAATATATTCAAAATCTTACCACCAAAAATGAAAATTTTCAGCTAAAATATTCTGAAAGTTTTTCTACACGAAAAAATAGATTGTGGGTACTCGTTAGAACCGAGTTTCGTCAATGTAGACTTTTCAGAAGAAAAATATAGTATACCTCTGTAAACCCCAGTCTGGGGTTTAAGGGGTCAAAATTAGCCGTGTTTTCGGGATAAATGACAGCAACATAGATTTGTCTGTTTGTTTGTATTGGAGTTTAGCGGCATAATCAACACTGTTTAGTGTCATTTTTGAGCCGGTCAGTTTACCTATCCCCATTTTCCTGGGCAGGCATATACGTAAGTGGTTAACCAGTACAGTGCACATTCTTTCGTCAGAAACTGACAGCTACTCTTCTTGAATCAGCGGAAGGGAGAGAATGACCATAGAAAAGATTTCATGATCAATCTCCACGAAAGAATGTTGCCGACCCCGGCAGGTATCGAACCCGCGTCCACCTGAACACCAGTCAGAGGTGCATCTGACAGAGCTACCGAGGCGGCACAGCAACATAGGGATCGACGCAATTATTTCTTAAGTAAGATGAAAGTCGAGACACAATATAAAACGTGTACCAACAGACAAATCCAATGAACATGAAAGATAATAAAATAAAAAAATACCCTTTGCTCTTTGACTGTGAGGACAATTTAATTTAGGAACTGTTATGCATCGCTTAATGTTTTGATATAGCCTGACCAGAGACTTCTCTTGCTGCAAGTAGCATCATTTGGCCCTTAGCCATCCTTAGAGTGCACAACGAAGACTCTGATCGCCTGCATGCGCCGGCTGATCTGAGTCTTCGTTGGGCGCACATGTAAATTGTAGGTTATACTTATGGACTGCTATATCAAATACTACACGCAGATGTAGCTCAGAAAAGTAAGGCAGTGAGACTATTCATTATGCCTCCTTAACCCTTTTTGTACCAAATGGAATCTTCCTCCTTATAATTATATAGCAGGAGTCCATTTCAAAATTTGGGGGTGTTAGGCTGTGTTTTTTTTTCAAAATTTATTTGGGAAATGGCTTAACTTTTTGCAAACAGTGTAGGCACTGATTAAACGCCACGTTCTGCGGCGTCGGATCTGGGCCTGCACTGTTTGCCAAGGTACCTCTTTAGGGGTTTCTGGTACTGAATGAGTTAATGGTAACTCAGAAAAGTAAGGCAGTGAGACTATTCATTCTTGCACACCAGACAAGGAAATCCGCGATTTTACCCTGGGATAGAAATTAATGTTCTGACCCTCGTGTTCCGACCCCAAATCGAATACAATCAAGTGTTTGATAAATGCACTGGTTGATTACGACCTTGTGTGCGCCGTCGTTAAGGTTGACGTCATGCACGATCCGTGACGTCACTTTACATTCCTGCAGTGTCAAGACAATATGGCGGACGTTGGTAACCGAAGTGACTGCAGCATTGAAATTCCGCGCTAAGAAATGGAAGGTATGCAAGAAAAAGAATCCAATATGGATGTGATGGTGGATAGAAAAATCCGCCCCTCGGGATCACTGTCCGGCATCACTCGGCAATCCTCGTGATGCCGGACAGTGACCCTTGGGACGGATTTTTCTATCCACCCCTCACACCCATATAAGATTCTTATATTAAGGAGGCATAATATAAGAATCTTATATTAAGGAGGCATAATATAAGATTCTTATATTATGCCTCCTTAATATAAGATTCTTATATTAAGGAGTCATAATATAAGAATCTTATATTAAGGAGGCATAATATAAGATTCTTATATTATGCCTCCTTAATGACCTTCTGATTAGCCTTCAGTCGTTCAAACTACCTTATCTCGAACAAATCAATCGTGGTTTGAAAGGTCTTTGAGCAACCATTCGACTGTATTATCAAATAATGGCACAGGGTATAGATGTACTGAAGCACACACAGTGGGCAGACAGATGGAAGGACAGAAACAAATGTCATTGCCACAGAATGTTAATTGCATGTAACAAAAGTATATAAATTTAATGAAAACAAAACCTTGATTTGCTTTTCCTGACGCATATCTTTAGCCGCCATAGAACAACCAAGAGAACAATAATGCCGAGTAATCCAATACAAGATGAAAGTATAGCAATAGTTAAAATACTGGAACCACCCGTCATTGTAGAGTTCAGCTGCACTGGACGGATATATCCGACCAACCTATGAAAGTCTCCTACGGTTACCTGAAAGTAGAAATGTGATACTTGCAGTCCTGTCCTTATGGCTTGTGATGTTTTCATTAGGGTTTAGTTATTTTATGTTCGTGTTTTTTTCTCCTTGGTGTCTCTGATAGAAGGTGATGGGTAGTTGTATCAATTCCTGAGCACTGCCTTCACTAAGATCTGTTAACCAAACAAGATATGAGCACCGTCGTCTTCGGGGTTTGGTCCAGGTGAGACAAACGGACTTATGCTCAGCTACACAGATCAGCAAGTCCTTCACTTCTATTCTCCTGTATCATTAGCGAGGAATTCGTTCAAGAGATAAGCAAGGCACAAATACAAATTAAGCTACATTGAAATTATAGAATTATCAGTCTTGAAGGCATCCTTTACAATCAGACCTTAAAATAATAGAAAAAAAAAACAACAACAGAAAGGCTGCAGTAAATGTTAGTGTCAAACAGGATCATGTATGATAATTGTTTTATATCATTAGTTATATATCGTTTTAATCACTAAATATGAGAAACAACCTCGAGTGCTTATTGTGTTGTACATCAAAAGTTAATCTATTGCCAGAAAATGAAAAATTCCTGTTCTGAAATATTTAAGGAGGGTGGAACACCTTCGGGGGAGGCAACTCTTGCAAAAGTATTTTTGTCTCCCATATCAATAGGGGTAAACTCTTAAAGGAATGATTTGAGGAGCAAATTCTTTCCTTAAGAGTTGACGTTTTTCACTTGACCAGGGCTTATAGAAAAGCGTACAGGAAGTCCCGAAAGTCGTCTCCCTTTTCGAAAAATGGCGAGCAAATATGCCAGGTATTCCCATTCCCCTTAAAAGAAAAATCCAGGAAGAGCGAATCACCAGACGTTGCATACCCTTGGCACCAGGAGGAACATAAAAATGCACTAGAAATAAGCACAACAACCAGCGCTTAACAAGCGGAACACTCAACCCTCTCTTCTTCAAATAGGGTGAATAGACTGCACTCAACAAGCAGTAGACAATAAATTAAAAACGCAGAACATGTTTGTTGCTACTAGGGTGCCTACGGAAGCACAAACTACCACAGCTTAACAGTCGCCAAAACTTCGCCTTAGGCTCAGGTGTAATTTCCAAACTTTAACATAAAATATTCGGTTCACAAAATGGCTTCCTTACTCTGTCTACCAAAGCTTAGATTTTAACTGTTTAACAAAAAACGTATAGACGTGAACTTACATTTACGGGCAGTAGAGATCCGCCAGGAATGCGCTCCTTAGGGACCAAGCATTTTATAAGAGTAGCATTCAAATGGACGATATGGCAGCTGGTCCCTCCGATTGTTACTCTAACATCTGATATATATGCTGCCAAAGTCAAGTGACGACCCTTTAAAAAGTAAAAATATTTTTGTTTATTGTTTTGGTTTGGAGTTTACCTACTCGCACTTTTTTTCTGGACAGCCTCGTAACTGTTCCTTTGGCTTTCCGTTCGTTTTAAGGAGTTTAGAGAATGTGTGGCGGTCGTAAAATGTCTCCCTGCACTTCATCATAGTGTGGGTAAATTGACTAGTCTTTTGGGATCTTTGTGGTAGTTTGAACATATCCGCTGGTCACTGACGAGGCCTATTTGGTCGAAACTAGTTTGTCTAGCCCAGAAAAAATAAACTTGACCACTCAACAGTTTTCCGTTTTGTGTTGTCGTCCTAGCTTCCAAAGGATAACCTTTCCATATTCATTATGGTGAAGTTGTTTTATGTTGGTGTTTCTTTCCCTTTGGTATCTTGGATAGGAGGCGAGCGTTAAATGAGTCGCTTTCTCACCACCGCCTTCACTTACATCTAATACATAAGCGATTATCCAGCAGAGTGCAAAGTCTTTCGTCACTAACTTATAGCTACCCTTATTGAATCAGCAGAAGGGAGAGAATGACCATAGAAATTATGGAGCTGTGGGTAAATTGTATCGAATTCTGATTAATGCCTTCACTTTAATTTAATAAAATAAATTTAGTATTTCCTATGTTCTATTTGTCTTCCGAAACACAACGAAGATTTATTAATATACAACTGGAAATGTGTTTTTCATCTAATTTGGCAGGCTTATGTGCTTCATGCTTTCTGGTTGGTGTCTTGGACGGAAAGGTAACTGCATCGATATATGAAAAAGCTGATTTTTAAAAGTTTTTTTTCAAAGAGCCATAACTCTCAGAGTATTGTAGCTAGAGTTACATTACTTGCCATGAACACACGGACGGATGGACAGACAGACAGGGTATTACTATAGGGCAACTTTCAATAGCAACAGGAAGTTTCATTTGAATATCTATAGCGGGTTTTTAGTTTTTCAAAAGGCCATAACTCTGAGAGTATACGTAACATGCCATGAAATTGTGTAATGATATTGTGACCTTATAATTAAGGTTTGAAGTTGATGCGTTTGCCGGTTTGTAAAGTAGAAGTAAAACAAAGATCAGGAATCGACACAATTAACTTACTCCACCCATTACAGACACCAAAGGGAAAGAAACACAAACATTAAGCGTCCAGACCATAATGGAAACCTAAACAATGAAAGGCCATAAGGACAGTAACTTTCCCACAAAATGGCTATATGGCCATCCAGAATAAAAAGACACAAGTGATACACACAGTAAGTAACAAACAACAGCATAAATAAATCGCCACAGAAGAACCGCCTTGAAACGGTCAGTAAGTTATTTAAAAAAAAAAACATACAAAATGTGGACGGACAGACGGATGGACAGTCGGACAGACAGGGTGATTACTATAGGGAACCCGCAAAATATTTGCGGGGCCATAATAATGCTAGTTTAGACCAGAACATCATGTACAATTTACAATTTTCTTACATGGTTCAAAGATATTGTCTTTTAACAACATATTAAACGTCGCGGCAGCTGGTGTTAAGAGGATTTGACGACTCAAAATGTCTCCCTGTCCTTCGTGGCTTTGATTATATTATCTAGCCTAATTGGCGAAAATAGCTAGTCTGGTCAAGAAAATAACTTGTACACTTTACAATGTTCATTTCTGTACTGTATTCCATGCTTTCAAGGAATTGCATTTTTATAACATATTGTACAAGTTATACTTTTCAGTTCTCTGGTGTATTCCGTGCTCATATAGGTTAGCCGTGGCTCATTGAAAACACGCCTTTATAATTTTTATCTCCATAAATAGAAGTGAAGGCAATGATCAGGAATCGATACAATTAAGCCGCACCTCCCATCAGAGACACCAAAGGGAAAGAAACACAAATATCTAACAACTAGACCCAAATGGAAACATCAATAGCGGAAAGGCAAAGGACAGTTTTTGTTTGTTTGTTTGTTTTGGAGTTTTACGGCCCAGTCAACACTATTTAGGTCATTTTTGAGCCGGTCAGTTTACCTATCAACACTTTCCTGGGCAGGCTGATACATAAGCGGTTAACCAGTACAGTGCACATTCTTTCGCCAGAAACTGACAACTGCCCTTCTTGAATCAGCGGAAGGGAAAGAATGACCGTAGAAAAGATTTCATGATCAATCTCCACGAAAGAATGTAGCCGACCCCGGCGGGAGTCGAAACCGCGTCCTCCTGATCACCAGTCAGACGCGCATCCGACTGAGCCACTGAGGCCGGCGCAAAGGACAGTTACTTTTCCACAAAATGGCAAAATATCTATCCATAAAGGATACACACATTCAAAGACAAACTATAACAAAAGTAAACCGCGACAGAACAAACGACTTGGAACCGATCACATCACTCGCCCCCGCCCATCGGGACTTGAAGAAATAGATGGGCTGCATGATGCTTCCATGCAGAGTTGAAACCGATCGCACACGAGAACTGGTAAACCACTTAGAGGATCTAAGCCTGACCAGGCAAAACAGTGCCAGACGGACCGTCCATACTTATAAATATGTCCTAGAAACCCTTTTTGTTTCATTGGGCGACAGGGCTTGGGATGTCATTTCATCTCAATGTCGTTTAAAAGTCCCACGAAATTGGAAGCAACGTCTCCAAAATGACCTATACAGTGTTGACGGGGACGTTAAACTTCAAATCAAACAAACAAACAATCAAACCGATCACATCAGCTGTTAAACAGTAAAATTTCGCTATTAAGACCACCTAAAATTAAGATTGATTTTGTTCAAAAAAGGGTGCAGTTATTTTTTCTTCGTGTTTTCTGCAAACAATGCCCTCTGTTCAGCGACCACTTTTTGGGCCACACACAAGTGGTCTTAAAGTCTTAAAGACCAATTTGAACAGTCCCAATAGTGGTCTTAATCTAGTAATTGTACTGTACTTTGCTAAATATACATGCAAAATGGTTCAAACGCCGTGGATATATTCTTCAGGGTGGATAACAGATCGCAAACGCTTTAAACAAGCAGAATATTAAAGTTATACAAAATGCACTGGATACACATGAATACCTCTATAAGCAGATGTCCTTGTGTCACATCAAGTAATGTGGAAGTATTAACAAAGTCCGTTGAACCCACTTTCGGATCAATATAATATTCGAGATTAAACGTCTTTTTAACTCCATCAAGATGTATTGAACACACCGTCTCTGTCTTCCATGCTTTGTTCGCTTCAGCATTTCTTAACTTTGGAGTTCTGCATACCACTTGTTTATCGTTCTTGAAGGCGCACCGATGAACCTTCATTTAAAGGAAAAAATATATTCAAACTCTACACAAAGGAAATTGAAAACATACCTTAGAATTTCAGGCAGCCAAACTCCTTTTTTTAAAACGAACTTAGTCTAAATTCAGATGCCTTTGTAATAAATGACACTAAAACACGCTGTATGACTAATCGATTTATTTGGATTTTAACGACCCAGTAAAGAACATAAAAGTCACACCGAGCCTTCCTGGGCAGTCGTATATGGTCAAGCAACACAATGCATTCTTTCAACAGAAACTAAAAAAAATCAGAAAAATATATAACCGAAATGACTTCAGCACCCAATTTCGTAAAATCATTCTGAGATATAAAAAGATTGGGTACAACATAAATATTATACGACAGACTGCATGCATGGTAGTTAACCCAATCACGGTTGACAACTTTCTTCCCTCTTTAATTGCAAGCCGGTGGGTCAGGCCTCAGATTCTATGACGGTTCCAGCGTAAAGGCTTACTGGGAATTAGAGAGATCTAATTCTCTGGACGGGCCCATCGGAGTCTAACTGTTGGTTTTCGTTTGCTCCAGCATTTCAGTGGTTTCTTGCTGACGAGTCCTCGCCGTTGTTTCATCTCTGTGGTGGTTTGGTTATTTGTGTTCACGGAGATGTTGCACTGATGAGCTTGGGAAGCCTTCATGCGAACTGAACAAAGTATTTGTCTTAATCGCGACGGAAGTAATGGTGAGGATTGTGGTCATGTAAAATCGATTTAAGCCCCCCCCCCCCCACCCAGTGAAATTCGTTTCCGCTGACCATTCCAAAGCGGTTCTTCTGTAGCGGTTTATTTTTGTTATGGTTTGTCTTTGGGTGTTTGTGTCGCTTATATTATTTTATTTTGGAAAGCCTATTGGCCATTTTGCGGGAAAGTAACTGTCCTTTTTGGCTTTCCGCTATTGATGTTTCCATTAGGTCTGTTGTTTCATGTTTGTGTTTCTTTCCCTTTGGTGTCTCTGATGGGAGCTTTGGGTCGATTGTATCGATTCCTGATCATTTCCTCCACTTCTATTTCTTAAATGGATGGGGTTAACCTTGGAAATCATTGCCGAACAAGGCGGGATCAAACTCGTGACTTCCTGATCACCAGTTTTATCTGTAAAACATCAACACGAGAATACTATCCTCTTCCAAGACAGGCGTGCATCCATCGAGATCTAATTTTTCAAAGTTAACGAAAATATTACTTAACGAAATATTAATAGTTTCATTTTTCAATACAGTAAATGCACCATTATCCTAAATATTTTAAGGTTTCACATTATAAAACTTGCCTCCGTTTCTTCCAACAGAATGACAGTCCATTAGATTTTGTATTTGTTGGAACATTGAGCATTCCAATAGGTACACAAGTTTGTCATCACGAAAACACGCCTATATTATTTTGACCCCCTTGAACCCCACTTTTATATAGTAAAACTAGGGGTTACAGGGGTAAAGTAGAAGTAAAACAAAGATCAGGAATTGATACAATTAACTTACTCCACCCATAAAAGACACCAAAGGGAAAGAAATACAAACATAAAGCGACCAGACCATAATGGAAACCTAAACAAAGGAAGGCCATTAGGACAGTTACTTTCCCACAAAATGGCCATATGGCCTTCCAAAACCAAAAGACACAAGTGATACACACAGTAAGTAACAAACAACAACATAAATAAATCGCCACAGAAGAGCCGCCTTGGAACGGTCAGTGGAAGATTTCCACTGGGGGGCTTAAATCGATTTTACGTGGCCACAATCCTCGCCCTTACTTCCGTCGCGATTTAGACAAATAATTTGTTCAGTCCGCATGAAGGCCTCCTAACTCATCAGTGCAACATCTCCGTGAACACAAAAATCAAAGAACCACAGAGGTGAGACAACGGTGAGAACTCGACAGCAAGAAACCACTGAAATGCTGGAGCAAAAGAAAACCAACAGTTAGACTCCGATGAGCCCAACCAGAGACAGAGCATCAGGCACCAACCAACATTATCTCTTTAATTTTCAATAAGCCTTTACGTTGGAGCCGTCATAGAATCTGAGGCCTGACCCACCGGCGTGCAATTAAAGAGGGAAGCAAAGTTGCCAACCGTGATTGGGTTAACTACCATGCATGCAGTCTGTCGTATAATATCAATGTTGTACCCAATCTTTTTATATCGAAGAATGATTTTACGAAATTGGGTGCTGAAGTCATTGCGGTTATATATTTTTCTGAATTTATATACTAAGTCACCATAATATTCGGGTTCCAATAGATCTTGTTGCAGAAGAGATTTAAGTCCAACATTGAATTTTGAAATTAAATCAGAATGGCGTCTATAAAATTTTGAAAAGGCTTTGCGTAGTTTATGGTACCGATAACCCTGATTAAGGAGTTTAGCCGTTAATAATTTATTACGAGTGTTGAAGTCAGTTACATGACTACACACTCTAGCAAATCGAATTAATTGCGAAATATAAACGCCATAGGATGGCGCACGAGGAACATCACCATCCAAAAAAGGAAAATTTACAATCTCAAAATCAAAGTCATCGCGTTTATCATAAATTTTGCACGAAACAAATCCATCTACAATAGATAGATGTAAATCCAAAAACGGGGCCTCGGTATCAGAAGAATTTGCTTTATTTAACTGAAGTTCTAGGGGGTAAATCTGACTGATCAAACCTTATTTTTCTTATTTCTCCACTAAAATATAGATTGTGGGTACTCATTAGAACCGCCCCGATGAGGCGGTTCTAACGAGTACCCACAATCTATATTTTGAGCAGAAATAAGAAAGATATCACAATTTTTCGTCTTAATATTTTCATTTTTTCGGCGATAAAGGTTATGATGTATTTATATAGGCGTGTTTTCGTGATGTTAAGTTTACAAGGAAATTCAAATTTATACGAATGAAACGATTGCTGTTACCGTTGATTGGCTCTTTAACGTCGACTTAATGGTTGCTCTGTTAGCGTTTTGTAGCCTTCTTCCAAAAATGGTTATTTTAATTCCACCACTGAAATCAAAAAACATATATTCACTCGAAATAGATACATAAATATATTTAGTGCCACTCTTAATAATTATATAGGTAATAAGAATTAGGAAATGTGTTTATAACTGTAATTACTCTAAATATTCGGACATAAAAAGTCCATTGCGAGTAATTTGAAAATCGAGTGCCTCTGAAATCGATGCAGCCTTACAGACAACAGTGCTGTTTATGAAGAAACTCAATAAAACCGAGTTTTTCGGTTTTCATTCTAATATGTATGCTTTGCTTCCAAAGTTAACCTTTTTCATTTACAAAAAGGGAATAAAGTGAGCCTTAAGCAGTGTATACACAGATCACAAAGCCCTTCAAGGTCTTTTTCCTATTTGCTGCCCATCGTTAATCAGCACTTTGCAAAAACTGAAGTGCCTGAGGATAAAGAGACTAGCGTCTCAAATGTGACCCGAGCGAGGCTCGAACACAGCGTGGCGAGAGACGTAAGATTACGAAGCTCTTAGTATCATCAATTACTACATATATATAGTTTGCCCTCAAAGAAACGTGCATCAATAGCCTAGTTTGTAATGATTAAGAGTACACAGAGGAACCTTTCTTTGAAAAACAGAAGTGGAAGCAATGATCAGGAATCGATACAATCAACCCATAGCTCCCATCAGAGACACCAAAGGGAAAGAAACACAAACATGCAACAACAGACCTAATGGAAACACCAACAGCGGAAAGCCAAAAGGACAGTTACTTTCCCACAAAATGGCCAATAGGCTATCCAAAATGAAATAACACATGCGACATAAACACCAAAGACAAACCATAACAAAAATAAGTCGCGACAGTAGCACTGCCTTGGAACGGTCGGCTGAAACGAATTCCACAGGGGGCTTAAATCGCTTTTACGTGGCCACAATCCTCGCCCTTATTTCCGTCGCGATTTGTATTTTGTATTTTTTTTGTTTGTGTTGATTTGAGGTTTAAGGTCCCCGTCAACACTGTAAAGGTCATTTTGGAGACGTTGCTACCAATTTTTGGGACTTTTACCCGACATTGAGATGAAATGACATCTCAATCCCTGTCGCCAAATAAAACCAATAGAGTATATTAGCATGGACGGTCCGCCTCGCACCGTGGTTCCTGGACAGGCTTAGATCCTCTAAGCGGTTTACCAGTGCTAGTGTGCGGGCCTGATTTAGCTCTGCGTGGAAGCATCATGCAGCCCATATATTTCTGTAAGCCCATATCGGCGGGGCCAAATGTATATTTATTGTATATTTAATGTAAATTGTATATTTATTAATTAATGTTACTATGAGACCCACATAAGAGTTTCCGAATTCTTACGGTTATATGGTAATACATAAGGTGGAAAGGCAATTGTAAAAAAAAAACAACATATTTCAGGAGTGAAGAAATGTTCGATGTTAGACAAACATCGGTGTTTTTTGGTCGTGTTAAAATATGATAAACAAATGTGAATTAGATACTAACAACATTCTTAAAGAACAAAATATTCGCAGCTTTTTGGAAGGACTACACGCAGGCGTCGACAGCAGTCAGAGGAAAGCAAACTCGTTGTTGTGAATGAATGACATTGGTGACATGTTCAAACAATTTTTACACGTTTTCAAGTGTTCAATATTAATTTTTGTTTAAGTAATCTCTGACTCGAACTAGAAAGTGAAAGTTATGCAGGATAAATAAACCATGTAGATCTAGATCAGAAGGCTCTTGAAACTTCTCAGGAAAAGCCACGATAAAAGGTCACAGGTAAAACAAACCACCAAAAGCTGTGCGAATTGAAGGCACTCAAAACACATTCACGAACTACTGAAAGCAGAAAAAATATGAGGGGAGTATGGTGACATATTTCTGTCACAGGATAGCTAGATAGTGTCACGATAATATTGAACTATTTCGCGATAATTTTGAGTGCTTCAAATCCTGTGTTCATGAATTTTAACCTCTCCTTCAAATATCTTATTCGAAAGAAAAACTGCATTAACTCAACACTGCATTAAATCAACGTTATTTATAATGATATTCTTTGCTTCAAACCTATGACGTTACATATAACCACAGAAAATAACCTACAGTCGAACTTCAATGGCTCGAACACCTTTGGGACCTCGAAAATCTCTTCGAGACAGAGGTTGTTCGAGCCACTGAGGTTACTCTCAGGAGACATAACGAGATACTTTTAGACATCTTTTCGGTGTTCTATAATGAATGCGTATGCTGTGTGTACTCATTAGAATCGCCTCATCGAGGCGATTCTAATGAGTACACACAGCATGCATTTGCAAGATAAAAGACAAAAATCTCATTGATTATCCCCCACTATTTCTTATGTAGAGGATTTCGCTAGGGGCTCAAGAATGGGTTCGACTCATCCATAGTAAACGAGCCATCGGTGTTCGAGCCATCGAAGTTCTACTGTATGTATCGAGAACATAGAGGAATAACAAAAGAAAAACTCGATACCTCTGAATACTTTTCATGGGATGTATTGTCTCTATGACTGGGTCCGGTAAGTATGTAAATGACGATTTGATCTCTTTTGGAGTATCACCATCAAATGTGACAGCCACAGCGATGACCTCGGTAGCACTTCCTGAAGGAGGACTCGTACTTTCTATATGGTACACTTCTTTACTGTGAATACCATATCAAAAGGTTGATTAACCCTTATCTTGCTGAATATTCATTTTAGCTCCACCAATTTCTGTCTTTGAACCAATCAGATTACTTTATGTAATTTATTCCTACAAATTCATAAACTGAATGCCAAACAGTGTATATCCTGATCAGATGGCTTCTTCAGAAGCCATCTGATCTGGATCTACACTGTTTCTAAAGATAGGGGTTGTCGTGAACAGCAAGATAAGGGTTAATATAAACCACAAACAGCATTTCTGTATGTCAATTCTAAGTTTCTGTTTGCTCACACATAAATTAACATTCTTCAACTTACGAAATGTCATCAGTGCACAGCAGCTCAGTCGGTAGAGAACTTGCCATGTAAGCAAGGGATCGCCGGTTCGAGTCAGGTTCTGGTCACAGTTTTTCAGGTCCTTTTCTTTAAAAATATGTGTTCATTAGCAACATCCAGTATTAAGTGCAGTTGTGGAGCCTGTAAAAGGGTTCCCCGTACTTCATCAATACTGTTGTTTATTAAGTTTATAAAACTTCGAAGTTCGGGAAATGCCATCAGCGCCCGATAACTCAGCCGACATCTGACAACCTGTGGTATGGGTAGTTCTCAGGTGAGTGATCGTTGCCCGCCGAGCGACTTGTTTCAGTTTCATTTCTTAAAGCTTTATGTATTGCAGAAAATATCATCTATCATAATTCTGTCACACACACCTGCACGCCACGCTCATGCGCACGTACGCTTAGTAAAGACAAATTAAATAAATACAGTCGCAGAGAAACAGATTTTCGGGCCCATCGGAGTCTAACTGTTGATTTTCTTTTGCTCCAACATTTCATTGGTTTATTGCTGTCGAGTCCTCGCCGTTGTTTTATCTCGGTGGTTGTTTGATTTTTGTGTTGACGGAGAGGTTGCACTGATGAGTTAGGAGGCCTTAATGCGGACTGAACAAATTATTTGTCTTAATCGCGACGGAAGTAAGGGCCAGGATTGTGGCCGAGTAAAATCGATTTAAGCCCCCCAGTGGAAATCTTTCCACTGACCGTTCCAAGGCGGTTCTTCTGTGACGGTTTATTTATGATTTTGTTTGTTACTTACTGTGTGTATCACTTGTGTCTTTTTATTTTGGATGGCCATTTGGCCATTTTGTGGGAAAGTAACTGTCCTTATGGCCTTCCTTTGTTTAGGTTTCCATTATGGTCTGGTCGCTTAATGTTTGTGTTTCTTTCCCTTTGGTGTCTTTGATGGGTGGAGTAAGTTAATTGTATCGATTCCTGATCTTTGTTTTACTTCTACTTTAAAATAAACCAACTATTACAAATATGGGGAATGGATAAACCTCTTTCGAAGCATATATTGTTTCCCTTATCGACAGAAACCTGCTCTTAAATGAATGTTTTATTCCTCAGGAGCGATTTCTATCCCCCATAAACACATCCTGTTTTCAGATGGCCCAAATTTCTACATATAAAACACTAATCCACATATTTGTTTATCTTGGTCAAACCGGTGCATATATGACAATTGTATCCATTTCTCATAAGGTTTGTAAAAGAATACCAACGTATGCATGTGGCTCCTGACCACTGAGGCAGTTTCGCACAGTCTACGGTTGTCATCAGTTACATAGCATGCAGTAATGTCCCCGTTGCCAATGTCGAGATTATTTCCTGAAATGGTCATCACTGTACCTCCAGCATTTGGCCCTTTCGTAGGGAATAATCCAGTGATGACGGGTTCCTAGAATAGAAATTTCAGGTTGCTCAGGCAAATTTCATATCTAAAAATATAGTGCCATATTAACGAATGCAGATCATAAATGATTTATTGATTTCCGTAATTTTCGTTTATATAACACAGAAACTTGGATCTAGAGGCAAAATGCATAAAACAACAGACCATGTTGCTAGAGAAATGCTTATTGACCTACCTGTTTAGTATGTAGATGCCCGGGATGAAACTTTAACCCTTGTCCTGCTGAGCCCGGATATGCCTTATCTTTGAAACAATGTAGATCCAGATCAGATGGCTTCTGAAGAAGCCATCTGATCAGGATCTTCATTGTTTGCCATCCAGTTTATGAATTTGTTGCAATAATTTGCATCAAGTAATCTGATTGGCTGATAATCAGTAGTGGGTGTGACATATTTAAATATTCAGCAGGACAAGGGTTAAGAATTCTAATTAGGTAGAAATAGTCCATCCGTCATCTCTAGTGTCAACTGAGACTCTAATAGAAGTGGAGGCAAAAGCAGGAATCGATACAATTATCTCTCAGTTCCCATCCAAGACACCAAATGGAAAGAAACACCAACATAATCACCTTCACCATAATGAAAACGTCACAAGCGGGAAGCCAAAATGTCTGTTACTTTCCCACAAAATTGCCAAACGACCATCCATAATAAAAAAAAAAACTATTAGCAATTTATACATGCAAAGACGAACTACAACAATAATAAACCACAACGAAGAACCGTCAGTAAAAAGTATTTCACCGGTTTGGGAGGCGGGTGGGTTAAATCGATTTGACGTGACCTCCTCGCCCTCTGGTTTCTTGTATGGGAGGTGAGAGGTAATTGTGAAGATTCCTGATCATTGCATTCATTTCTTTTTTGTGGCTATCATTGTTTGAGACAAATAATTTTTCACTCCGCAAGAAGGAATTCTAAATCACCAGTGCAACATCTCCGAGAACACAAAAATCAAACGAATACATAGATGATACAACGATGAGTACTCAAGAGCATGAAATAACTGAAATGCTTCCGAACAAAAGAAAGTAAATCATAATCATTAAAATTCGTTACGCAGAAAGAAATTTTAGAATCGATTGCATAGATTTAGTTTGCATTCAATATTGTGCAAATAGTGCGCAAAACAGACAGAATGTAAGTTTGTACATACCATATACACAAACGTCAGGCCAGAAGAAGTTTTATTTCCAGTACTTATTTGAACTGATCCTGTGAGGTTGCTGCCGCTGGTAATATGGCTTGCATTACCAGCCTTACATACGACTCTGAAAAAAACGTAAACTGAAATAAACGAGTATATGCTTATAAGAAAGCCGTTAAGGACCATGATTAGAATTATCATAGTGAGCCAGACGTTACAGCAGTGCCTGTCCCCATCGTACAGGGCGTTTGTAAACACTTAGTCCGCTGTGTATTTCATTCACATGTATGCCCCACAAACAAAAAAGGTTTTCGAGCCAGCATAGTCTCAAACTGGTCTGTGCACAAACTCAGTCAGACTTCAACCTTCCGTGAGTACATGGAGAAGCTTTCTGTCAATGATTTGATGTTATAAATCAAGTAAGTTCGTATTGGCCCAGTTACTTGTCCGAGGTTTGCTGTATTGGCCTTAGCCGAAGGCCGAGGGCAAATACAGCTGACCAATGACCTGTAACAGAGCCAATACGCAGTTACATGTCCGAGGTCTGCTGTATTGGCTCCAGATCTAAGAACCTGTAACTGGGCCAATACGAAATTACTCGATTTATGACAATTTTATTATTTGACACAATTAAAAACAGTATTAATTGTTGACCTCAGGCTAATTTCACTTGACCTCCGTTTAATATCGGTTGATCTTGTTTTAGGACGGATGGCCTCATTTAGATACAGGATAATCAATGAAAAAATATCCGTATAGCACACAACATCAGACTGTGCGGGTTTACAGTTGCACATTAGAAACACGCCTTAAGTACTGTCTAATGGTATTCTGAATGCAATGAAGATATACAACACCTACCACTATCGCAGAACAAAAACACCGGTGGTTCTGGTAGTGTTCTTATATTGTTCTCTTGGTGTACGTTCAACAAAACAGTTTTTCATTTTGCACTTTATTGTGAATTTGTTGTTAAAGTTAACTCTTATCATGCTGTTCACAACAACCCCTATCTTTGGAAACAGTGTAGATCCAGATCAGATGGCTTCTGAAGAAGCCATCTGATCAGGATCTACACTGTTTGACATTCAATTTATGAATTTGTAGGAATACATTACATCAAGTAATCTGATTGGTTCAAAGTCAGAAATGGGTGTGGCTAAACTGAATATTCAGCAAGAGAAGGGTTAAAGGTTTGAGTAAGAAAGGACAGATTGTTCCGCTTATTAACCAATATAAGCCTAGCGTCGTTTGTCTGGGACCAGACCCGAGATCTACACTGTTGGCTTAAAGGACATTCATTTTTGTAAAATTTGCCACAAAAAACACCTGACACCCCTAGATTTGGAATTTACCACTCCAAACTTGCTAGTTGGCAGGTTCCATTGCCATATATAGATTTAGCGCTTGTTGTTGTGGTCGTTACCTGGGAGCGTTTTTCCTTCCCTTGTTACCAAGAGTAAAGGTTACGTCTTGTGATTGTGGCTCTCGCGGAATGTTTATTTAAACCATTGTATACTCCTGGACGTTTCCATTGCTATATGTTGGACATTTGGTCATTTGTCATATAAGGTGGTTCTAACGAGTATCAGCAGTCTATGTTTTTGTGCAGAAATAACAAACAATTGTACACCCTTATAAACCAAAACTGAGGGTTTAAGGGGTCAAAATCACAAAGGCGTGTTTTCGTGATGTAAAGAACATACACAGCTGTCAATTCAAAACAAATATCAGGAAAGGTGATTTGGATCTATAGTAACATATATGTCTTTCAATAGCTTAAAATAGATTGGGTTCAAATGAGTTTGTGTAAAAGAGTCACTAGAAAAGTGCAAATACATATATCTGAAGTTATCCCTCTGTAATATAAAAATTATAAACATGCATATGTAAAACGTGTTTTATTTTTTTCAAAAATGTTGACGAAATTGACATGTCATGATAAACTACAGTCTAACATAGAATAATCGCAAGTTTCTAGTTGTAAAATATATGATAACTTACTTTTTAGAAACGACATATCTCTTCTCAATCAACAAACATGGTATTCCAGCTAACTGTATGGACGAAATGCTTTCAGGTGAAGTACCGATATCATGTCCGATAATTGTAACTATGGTTCCCCCACCCACTGGCGCAGTTGACGGAGATATCTAAAAATACAAATATCAAACTTCCACTGATAGAAACCGAAAAATCAAACATTTTAATGTTAAATGCAAATGGAATGAAGTTTGTATTAAACTGTTAATATAGATATTGAACATTAATAAATGCGTTATTTTTATTTCTATGAGGTCATAGTGGCACGTAGGAGGGCCAGCTACAGAATCTGGAATGGAATCATGCGGGGGTTAGGCAAACTGTGCAGAACGTGATGTCTGTTCTATTCTGGACCAGAAAACACGTACACTCCATTTTTTCCAGTTCTGTGATGTATTTTTTGCTTCCAAAGGATAACATTTTCTATAACATTTTAAGTTAACTTTACGGGATCCCAAAATGGAAGTGAATGTAATGATCAGGAATCGATACAATTAACCCACAGCTCCCATCAGAGACACCAAAGGAAAAGAAGCACAACGTGAAAAACTAGACCCTATTAGAAACATCAACAGCGGAAAGCCAAAATGACAGTTACTTTCCGATAATATTAAAAAAAAAAAAAAAAATACTAACGATACACACACTCAAAGACAAACCATAACAAAAACAAACCTCGACAGAGCCGCTTTGGAACGGTCAGTGTGTGTGTGTGTGTGTGTGTGTGTGTGTGTGTGTGTGTGTGCGCGCGCTTAGACCGATTTTATTCGGCGGCGATCCTCGCCCTTAAGACAAATTATTTGTCCAGCTCGCACAACCACAAACACATACGACCTGAAGAGTCCATTTCGGAAAATCCACCAAAGCTTCATTTGAAATAAACAACATTTGAACCAATTCCGTTCGGAGAAAGATAAAAAAAGTCGTTTTAATATTGAAAATCTAATTAAACTAGAACTGTCAGAGGATCTGACTATAGCCCCGCTATAGCCCTGTCAGAGGAGAAAGACTCATGAATTAAAGGTAAAGACTTGTGAAGGGATAAATCCCTAACAAGGTACCTACGCCTTATAGACTTTTCGCGTTATTAGATCTGAAAAACAGTCTAAGTTAAAAAATAGGTTTTGGATAATAAAAAAAGCACATGCACATCTTCAGACCTATATGAAAACACCTGTTAAATTTCAAAAGGATTGACTAGAACTGTAAGAGGAGTTGCGATCACAAGGTAGCAACTCCCTATACATTTTAACATTAGTAGATCTCAAAAATTGTCTAAGTTAAAAAAGGTGAAATAAGTGAAAAAAATTATTTAAGGATAATGAAAAAAGAATATGCACATCTTCAGACCTATATGAAAACACCTGTAAAGTTTCAAAAGGATTGACCTAGAACAGTAAGAGGAGTTGTGGTCACAAGGTAGCTACTCCCTATACATTTTAACATTAGTAGGTCTCAAACATTGTCTAAGTTAAAAAAGGTGAAATAAGTGAAAAAAATTATTTAAGGATGATGAAAAAAGAATATGCACATCTTCAGACCTATATGAAAACACCTGTAAAGTTTCAAAAGGATTGACTTAGAACTGTAAGAGGAGTTGTGGTCACAAGGTAGCTACTCCCTATACATTTTAACATTAGTAGATCTCCAAAATTGTCTAAGTTAAAAAAGGTGAAATAAGTGATAAAATTATTTAAGGATAATGAAAAAAGAATATGCACATCTTTAGACCTATATAAAAACACCTGTAAAGTTTCAAAAGGATTGACCTAGAACTGTAAAAGGAGTTGTGGTAACAAGGTAGCTACTCCCTATACATTTTAACATTAGTAGATCTCAAAAATTGTCTAAGTTAAAAAAGGTGAAATAAGTGAAAAAAATTATTTAAGGATAATGAAAAAAGAATATGCATATCTTCAGACCTATATGAAAACACCTGTAAAGTTTCAAAAGGATTGACCTAGAACTGTAAGAGGAGTTGCGGTAACAAGGTAGCTACTCCCTATACATTTTAACAATAGTAGATCTCAAAAATAGTCTAAGTTAAAAAAGGTGAAATAAGTGAAAAAAAATATTTAAGGATAATGAAAAAAAAAAAAAAAAATATGCACATCTTCAGACCTATATGAAAACACCTGTAAAGTTTCAAAAGGATTGACCTAGAACTGTAAGAGGAGTTGCGGTAACAAGGTAGCTACTCCCTATACATTTTAACATTAGTAGATCTCAAAAATTGTCTAAGTTAAAAAAAAGTGAAATTAGTGAAAAAAATTATTTAAGGATAATGAAAAAAGAATATGCACATCTTCAGACCTATATGAAACCACCGGTAAAGTTTCAAAAGGATTGACCTAGAACTGTAAGAGGAGTTGCGGTAACAAGGTAGCTACTCCGTATACATTTTAACATTAGTAGATCTCAAAAATTGTCTAAGTTAAAAAAGGTGAAATAAGTGAAAAAAATTATTTAAGGATAATGAAAAAAGAATATGCACATCTTCAGACCTATATGAAAACACCTGTAAAGTTTCAAAGGATTGACCTAGAACTGTAAGAGGAGTTGCGGTAACAAGGTAGCTACTCCGTATACATTTTAACATTAGTAGATCTCAAAAATTGTCTAAGTTAAAAAAGGTGAAATAAGTGAAACAAATTATTTAAGGATAATGAAAAAAGAATATGCACATCTTCAGACCTATATGAAAACACATGTAAAGTTTCAAAGGATTGACCTAGAACTGTAAGAGGAGCGGTAACAAGGTAGCTACTCCCTATACATTTTAACATTAGTAGATCTCCAAAATTGTCTAAGTTAAAAAAGGTGAAATAAGTGATAAAATTATTTAAGGATAATGAAAAAAGAATATGCACATCTTTAGACCTATATGAAAACACCTGTAAAGTTTCAAAAGGATTGACCTAGAACTGTAAAAGGAGTTGTGGTAACAAGGTAGCTACTCCCTATACATTTTAACATTAGTAGATCTCAAAAATTGTCTAAGTTAAAAAAGGTGAAATAAGTGAAAAAAATTATTTAAGGATAATGAAAAAAGAATATGCACATCTTCAGACCTATATGAAAACACCTGTAAAGCTTCAAAAGGATTGACCTAGAACTGTAAGAGGAGTTGCGGTAACAAGGTACCCACTATCAAATATTACAGACAGACGGAATTCCGGACAAGATTACAGACAGACAGACAGACAGACAGACGGAATTCCGGACAAGCCAAATCCAATATAGCCCCCACTTTTTCAAAGCGGGGCTATAAATATCCGAATCCGTTTGATTTAGATAGACAGTGCAACATTCTTTGACTTTTTAAAATTAACTGTAAAATCGATTTATTTTCTCTTGAATGCCTATGAATCTCATTCATAATTGAGAATGAAACGCTAAGTTTGATTTCAGAATTTAAACAGTTTTAAAATATTTGAATTAAGGATATGATTTGTCCCTCCGTTAGCTGACAAAAAATGTTTTTAATATCTTCTCTAAACACTTTTCCAGATGAGGTCATATTTTCAGAATTTAATCCACTTTTCGGCTGTCTCTGGTCGGGCCCATCGGAGTCTAACTGTTGGTTTTCTTTTGCTCCAGCATTTCAGTGGTTTCTTGCTGTCGAGTCCTCACCGTTGTCTCACCTCAGTGGTTCTTTGATTATTTGTGTTCACGGAGATGTTGCACTGATGAGTTAGGAGGCCTTCATGCGGACTGAACAATTATTTGTCTAAATCGCGGCGGAAGTAAGGGCGAGGATTGTGGCCACTTAAAATCGATTTAAGCCCCCCAGTAGAAATCTTTCCACTGACCGTTCCAAGGCGGTTCTTCTGTGGTGATTTATTTATGTTGTTGTTTGTTACTTACTATGAGTATCACTTGTGTCTTTTAATTTTGGATGGCCATATGGCCATTTTGTGGGACAGTAACTGTCCTTATGGCCTTCCTTTGTTTAGGTTTCCATTATGGTCTGGTCGCTTAATGTTTGCATTTCTTTCCCTTTGGTGTCTTTGATGGGTGGAGTAAGTTAATTGTATCGATTCCTGATCTTTGTTTTACTTCTACTTTAAAGATTTTTATCAGATTTAAAATATTTGAATTAAGGATATGATGTGTCCCTTCGTTAGCTGACAAAAATGTTTTTTTTTCTTCTCTAAACACTTTTCCAAATGAGGTCAGATTTTCAGAATTTATAAGACATCGGATAATTTGTTTCTTTAACTTTTGAGAAGCAGTTTGCAACAGTGACCGAGGGAATATTATTGTTGTTCTGTCTTTATGAAAGTCTTCAAGCTGTAATATCTCAGAAATTAAGCCAGATAATTTAATCCACTTTTCGGCTGTTTCTTCCTTTAAGGTTTTTAACTTGTTTTTAATTAAGTACCTTAATGAATGTCCTTTACACACCACACGAAATTAAAGCAGTATCAACATGGCGTTAATATCACATGATTATGGTAGGTTCCTGATAAAATGACCGTTTTGTATTGAATAGAATCTTTTTCAAGCGACAATTTCGAAATTTTTCGGTGTCAGGTTAACTTACATTTGAGCCGCGCCAAGCGAATTTGGGTCTTGGAGCATTCCGTCACTGCGCATGCCCAGCCATTCAAAGGGGCCAGGGATATGGCTTTCTGTCTGAAGGTTCCTCTTGTTTCACGGCTTGTATGAGCGAGCAGCGAAGGTTCTGGCGAGACTGCGCGGATGCGCAGGCTTGCCTGAACCTTCGCTGCTCGCATAGGCGATAAGTACCAAAATCGCTTGACGTGGCCCATTTAGCAATGTATTTAGAAAACGGTTGCAAACAGTAAATGTCCTGATCAGAACATTTCTGTGGCGTCTCTGTTTTTGGTTGCCCTTATAAAATGGGTTAATTAGTGGATTCCTTTGTTGTGCGAGCGTCACGACTATTTGTTTGTTTTATGTGGGTATTGGTCTGGTCGCTTAATGTTTGTATTTCTTTCCCTTTGGTTCTTTTATGGGTGGAGTAAGTTAATTGTATCAACTCCTGGTCTTTGTTTTACTTCTACTTTGAAAGATATTGTAATCTTATAGATGGCAGACTAGATAAGTACTCCCTTCTACTGATCATTTTAAAGCGGTATTTTTTTGTTTTCCTGTGGCCCTGTGGATTTGGGCAGCAAAAGTTTTTGTTTGCGTTTGCTTTTTGGCCCCACTCATCGGGGCTTGGAGAAAAATAGGCTCTGCCTATCGGGGCTTGCATGATACTTCCACGCAGAGCTGAAACCAACCGCACATGAGTACTGGTAAACAGCTTAGAAGGTCTAAGTCTGCCCAGGTAAAGTTGTGCGTGTTAGACCATCCATACAGCTTGAGATTTGTTGGTGACATTATAAATAAATTCAGAAAAAATAAATGCCAACCTTTTTTCGGAACAATTTCAGAATATTATTTAACGTTACAAACGCACTGGATACTATATAAATGCTATTCAACTGTCTACATGCATTGTGTTTGACCCAATCTCGGTCAAACATTATGCTTTTTTCCTTTAATTGCATGCAGGTTGATCAGGGTCCAGACTCCATGATGACTTAGGCATAAAACTATTTATTAGTTAGTGGAGCCGGAACTTTTATGTCTGTTGCTTAGTGCAACGGGGTTCAGTTGTTGGTTTTCTTTTGCGCCAGTGTTCCTGTGGCGATGCAATGGATTACTCAGCGCGTTTCACTGCCAAGACCTCATCCTTGTGTCAACTTGGCTTTGATTGTGATTTCTTTGTTTAACGAGTTGATTCACTGATGAGTTAGAAAACCTCCAAGCGGACCAAACAAGTACTCAGAGTGAGGGTTGGGATCCCGTAAAGTATTCATTAATTTCTGAAGTTAGAAGTTAGATCCCTTGGAAGGAAAGAACACACCAAATACGCGAAAATAGCAGACTCGGTTTTATTGAGTCTGTTCATGACCAGTACAGAAATGTGCAACACCGACCATGCCCCCCGACACCCCCAGTGCCTCCACTTCTATTGAATTCTATGTTCAAAATGATTCAAAATGTTCTTTTTACGTTTTGTTTACTGTCGTCCCTCCATGTTTCGACTTCTTTCCCTGTTGATATTGTAGGAAGAATTTGGGATAAGATTGTATCAGTTCCTGGTCGTTTCTCTTTTCAAATTTGAGGTGTCATTCCATCTCAGTCTCGGTTAAAAGTCCCACGAAATGGGAGCAACGTCTTCAAAATGACCTCAATATTGCTGATAGGACGTTAAACCTCAAATCAAACAAACAAAATATGGACATATCCTTCAACATTGTTGCCACATCCAGGGACTTTGCTGCTTGTGATTTGTGAACCTTTAACCCTGAGATGCCATGAAAAACTGCATCTGAAAATGTCGCCTATTTATGTCGTCTGTTGCTGCGTCTTGCAACCTTTTCTAACATATTTTGGCTAACAGTTAAAAGTGTTCATTCTGATCAGGCTGCAGTCTGATCTGGGTTCATACTGTTTGCAAAAACTTATGAAGTAACAAGCAAATGACAAAACACACGATAAGTATAGTGATTGACATCTTATTGGATAATGTAAAGGTTTTTCTGGTAGAACTGCACTTCGTCTTGGTATTATTGGTGTAGTGTGAGTTATGATCGTAACCTGTCTGTATTTAAATGTAATTTTTGTGGCCTTTAGGCCCGGGCCCCACTAGCAACCTGATCTGAAACAGTATTATGAATGTCTAAGCAATACCATCGGTGTTCATTTAAATAATAATAATAATAATAATAATAATAATTATAATAATAAAAAAACCGAAACACACCTTTGTTAAAAATGGTGGTGGGCAAGATTGTACATGCACTTTAAGGGTTGCATTGTGCCTTTCCGATTGCATAGCAATGTTTCACTTCTGTAGTAAACCAACATATCTACTGGGCCTTAGTTTACATTGGAATTCAAATGTTATCTTAAGTCAAACTGATCTGAAACAGTATCATGGTTGTCTAAGCCATACCATCCATGTTCCTTTAAATAACAACCCCAAAACACACCTTTGTTAAAACTGGTGGTGGGCAAGATTGTACAAGCACACAGTCTGCAGGGGCACTATAGTGGCAGGATCCGCTCTGACACCACGAGCATTTGAATTGCGCTATGTTCAATGCACTACACTCACTGCAGTCTGATACTAGGTGTCTGCAATCATATACTGTCACTGAAATAATAAAAAAAGACAAATAACAATGGGTGAAGTCAGCGGTATTAATCTTAGACACACCAACGGATATATTATGGCGTTATATATATCTCTCTATAACAAGCATGCTTTATATAAATATTCTATATAGGTTAGGATGTTGCCTGTTAAATCCGCAGTGCAGGTTATATTTTCTGGTCATTTGGGGTCATTGAGTTCAATTGGAGGCATTTTAAAAATGGAGCTCTGCTTATGCCGGTGCTAGAGGGCGTGGCCGATGTTGCAAATTTAAGTACTGGTCCTGAACGGACTCGATAAAACCGAGTGTGATGTTTTCGTTTATTTTGGTGTATTCTTCGCTTCCAAGGGATCTAACTATTGAGAACACATTCCTTGAAAATTGCTCTTCCAATAGTGAAGTAGTCGTGTAAAATCCTTTCACTAGGCAGGCTGAAGACAATGTTGTCAACATACAGGTCCTTCAGCATCATGTCCCTAATGGTGCATTTGTCTGTGCGTCCTCTGCAGCGTATTAGATTTTTTCATCAATGTAGATGCTCAGCTGTCGTACAAGATGCAAAATAGAAGTGAAGGCAGTGATCAGGAATCGACAGAATTAATCCACAGCTCCAATCAGAGACACCAAGGGACATAAAACAACTAGACACTAATGTAAACATCACTAGCGGAAAGCCAAAAGGACAGTTCCTTTCTAACCAAAGGGCCAATTGGCTATCCAAACCAAAATAATATAAGCGATACATAAACATAAGAAAAAGCCATAACAAAAAGAAACCACGACAGAAGAACCGTCTTGGATCAGACAGGGAAACGACTTCTACTGGGTGGGTTGGGGTGCTTAAATCGATTTTAAGTGCCACAATCCTCGCCCTTACTTCCGTCGCGATTTAGACAAATAATTTGTTCAGTCCGCATGAAGGCCTCCTAACTCTTTAGTGCAACAACAGAGATGAAACAACGGTAGGGACTCGACAGCAAGAAACCACAGAAATGCTGGAGGAAAAGAAAACCAACAGTTAGACTCCGATGGGCCCAACCAGAGACAGAGCATGTGGGCAAACCTACAAACATTTTATCAGGGTCGTGAGTTCTATCCTCACCGGGGTCCCCATTTGTTAGGATCTTGGCGTCAAAGTCTTACTTTATATTGATTTATTTTAGTTCGTTTTCTTTTATAGCTTCAATCTTATTGAATTGCTCTCGAACACTCACTATGTGTGTTTTCACGCGAGCGAGAGAGAGACAGTGGCGTTGACACCTGCTACCCATTTACACATAGGTGGAGTGGGGCAGTGGTAATACGTATCTTGCCCAGGGACACACCTCGATACCGGTGGCCGAATTCGAACTCACCACCTCTCGATCATAAGTCGGACTCGTTAACCACTGCGCTATCGAGGCTGACTTGTTAACATAATAGTGTTTTCCTGACGTCATAACGTTCTAACATGTTGAAATGCATTACCTTTGTGTTCCAGTTTCTTGAGCAATACAACTGATAGAGAGAAGACGAACCTTTTCTTGTGCTGCAATCCATTCTAAGACATTTGGTGTCGTGACCAGGATCTTAACATATATGTTACGATCTTGGCGCCAAAGTTTTGGTGACGTAATAGTGTTTTCCTGACGACTTAACGTTCTAACAAGTTTGAACGTGAAGATGTCAGGAAAATACTATTACGTTAACAAGACTTTGGTGCCAAGATCTGAACATAGTTTAGGATCTTGGCGCCAAAGTCATTACATAGCATTTCCATACAGAGACGTTTGAGACCTTAGTGGTATTCAAAACATGGGCTTTACTTTGGTAGCCCCGAGTTTGTTAGGATCTTGGCGCCCAAGTCTTGTGAACGTAATAGTGTTTTCCTGACGTCTTACCGTTCTAACGTGTTTGAATGCTTTGCTATTGTGTTCCAACGACTTGAGTTATACCATTGGTAGAGAGAATATGTACCTTTTCTTGCGTTCCCGTCCATAAATAGTCAAATCTTCTGGGCATTTTGCCAAACCAATATGACTGATGACAATTATTTATCAGTCATTTATGAGAAAGATCTTAAGACAGTTTCGTGTTAACTTTTTGTAGATGGACAATGTTCCTTTCATAAGGTTTCTGTTTGGTTAAATCATAACATACTACACGGCTTTATATGGAAATAAATTCTAAGTGATATTCATATGTTTTTATTGATGATCCACGGTTTCTAATCAACAAAAATAGAAATTGCCCCAAACTTATAAAAAACGAGGCTTGTTCAGAAAATGATTACTCTAGATGCTAACATAAAGCGATGGTTCTCATAACTACAGGTCTGTTGTTCATTCAAGCATTGGAGTCATAAAATTTCGACGTCGCGATGTCAAATCACCAATACTTTTTGCACCTAACTGTAAATCGTCTTTGGGCCTGAGTTAGGTGAGGGCAAGTTATCAAATATCGATTATGCAGTTTTCTCTGATGGGTGGTGTTGGTTAATTGGATCGATTCCTAATCATTGATTTACTTCGATTTTGCTCTTAAATGACATTTTCTTTTGTTATAAAGTAGAAGTAAAACAAGGATCAGGAATTGATACAATTAACTTACTCCACCCATAAAAGACACCAAAGGGAAAGAAATACAAACATTAAGCGACCAGACCATAATGGAAACCTAAACAAAGGAAGGCCATAAGGACAGTTACTTTCCCACAAAATGGCCATATGGCCATCCAAAACCAAAAGACACAAGTGATACACACAGTAAGTAACAAACAACAACATAAATAAATCGCCACAGAAAAGCCGCTTTGGAACGGTCAGTGGAAGATTTCCACTGGGGGGCTTAAATCGATTTTACGTGGACACAATCCTCGCCCTTACTTCCGTCGCGATTTAGACAAATAATTTGTTCAGTCCGCATGAAGGCCTCCTAACTCATCAGTGCAACATCTCCGTGAACACAAAAATCAAAGAACCACAGAGGTGAGACAACGGTGAGGACTCGACAGCAAGAAACCACTGAAATGCTGGAGCAAAAGAAAACCAACAGTTAGACTCCGATGAGCCCGACCAGAGACAGAGCATCAGGCACCAACCAACATTATCTCTCTAATTTTCAATAAGCCTTTACGTTGGAGCCGTCATAGAATCTGAGGCCTGACCCACCGGCGTGCAATTAAAGAGGGAAGCAAAGTTACCAACCGTGATTGGGTTAACTACCATGCATGCAGTCTGTCGTATAATATCCATGTTGTACCCAATCTTTTTAAATCGAAGAATGATTTTACGAAATTGGGTGCTGAAGTCATTGCGGTTATATATTTTTCTGAATTTATATACTAAGTCACCATAAAATTCGTGTTCCGATAGACCTTGTTGCAGAAGAGTTTTAAGTCCAATATTGAATTTTGAAATTAAATCAGAATGGCGTCTATAAAATTTTGAAAAGGCTTTGCGTAGTTTATGGTACCGATAACCCTGATTAAGGAGTTTAGCCGTAAATAATTTATTACGAGTGTTGAAGTCAGTTACATGACTACACACTCTAGCAAATCGAATTTATTGCGAAATATAAACGCCATAGGATGGCGCACGAGGAACATCACCATCCAAAAAAGGAAAATTTAAAATCTCAAAATCAAAGTCATCGCGTTTATCATAAATTTTGCACGAAACAAATCCATCTACAATAGATAGATGTAAATCCAAAAACGGGGCCTCGGTATCAGAAGAATTTGCTTTATTTAATTGAAGTTCTAGGGGGTAAATCTGACTGATCAAACCATCAAAATAGGTATTATCAATATTTAATAAATCATCTAAATATCTAGAAGTAGAGCTAAAAGCTTCAATAATTTCAGATTGGTTATCCATGGAAAGCGACAAAATGTAGTCTCTTTCATAACAATACAAGAACAGATCAGCCACAAGAGGTGCGCAATTAGTACCCATCGGAATACCCACAATTTGTCTAAATAACTTAGTACCGAATCTAATATAAATATTGTCAAGTAGAAAGGTGAGGGCATCACACACTTTCTGACATGACCAAAGTGTATAATTCTTATGCTCTTTAGAAGTGAAAAATGCATTTCTGACATTACATGCAAGATAGAGAGAATCTTCTCTGTGAAAAGCCCATTCAATTAAATCATTAAGCTTTTCTTTTATAAGATTATGAGGAAGTGTAGTGTAAAGAGTGGAAAAATCGTAGAAGCACGAAAATGTCTAGATTTTAATTTATTTAAAACCTCATTCGAATTTTTTATAGACCAAAACAGATTTCTTCCTGATCTTTCAAAGACTTTATCACAATATTTAATTACATGCGTTTTAATAGCAGTAAGACAGGAATTTAATAATTTAGAAAGTTCAGTGGTAGTGCAAGAGCTAGAATTTGCAATAAACCGTGCTTTGTAAGGTTTTTTATGAAGTTTTGGTAACCAGTATAGCGTAGGAAGCTTGTCTTGGCCTTCGTTAACACACACAGCAAACTTGGTGACTGAAAAACAAACATGTTTATCTACTATACCTCTCTCTTCAGCTAAAGGCTGAAGTTCATAGGCCTTAGTACCACCAAGCTCCTGCTTAAGCGTGTTAACATAGTGGAGCCGTCACACAACGACGACGTTGTTAGCGGCCTTGTCTGCAGGGGCCAAAACAAACTTCTTATGAAATTCTTGAATACCTAGTTTAAGATGACGTAAAGACGTCTTGGGCTTAGGAGGTAATAAGTTAGTATTTTGAGAATAGAAAGAAATGCGTTTATTCACTAGTTTTAAAATGCTAAGTTTCCAGTCCTTAAGGGCTTTATGCTCAACATACTCTCGCTTACACCATCGATTACCGAATTCATTCAAGGAAGCAGCGATTTCATCTCTACATTTACTGAAATCAATTTTAGAAGGAAACCGATATTTCGGTCCTTTAGAAATTATATTCCTTATCCTAGAATCAGGAATAATTTTAAAATTGCCAGTAATTACATGACCAGCAGCAGGATAGCAGATAGTCCGCCCAACAGACTGCAGAAATTAAACGAGAACCAGACATTACCCCCTAAGAATCATTGAACAAGAAATCTCTTTTAGAGATGTGTTTAAAAAAATACAATTCCATTTTTTTTGCCCCAAAAGCCATTTTCTTATGCAAAAAAGCTGAACATACTGAAACATTTGAAAGAGAACCAAAACGTATCACGAAGAACACTTGAACAAGAAATTCAGTTTTTAAGCCTTTGCATTTTAAAAGACGAAATTTATATTTGACAAAACATAATCTACAAACTTGCAAGTAATATTAATGTTGATGTGTTTTTAAGAAGAAAAGTAAAAGAAGAAAAAATCCTCCATCAGGATCTGAACTCAAGACCCTCTGGTACAGAGTGCAACGCTATATCCACTGCACATCTGACCTTGCAGGTAAACTTCAATCAAAGGAACAAAGGGAGGTGATACAGAGCTTATAATTAACTTCTAAAAAGTCCAATTTGAACTTGGGAAACGGATTAAAACGAATGTATAGAATATTGCTTTCGGGTGGTTAAGTCATTTTGAAAATAAATTTGCAAATTATCACAAATAAGAGCTTGAAGGTAAAGTTTAACCAAATGCCGATGCCGACAACCCAGACGCTGTCACCGACGACTTTGGTATGGAAATAGCTCCCCCTTACTTTCGTAAGGCGAGCTAAAAACAAGAGAAGTGGTAAAACACAAATCAACTTCAAGAGAAAAAATCACCACACCAAAGAAAAAAACAAGATCTGCTTGTGAAACACTGATGCCCCAGGACAGCGCATGTTAAATATGAAAGCAGTATCATTAAGCAATCAAAATGTATGGCCAATGTTCGTCTTAAAAAAGTAGATCAATGCCAAAAGGTCAAAAATTATCGTTGGAATGGTCATGTGACATAGAATACACATGTGAAATATGAAAGCCCTATCACTAACCAATCGAAAATTAATCGACCAATGTTATAAAGTTTTTAAACAAGTTGGTCAAACGTCAGGGGGTCAAGGTCGAAAGTTATGAGCAATGAAAAAGTTTTTAAAAAGTTGGTCAAATGTCAAGGTCACGAGGTCAAACATTATGGTACCACTAGAAAGATCTTGTAAAAAAGAATGCGCATGTGAACTATGAAAGCCCTTTCTTTTACCAATGGAAAGTTATGGACTATGTTAAAGTTTTTAAAAAGTAGGTCAAACGTCAAGGTCAAGGCAACGAGTTAAAAATTGATGGTACCATTAAAAAGGTCTTGTGACAAGAAATGCACATTTGAAATATGAAAGCCCTACCACTTACCAATGGAAAGTTATGGCCAATGTTAAAGTTTTTTAGTTTTTAAAAAAGTAGGTCAAATGTCCAGGTCAAGGTCACGAGGTCAAAAATTATGGTACCACTAGTAAGTTCTTATGACAAGGAATGCTCATGTGAAATATGAAAGCCCTATCACATATCAATCGAAAGGAATGGCCAATGTTAAAGTTTAAAAAAAATCGAGGGGAGATAATTCAGCCAAAAATGACAACAGAGTTATGGTCCTTGGTCAGGATGTATCCCTTGTGATGATCTATTAGTGCGTGAAGTTTAATCGGGTTAGATCAAATACTTTTGAAGTTATGATCAAGGTTATATTTTTGTAAAAATCTCAAGGGGAGATAATTCTGCCAAAAGTGATAACAGAGTTATGGCCCTTGGTCAGGATGTAGCCCTTGTGATGACGAAAAAGTGTATAAAGTTTCATCGGGCTAAGTCAAATACTTTTGAAGTTATTATCAAGGTTAAAGTTTTTGTGACGGACAGACAAACAAATAGACAGACAGAATAAAAACTATATGCCCCCCGAATCAAAGATTCTCGGGGGCATAAAAACATATACAATGAAGAGAAAATAATGAAAAGATAACTTAACAAGAAAAAAACAGACCTACATAGATTAAACATGTTTTACTGAAAATTAACAAATGGCAAACGTATATGTAAGGAGTCCTACACCAGGCCGGTAAACGTGCAATGAATCGGTACCAAGACACCTTAGACACTAGTAACGTCGCCTTCCTGAAGTTACTGGATCAACCAAACCACGTGCAAATAAAAATAGTTAGGTACAATAAAATTAGGAGCCCGCAAATTCAGAGTTTTCATTATTGAACTGGCCTTGGTCTTAAAACGGAGCATTTGAAAACAGTGTAGACCTAGACCAGTAAAAAGCATCTGATCAGGGTATACACCGCTTCCTTATAGAACTAGAACTCAAAGGTGAAATAAAACTGTCTAAGTCAAAGCTCAGGACCATTTTCTAGCCTAAACTGAGCGACAATGAACCCACCAGCGTTGTTAGTGCTTTGGTTATAACAGAAAAGCAGATATTCTAACACAGCGCGCCTATATAGGCAATGGAAAATAACTGTGTTTTACAACAAATCACGGCAAGGAAGAGCGTGACGAATGACGTCATTAAAAACTGCAAATTTATGACGTCACTAGTCGATTTCCTTGATGTAAGACGGTGTCACGTCATATTCTCTCATCGAAAACGTTAGAAAAGTAAATAAATGCATGTGTTTCAGTCAATAATTTTGGCGGGATTTCTAACAATGGCGAAAAGTTGTGAGATTTTGAAGGCAACAACATCATTATTGCCGAATTTCAGCCTGTTAGAATCGAAATAGATCGGCTCTAGTTTGTGATTTGTTGAATAATAAATCACAGTTTGTCGGTCAGTTGTAAATAGACAAATCACGCGCGCTACGCGCTCGTGATCTTTCTACTTTACAACTGACCTCCAAACTGTGATTTATTAGTCAACAAATCACAGTTAGAGCTGATTTATTTCTTAAACCTAGATACCCGTACAGATGCTGTTAAAACGATACCTGTTATATTTTCTGTGTCGTCAATATGGACACCCGAATACATTATGTGAAGTGGTAGCCTCGATTCGGCAGTTCCTGTTGTACTGACCTGTTAATAGTAGAATATGATAGCAAATGAAATAAAGCATACACGTCGCCTTTGGAAATAAAGATCAAAGCACTGAGAGTGCTGATGGAGTGTAACTTTGAAATCTTTCCACTGACCGTTCCAAGGCAGTTCTTCTGTGGCGGTTTATTTATGGTGTTGTTTGTTACTTACTGTGTGTATCACTTGTGTCTTTTTTTATTTTGGATGGCCATATGGCCATTTTGTGGGAAAGTAACTGTCCTTATGGCCTTCCTTTGTTTAGGTTTCCATTATGGTCTGGTCGCTTAATGTGTGTGTTTCTTTCCCTTTGGTGTCTTTGATGGGTGGAGTAATTTAATTGTATCGATTCCTGATCGTTGTTTTACTTCTACTTTGATAATTTGATAGCGTTAGGCAAATTCAGCGTCTGACTGGTATTTTAATTCAGGCTCATATTGATCCAATGAACATAGCTGTTTGAAGCTATTTTGGGCCAGAAGTCGTGTTAAAGCAATAAGACCTATATTGAAATTAACTCACGCTAAGGTGTAGATCTCGCAACAACCATCACGAAAAAACGCCTGTACAAATAAATTGTCAATTTTTTCGGCAAAAAAAAAAAAAAAAAAAAAGAGGAGATTTTAAGATCCAAAATAGTGATATTTTCTTATCTCTGCTCAAAACATTGATTGCGGGGATTGATTGAACCGCCTTGACGAGGCAGTTTTATCAAGTACCCACAATCAATGTTTTTGAGCAATACGGCAACCATGCAGTTCTACAGTTTACTTGAATATTTCTGCTGAGCTATAGTTCGTGCAATAACCGCGCCTTGCGCAATTGTTTGGCGGCTTTAAAGTTATTTTATGTAATCAGTTTTTGAAACATTACCTTGGGGAGGTTATTTATCTTGCATGAGACATTCTCCTTGGTTACGTCTTGATGATGTTTATCTTCATGTGAAAAATTATTATAATTTTCCCAGCAGTTTATAAGTTATACATCCGTAATCAGTCTTTAAAAATTGCCTCGGTGAGGCTGTTTATAAAGCCATCATATGCTTAATTTTGTCAATTTACATCTGCATGCAAAACATTATAAAAATATACCCGTCGGTTTGAAAGTTATACGACCGTGTCAGTGGGTGTATTTTTTACCTTGCCGAGGCTAAAATAAAGAAATTGGGCATTCAGGAATCTCGTTGGTTAGATCTGTACATTATCTGTCTGCATGCTAACAGTTGTCTAAATATTCCAAGTAGATTAGAAGTTACACTTCGAAATAATTTTCAGTTTGTCTAGGCGAGGCCGTTTGTAAAGTAATTTGGCATAAGGCAATTTTGCGGGTTATGTATTGTCAATATCAACCTGTATGCCGAAAATGATCAAAGCCGGGTTTAGATGTTATACTCCGTATTCATTTTATTATATTATTTTGCCTCGACGAGGCCATTCATAAAGTAATCTTACATAAAACAGCCTCATGGGTTAGGTGTTGTCAATATCAATCCGAATGCCAAAATGATCGGAATATTCAGAGAGGTTTGAACATTATACTCTGTTAACATTTTTCTAAATATAAATTGCATCGGTGAGGCCATTTATGAAGTGATCGTTTCTTGGGTTAGTTATTGTCAATATTAATCCATAGGAATATTTGAAGAGGTTTAGACATAATACGAGTCCGTTATTATTATATAAAAATAAATTGCCTCGACGAGGCCATTTATGAAATGATCTGGCATTAAGGCAATTTCTTTGGTTAGATATTGTCAATACAGCACAGTGCATTGTCTTTTACCGGAAACCATCAACTGCCCTTCTTGAATCGGCGAAAGGGGTAGAATCACCGTGGAACAGATTTTACGATCAATCTCCTGGAAAGAATGTTGCCGAACCCGGCAGGTATCGAACCTGCGTCTGAGCTGATAATTTGCTTTGTTTATGGTCACAAGCCTAGGACGCAGACAGGTCGCTTTAAACAAAGTAACATTGTTCCCCCCCCCATTTAACCCATACTCTGAGTATATGTCTAGCAGCCTTTTAGGGGACAAACATAGCAGACCCAGATCAGACGCTACAACAAGTGGCGTCTCATCTATGTATTAATTGCAAAATTTACTACTTACAATATAAGCCTTAAACGTGCACCTGTCCAAACTCATTCCAACTGTCTTATTTTGGTAAATGAAACAACGAATTACATTATCAACCGACGCTGCGTACTTTTAACCCGTTTTAAACGAAGGAATCCTCAATCTAATATCAGTATAGAATGAGTTTATTTTAAAATCAGGGATGTCAGGTTGTGGCTTCCACGAAATATTTGGCAAAAATGACTGAACCTTTTTGTAAGTATGCAGTGTAGGTCATAATGAGACTCCGCGTTCTGTGGTATCTAATCTGGGTTTGTCCTGTTTGCCAGTTGCCAGGTTTGGGATTTTACGGTACAAAATGGGCTTTAAACTGGGTTATATGAATTGAACTATAAAACGATTAGACTGCTACACCGTTCATCTATTAAAATTATATTCATCTATTCCGTTTGAAATAAGTGGTCTGTGAAGCAGTCTATAAGAAGATACTGCATGGCGTAATAATCTACTATGTTAGCACGGGGTACTATGTTCTCACTGGTGATTGGGTCATACGCTGTAACGCCGAAAGTAGTTCCGAAATCACTTCTCATTTCACTGGCGCTACGCTGCAAAAGCTTCGCTCCAAACAATGAACCAGGGCACAGCATTTCCTACAACTAACATGTGCGCCAAGCGAAGAATTAGATCAGCCTAAGCATCCATATAAGTCTAACCAGAGACTTCATTTGCAGCCCGAAGAAGCAATGGGCACTTAGCTATCCTATGAGCGCACAACGAAGACTTTGATCAGACTGCGCGGATGCGCAGGCTGATCTGAGTCTTCGTTGGGCGCACGTCTTATTATAGGTTTTGTCGTGCGCTGGCTCAAATAACGGTGCGTAAATAGGATTTATACAAATATGTTCTATAAAAGGGTTATCCTTTGGAAGCAAGGAATACACCAAAGATCTAGAAAATATGAAGTGTACATTTTTTGGGGGGCCAGACTAGCTAGTTTCGGCCAATTAGGCCTCATCAGTGACCCTCAAATATTTTCGAAATTCCAGAACGGAACCAATGATACCAAAGGACAAGAAAATATAAACTACACTATGATGTAGGGCAGGGAGACTTTTTACGGCCGCCACACATTCCAAGACACCATCTGTAGTGACGTTAAATATGTTCTGTAAAAGGGTTATCCTTTGGAAGCAAGGAATACACCACAGAACTAGAAAATATGAAGTGTAATTTTTTTTGTGGGCCAGACTAGCTAGTTTCGGCCAATTAAGCCTCATCAGTGACCCTCAAATATTTTCGAAATTCCAGAATGGAATTAATGATCCCAAAGGACAAGAAAATATAAACTACACTATGATGAAGGGCAGAGAGAATTTTTACGGCCGCCTCACATTCCCAGACACCAGCTGTAGTGACGTTAAATATGTAAACTAGTAAAAAATATATGAGGCCAAGTTAAAAAGTAACCTGACTATTGACGTAGACAACAAAGATTTACATGTCTTGTTTCAATACATGTTTAGGCATGGGCAAAACTGCACCCTTATCGTGGCATTCTCTCATAAGATACTGGACGTCAAACATGGCTAGTGATGCAAAAGCAAGCTTTTCGTCAAAGGTTGAGTACCGTGCTGCACTTCGGTACTTGTATTTTGAAGGAAAAACACGTCAGGAAATATAATGCGTGTTGAGCAATGTTTATTGGTCTTCTGCACCATCGTATGCACAAGTTAAATTCTGGGTTGGGGAGTTCAAACATGGAAGACGAAACCAGTCTGGACGACCATCACATGTTGCTGATGAAGAAATGTGTAACAAAGTACGGGATCTAGTGTACTCCTGATAGGCGAATTAAGGTAGAGGAAATAGCGAATGTATTAAAAATTTCACATGGTAGCGTTTCAACAATTTTACATGAGCGCTTGGATTTGCGCAATGTAACAGCCCGTTGGGACCCAAAACCCCTTAGCGACGACCAAATTGCAACCACAGCATCAGTATGCAGCGCATTGTTGAAGCGGAATAGGTCAAAGGAAGATGATTTTTCTTTCACGTCTGGTGACTGTAGATGAGACCTGGGCCCATTTTATGAGCCAGAGAATAAAACTCAAAGTTGCCAGTTGGTAGGGCCGGGGTCCCCGAGGCCACAGAAGTTCAACACGCAATCCGCTGCTGGCAAAGTGATTGCAACTGTATTTTGGAACGCACAAGGTGTTAAATTGGACTTTCTATTAAAGAAAAGTACAATGACAAATGCGTGTTATGCAAATTTGCTCGACCAACTGAGAATTGTGATCCACGAAAAACGCCGAGGTAAACTCTCCAAAGTGATTCTGCTCCAACAGGACAATGCAAGAGTCCATACTTGTAAAATTTCTCTGAAGTACCAACAACATATGCAAGGAAAAGTACCCCTTTTATTATCCAGGTTTTTGTCTCCGTATCTGGGGCGAGGAGTGAAATACTTAAAGGGAGAAAATGTGAGTGTCGGTTTTACTGGGGGCTTGAATCGATTTTACGTGGCCACAATCCTCGCCCTTACTTCCGTCGCGATTTAGACAAATAATTTGTTCAGTCCGCCTGAAGGCCTCCTAACTCATCAGTGCAACATCTCTGTGAACACAAAAAATCAAAGAACCACAGAGATAAAACAACGGTGATGACTCGACAGCAAGAAACCACTGTAATGCTGGAGCAAAAGAAAACCAACAGTATGAAACAGGTGAGGACTCGACAGCAAGAAACCACTGAAATGCTGAAGCAAAAGAAAACCAAAAGTGACCCATTTTATTTATTTTACCTCGCACGGACTACAAATACTAGACTGACCGATAATATAAACATGCATAAGGCATTAATTTATATTATGTGAAAAGTGTGCACTTGACACGGATCAGTAATTTGGTTAGGCCAGTTAAATATTGAACGACCCTGGTATTATTGCGATAATTAATGGCATGAGTTATAACAGATAACAAACATTTTTATGAAAATATTAGTCTGCGCTGAAGCTATGTTTGTAATGTTATCATCTGACCTTGTTACTGAATTGTAACCCGCCCCCGCCCATCGGGACTTGAAAAAATAGATGGACTGCATGATGCTTCCAAGCAGAGCTGAAACCAACTGGTAAACTGCTTAGAGGTTTTAAGCATGCCAAGGAAAAGTGATGCGAGTTGGACCGTCCATGCATATAAATCCTATTAGTTTAATTGGGCGGCAGGGCTTGAGATGTCATTTCATCTCAATGTCGGGTAAAAAGTCCCGTAAAATTGGAAGCAACGTCTCCAAAATGACACAGTGCTGCCGGGGACGACAAATCTCAAATCAAACAGACAAATACTGAATTGTAATAAAAGGTATATGGCTTTTTTTTCTAAATTCTTGTTTTCTGTATCAGAGAAAATGAATTTATTTACAAAACTGCTGAAACTATTGCGATACTTAAAACCAAAACATTATTGCCGATCCATGTTACTTTTCTATCACGAAAGTACTAATGCATAGATCACTACTGCGATAAATTGAAAGTCCAATGAATTGTTATATCAATATTCTTAATTATAACTTTGCACACCAAACGTGACTAAATTTAACAAATCTAAAATTCACTGATTCTCGGTTAATATTTTCTTAAAAATAAAATAAGTGGGAATTTCGGAAAAAAAGCTAACTGTTGGTTTTCTTTTGCTCCATCATTTTAATTATTTCATGCTGTCGAGTCCTCCGGGTTGTTTAATGTCTGCAGTCGTTTGATTTTTGGAGCGTAGCTCTTGCAGCGTAGCTCCAGTGAAATGAGAAATGATTTTGGAACTACTTTTGGAGTTACTGCGTATGACCTAATCACCAGTGAGAACATAGAGCCCCGTGTTAACATAGTAGATTATTACGCCATGCGGTATCTTCTTATAGACTGCTTCACAGACCACCTATTTCAAACGGAATAGATGAATATTTTTAATAGATGAACTGTGTAGCAGTCTTTTTATAGTTCAGTTCATATAACCCAGTTTACAGCCCATTTTGTACCGTAAAATCCCAAACCTGGCAACTGGCAAACAGGACAAACCCAGATCAGATATCACAGAACGCGGAGTCTCATTATGACCTACACTGCATACTTACAAAATGTTCAGCCATTTTTGCCAAATATTTCGTGGAAGCCACAACCTGACATCCCTGATTTTAAAATGAACTCATTCCATACTGATATAAGGTTGAGGATTCCATTCGATTAAAATGGGTTAAAAGTACGCAGTGTGGGTCGATAATGTAATTTTTTGTTTCATTTACTAAAATAAGACAGTTGGAATCATCCAGTCAATGAGTTTGGACAGGTGCACGTCAAATTTTATGGATTTTAACGTCCCCGTCAACACTATAAAGGTCATTTTGGAGACGTTGCTTCCAATTTCGTGGGACTTTTACCCGACATTGAGATGAAATGACATCTCAAGCCCTGCCGCCAAATGAAACCAATAGGGTTTATAAGCATGGACGGGCCGACTCACACCGCTTTGCCTGGGCAGGCTTAGATCCTCTAAGCAGTTTACCAGTACTCGTGTGCAAGTCGCAAATTTTAAGGAGCAAGGCTTATATTGTAAGCAGTACATTTTGCAGTTTAGACACAGATGAGACGCCACTTGTTGTAGCGTCTGATCTGGGTTTGCTATGTTTGTCCCCTAAAAAGGCTGCTAGATATATACTCAGAGTATGGTTTAATGGGGGGGACAATGTTACTTTGTTTAAAGCGACTTGTCTGCGTCCTAGGCATGTGACCATAAAGAAAGCAAATTATCAGCTCGGATGCAAGTTCGATACCTGCCGGGTTCGGCAGCATTATTTTCAGGAGATTCTATCCCTTTCGATGATTCAAGAAGGGCAGTTGTTGGTTTCCGGTAAAAGACTGTGCACTGTGCTGTATTGACAATACCTAACCAAAGAAATTGCCTTAATGCCAGATCATTTCATAAATGGCCTCGTGGAGGCAATTTATTTTTATATAATGATAACGGAGTATAATGTCTAACCCTCTTCAAATATTCCTATGGATTGATATTGACAATAACTAACCCAAGAAACTGTCGTATGCAAGATCGCTTCATAAATGGCCTCGCCGATGCAATTTGCCAAACGCTATAAAATTATCAAAGCTACGCTCCATCAGCACTCTCAGTGCTTTTATTATATTTCGGAGATGTTGCACTAATGAGTTTAAATCCTTCATGGGAACTGAATTTTTGTCTAAACCACGACGGAATCTAGGGCGAAGATTGTGGCTGCGACGTAAAATCGATTTAAGCACCCTATCCCTCCTTCAGTAAAAACGTTTTACTGACCGTTTTAGACGGTTCTTCTGTCGCAGTTTGATATTGTTATAGTGTTTTAGTTCGTCCTCATTACGCAAACACGCCTATACAAATACATTGCCACTTTTATCGCCGAAAAAATGAAAATTTGATCATGAAAAACATGTGATACTTTTCTTATTTCTGCTCAAAATATAGATTGTGGGCACTCGTTAGAACTGCCTCATCGAGGCGGTTCTAACGAGTACCCACACTCTATACTTTAGAGCAGAAGTCAGTAAAATAAGGTTTACCACTGTATACTATAAAAAAGTGGGTTTCAAGGGTCAAAATTAGATATACCTGTTTTCGTGATGAAGTGCATGTACGTATTGCTAATAGCTTTATATTTTGGACAACCATTTTGGCCATTTTGTGGGACAGTAACTGTCATTTTGGGTTCCGCTTGTGACGTTTTCATTACAGTAGTTATTTAAGGGGAAAGGTAACACCGTGTAGATTTTTCCGCAATTTTTCAAAGGGAGACAACTTTAGGGACTTCCTGTTCGGTTTTCTATAAGCCCTGTCTCACTGAAAAAGGAGTCTAATCTTTAAGAGTTGACCCCATTGACATGGCATACAAAAATACTTTTGCATGAGTTGCCTCCCATGAAGGTGTTCCCATTCCCCTTAATGTCCATGTTTCCTTCCCTTTGGTGTCTTGAATGGGAGGTGTCGGGTACTGTATCGATTCCTGATCATTGCCTTCACTTTTATTTGTTACAACTGAATAAATTTTTAAAGTAAGAACGTTCGCAAATGTCAGTAATTCTTCAAAATATGTAAGTTATAGACTTCAGTTTTGAAATTCTTAAGGCAAAACCTTACCTGAAGTGTGCATATTATCATCGTTTGTTTTACAAATATAGCTGTTGAACAGTGATCTTTCACACAACATTTTAAATCCATGGACTGAAAAAGACAAGACACTCATCAAGTATACTTATATACTTTTTTATTGAAAAACCCATAGCCATGTTTTGTTTTCAATATTCTATAAAAAGGTAACACTTTGAAAGCAAAGACTGTAATACAGAACTGAGAAACATGGAGTGTACAAGTTTTTTTTCTGAGCCAGACAAGCTAGTTTCAACGGCCAACAGTAACACTCAAATATTTTCAAAAATAAGCAAAAATATGACACAGGGAGACTTTTTACGGCCGTCACAAATTCCCAGAACACCTGGTGTGGCTTTTTAGTTGTTGGTTCTTTGCACAGACCGGTTTTGGTTGCACAAACTGTGCATTATAATAACAATAATAGTAATAATAAACCTACTTAGTAATAGTCACGATCAAAGCCCATGTATGGCACCACGACAACTTGTTCATCGCTTCAATATTACACCAACATTCCAATTTTCGGGACTTAAAATATTTTCATAAATTTTAGTTTTGAAATAAGTAAGAGTATGCCTCATATATATTAGAGGCCTCCGTGGTGTAGTGGTTATGCTACTCACCTTGTAAACCAGGCATCGCAGGATAGATCCCGGGCTTCTCCAGACTTTCGGATGAGTCTTTAAACCGAGGTCCCGTCTCCGTATGACCTAGCTGTTGGTGAGACGTAAAACTCAAACACTCACTCACTCACCTCATATATATTTTCAATCTCCAGGGATACATTGGTTGCTATGCCAACGTGGACAACTGGTGTGTTTGATACAATACTTCGAACATACGGGCAAGACTTGTCCTGAAAAAAAATCAACAGAATAAAGCTGGAGTTATGATATCTATACAAATGTTGTGGTGGTGGTGGTGGGGGGTCACCTCAAAATTCTAAATACGTTCATCTAGTCCTGATCTATAGCGCCAGTAACTGTGACATTTGAGGAGTTGTGTTGGGACAGTCGAAAAAAGGACCCAAACTCCTACTTTTTGATCTCTGGTGACCCCCAGACAGGACCTGGGCAAAATGTTTGCACCAATGTATTCTACTCTACATTACCTTTGATCCGATATTTAAAATGGCCATGTTTAAACAAAATGAATTTTGACCCTTCGGGCAGTGTTGGACCCTACAATGTTATCTACAGAACCTTTTCACAAATAGGCCGGGAGGGTCACAGCAACATTTTGAATACGTTCCTGCTATCCTCGGCCATATGGTTATTGCTGGTAAAAGTTCAGAGATTCTAGTTTAAATTGTCTAGGCCCTTTGGTGGGACATTACAGACGGACGGACGGACGATGGACGGGAGTAATACATGATCCTCACTTTTTCTTCGAAAAGTGTGGGCATAACAATAATAAACCAAAACAGAAATACAACGGTCGGTAGACATTTTTATTTGTGTGTGTGTGTGTATGTGTGTGTATGTGTGTGTGTGTGGGGGGTTACGTGGCCACAATCCTCGCCCTTTTATTCTGTCGTGGTTTACACAAAGGACGCACATTTATCAATCAAAATAGAATTAAGACAAGTAGACAGATAGAAAGGCAAAAAGAAAGGTTATATCAATTTAACGTGGCCACAATCCTCGCCCTTTCATTCTGCCGTGGTTAAAGCTTAAATCGATTTCACGTGGCCACAATCCTCGCCTTTTCATTCTGCCGAGGCGCACATAATCAATCAACCACAGCAGAATTAGAATAAGTAGAAATGCAAAAAGCCACACACATAAAAGGCCGAAACGGAAATCAAAAATTACTATAATAAATCACAACAGAAGCACCACATTGGACCGATCAAATCGATTTTACGTGGCCACAATCCTCGCCTTTGGCTATGTCGTGGTTTAGACCAAGTTCGATAACTCGAACATGGGTAACTCGTTTTCCATGGCGAATTCGTAATAACACCAGGTATCTAATATTGCTTGATCATAAGGCCATCCCTTTGTTTCTGTCTACCTTCATAACAACAGTAGACCTCGCACCAGTGTCATTGTTTCTACATTGTCCTTCTGCCATGTGCCATACACACCGTCTCTGTCTGTTTCCTGTGCAGTCGCCACATCTGTAGAATGGAAATGAATAAACTATACAAGTACTTTATTATTTATTCTCTCTGAATTTTGAACAAATATATTTGAAACTTTGTGTTTTGTTTGTCCAAGGTTGTAGTTCCTTGATTACTCTGGCAGTTGAAGATCTGCTGAATACCTTTATTGCAAATGTTTGCTACATGCATTTAATGGTTTCAACGTTGTGTGCTTCTCGGGGAAAACCAAATTCAGAACAGAGCACGCATATACATTCGAACTTAAATAACCCGAACTCCTTTGGGAAAATGTATGTAATAGGGGTAGTTCGAACTACTGTGGATTAGTCATAACGACATGCCATGATGCATAAGGGCTGCTACTCTATATCCTCATACTGACTTATAACCCCGTCACCGGTCAAGAGTTGTCTTTATAAGTTCGGGGTTAAAAGTCTATGTCAGGATTGGATAGAAATACAAATTATAATTTAAAATTCAAACCACCAAAGAAATTAAAATTCATACAATTATCAAAAGATTATCATTTTAAAGCTCTTTCTGGTAATTAATTGGTTATTTTTTTTTGGGATAAATTATTAGATTACTGCCCATTTCATTCAAGTACGGTTCAAATACCGTTGGCAAATTATGCAAGATTTTCATACTGCTACATGTCAGAAATCATAAGCGTTTATTGGAAATCGTTGCCTGGATGCACAAATTTGTAGAAAATCGCAATTTTTGGAAGATTTTGCTTTTATTCACAGTTAATCTGCGGTTAAAAATCTCTTGAATTCCAGTTGTTTTCTGTTGATTACGGCCCGTGGTAACCCCTCAGTAAGATTGACCAGTCGTGTGACGTCACGGCATAAGCTCTATCTATCTATCTATCTATCTATCTATCTATCTATCTATCTATCTATCTATCTATCTATCTATCTATCTATCTATCTATCTATCCTGCCTACGTTAGCCCCCGCCCATCAGGGCTTGAAGAAATAGATGGGCTGCATGATGCTTCCACGCAGAGCTGAAACCGACCTGCACACGAGTAATGGAAAATGGCTTAGAGGATCTAAGCCTGCCTATGCAATGCGGTGCGAGTCGCCCGTCCATGATTATAAACCCTGTTGGTTTCATTGGGCAGCAGGGCTTGAGAAGTCATTTCATCTCAATGTCGGGTAAAAGTCCCCCAAAATTGGAAGAAACGTCTCCAAAATGACCTTTACAGTGTTGACCGGGACGCTAAACTTCAAAAATAAACAAAACAAAAAATCTGCCTACGTTCTTTCGGGCATTTTCGGCTGGTGTAAGTTACATACACTTCAGATTTGCCGGAGTAACCATTTAATTACGGTAAGGATCATTCACCTGCACGTGAGATGATTCTCCCTGCACAGGGGGCCCTCCAGTAATCGGCCCGATTCGAAGGACGGTGCACTTTGTGGCACTCATCCGTGCAAATGGAGCATGTTCTGACACCGCAGTTTTACTAACTCTGTCGGGAATCGAACCGGGGCCCTCTAGCACCATAGGCAGATGTACTAACCACTGAGCTACCACACTCCTTTCCTAAATTGAGGCGGAAGTCTAGTTTTCTAGAAAATTTAAATAAATAAATTTAAATAAAGATTTATGAAAAATTTATCATGATGCCCTTTCCTAAACAATAATACCACCCAGACCCACCGAACCTCACCTCACACTACCATAATTTATAAAATCCTTTTTCATTATACCCACACAAATCGAAAAGTGAAACGATCCACAGCCGTTTCTGCCATATATGTTTCAAGAAGAAACAAATAGGGTGATTGGGGGGGGGGGGGGGGGGGGGGGGGGGGGGGGGGTCAACAGAGCGACCATCAGTCCGTAAAATCACTGGCTGTCGGCTGCCGGAAAAGGCATTGTTACGATTTTCCATTATAAATAATGCCAAAAAGGGCGAAAACTGGTTATAAGTAGAGTATTTTGAGTCATAAAATTGAATTGCCGACAGTGTTTGGAGAACAGCCCGGAATTTTGTTTTCAGAAAAGTGGCCACCCTGGGAGGATTGTGTTTGTTTGATTTGAGGTTAAACGTCCCCGTCATTGTCATTTTGTTGGTCATTTCGGAGACGTTGCTTCCAATTAGCGGGACTTGTACCCGACATTGATATGAAATGACATATCAAGCCCTGTCGCCCAATGAAACCAGAAGCTGGTGTCTGGGAATGTGTGGCGGCCGTAGAAAGTCTCCCTGCCCTACATCATAGTGTAGTTTATATTTTTGTCCTTTGGGATCATTGATTCCATTGTGGAATTTTGAAAATACTTGAGGGCCACTGATGAGGCCAAATTTGCCGAAACTAGCTAGTCTGGCCCAGAAAACATGTACACTCCATACTTTTTAGTTCTGTGGTGTATTCCTTGCTTCCAAAGGATAACCCTTTTATAGAACATATTTAACGTCACTACAGCTGGTGCCTGGGAATGTGTGGCGGCCGTAAAAAATCTCCCTGCCCTACATCATAGTGTAGTTTATATTTTCTTGTCCTTTGGGATCATGGATTCCATTGCAGAATTTTGAAAATACTTGAGGGTCACTGATGAGGCCTAATTGGCCGAAACTAGCTAGTCTGGCCCAGAAAACATGCACACTTCGTATTTTCCAGTTCTGTGGTGTATTCCTTGCTTCCAAAGGATAACCTTTCATAGAACATATTTAACGCCACTACAGCTGGTGACTGGGAATGTTTGGCGGCCGTAAAAAGTCTCACTGTCCTACACCATAGTGTAGTTTATATTTTCTTGTCCTTTGGGATCATTGATTCCATTGTGGAATTGTGAAAATACTTGAGGGTCACTGATGAGGCCTAATTGGCCGAAACTAGCTAGTCTGGCCAAGAAAACATGTACATTTCATATTTTCCAGTTCTGTGGTGTATTCCTTGCATCCAAAGGATAACCCTTTTATAGAACATATTATATGCATTGGACCATATGACTCACACCGCTTTGCCTGGGCAGGCTTAGTCCTTCTAAGCGGGTTACGGTAAACGTGTTTGGTCAGATTCAGCTCTGCATGGAAGCACCATGAAGCCCAAACTATTACTCCAAGCCCAGATGGGCGGGGGCGAAAACAACAATCAGTATCATAGGTATCAGGCATATAGTGATGCACTGAAGAATTCCTTCTTTCTCGGAACTATTCCTCAGTGGAATAATCTTCCCTCATCTGTGGAAAATGCCAAAACTGCAGAAGAGATCTAAGCCCGCAAGGTATACATTGGGATTCAAAGTATACGTTTTAGTATACCTCTGTAATAGACTGTAAATACTTTAAAGAACTCATCCATTGATTTTAATTTGCTTAATTTAGCGAACCACCTAACTGAGGTAATGGTCAAATGTAACAGCCTCAGTATCTGATAGATTTGTGGGAACTAGAGCGTGTTTTGGGAGCTGCCGCGATGATGTGGGAGCTACTCCGCCTGAACATTTGCGGCATTACCCCTTCACTGTACATGGATTGATCACTTTTTACATCTAAGTGATGAATGAGGGCTAACATACCCAGAATATGTGCCGAAGGATCTCGTTGTAAGCGAAAACTTACAAAACAGATGCATCATTCATTCGTGTTGACATAAAACAATGGTCAGATTACCCTGTGTTCGATTTTGTTACGGTCACCTACTTTCAGCAACGACTTCTTCAATATTTTTTTTCGCCCTGCTTAGAAAGATAAATCATTTTAACATTGCTTAGCATCGCCGAAATTTCATATTATTCTCTCATTCTTCTACAATAAATCAAACGCACAAGGGTACCTACCGTTGTTTACCATTTCCAGGTCCTAGGAACTATCGCGGGTGTTTCCGGATGTGTCGTGGGAGCAAAATTACGTTGACGCGATTTTGCGATAGCTCCCCTGGTGTCCACCCGTGTATATATAAGGAGGAAGATACTATATGTTACGAAAAAAGGTTAATATTGTTCAGCCAAGCATAAAAAGTGGGTCAAGTTCAGTAACAGTCAAAACGTTAGATAGGTAGTGTCATGGCAGATGTAGGTACGAATTTGTTTTAGCCTAAAGGCACCGGCGTCCGAAAACGGAACTAACGCATAGACGCTGCCGGAAAGTGATCCCTACGTCGCCCCTGTTTGCTAAAGCAGTTGCGTCAAAATAATGAATCAAGCTTTCAGGGTCTGATTAGCTAGTTTTACCTATACATTGTCAATTTTATCACTGAAAAACGAGCATTTTAAGATGAAAAATTGTGATAAATTTTTTATTTCTGCTCCAAATATAGATTTTGGGTACTCGTTAGAACCGCCGCATCGAGGCGGTCCTAACGAGTAACCACAATCTATATTTTAGAGCAGAAATAAGAAAAATAAGCTTTACCCCTGTAAACCCCAGTTTGACTATATAAAAGTGGGGTTCAAGGGTGTCAAAATTATATAGGCGTGTTTTTATGATGAGTGTCCCTCGTATTTATTTTTTATATATCCAAATACCAAGTATTAGTACTTAGTCGTTTTACCTTGTGTAAGCCTTGCAGTCATAGAACTGGATGGACGATTGTGCAAGAGTTACATTATGTCTAGCCTTATACCAGACTGATGTAGTAGAAACAAACAACTTAAACACTGCTGAGGAGTGGTCTGAAAAAGACAAACTGATTTACAATACACACCACATTGCTCCTTCTGTTATGTCAGGTTGAAATTGTTGAAATACATCACATTAAGTTTGATTATTTGGTGGTACTAAGGCCTTTAGCTGTAGAGAGGGCTTTAGTTGATGACCACATTTGTCATTCAGTCACCAAGTTTGCTGTCTGTGTTACAGAAAGCCAAGACAAGCTTCCTACCTTTTATTGGTTACCTAAACTTCATAAAAGACCATACAAAGCACGGTTTAATGCAAATTCAAGCTCTTGTACCACCACTGAACTCTCCAAATTATTAACTTCATGTTTTTCTGCCATCAAAAAACATGTGATAAAATATTGCGACAAAGTCTTCGAATGATCAGGTAGAAATCTGTTTTGGTCTATAAAAACTTCTAATGAAGTTTTAAATAAATTGCAATCCAGGCGTTTTCGTGCTTCAAGTCTGTCTACTTATGATTTTTCCACCCTTTACACTACACTTCCTAATAATCTTATAAAAGAAAAACTTAATGATTTAATTGAATGGACATTTCATGGGGAAGACTCCCTCTATCTTGCATGTAATGTAAGAAATGCTTTTTTCACTACTGAAGAGCATAAAAATTATACTTTATGGTCATGTCAGAAAGTGTGTGAAGCTCTCACCTTTCTACTTCACAATATTTACATAAGATTTGGTACTAAGTTATTTAGACAAGCTTTGGGTATTCCGATGGGTACTGATTGCGCACCATCTGTGGCTGATCTGTTTTTGTTTTGTTTTGATAGAGACTTCATGATGTCCCTTTCTGCTGAAATTCAGTCTGAAATCATTGAAGCTTTTTGCTCCACTTCTAGATATTTAGATGATTTATGAAACATTGATAATACCTATTTCGACGGTTTGATCAGTCAAATTTTACACCCCACCCCCAGGAACTTCAGTTAAATAAAGCAAATTCTTCTGATAACGATGCGCCGTTTTTGGATTTACATCTATCTATTGTAGATGGGTTTGTTTGTTGCAAAATTTATGATAAACGCAATGATTTTGATTTTGAGAATTATGGCCACGTAAAATCGATTTAAGCCCCCCCCCCCCCCCCCCCCCCCCCCCCCCCAGTGGAAATCTTTCCACTGACCGTTTCAAGGCGGTTCTTCTGTGGCGATTTATTTATGTTGTTGTTTGTCACTTACTGTGTGTATCACTTGTGTCTTTTTATTTTGGATGGCCATATGGCCATTTTGTGGGAAAGTAACTGTCATTATGGCCTTCCTTTGTTTAGGTTTCCATTATGGTCTGGTCGCTTAATGTTTGTGTTTCTTTCCCTTTGGTGTCTTTGATGGATGGAGTAAGTTAATTGTATCGATTCCTGTTCTTTGTTTTACTTCTACTTTGAGATTGTAAATGTTTCTTTTTTGGATGGTGATGTTCCTCGTGCGTCATCCTATGGCGTTTATATTTCGCAATTAATTCGATCTGCCAGAGTGTGTAGTCATGTAACTGACTTAAACACTCGTAATAAATTGTTAACGACTTAACTTCTTAATCAGGGTTATCGGTACCATAAACTACTCAAAGCCTTTTCAAAATTTTATAGACGTCATTCTGATTTAATTTCAAAATTCAACATTGGACTTAAATCTCTTCTGCAACAAGGTCTATCGGAACCCGAATTTTATGTTGACTTAGTATATAAATTCAGAAAAATATATAACAGCAATGACTTCAGCACCCAATTTCGTAAAATCATTCTTCGATAATAAAAAGATTGGGTACAACATAAATTTTACACGACAGACTGCATGCATGGTAGTTAACCCAATCATGGTTGACAGCATTGCTTCCCTCTTTAATTACACGCCGGTGGGTCAGGCCTCAGATTCTATGACGTTCCAGCGTAAAGGCTTATGTTGGTTGGTACCTGATGCTCTGTCTCTGGCCGGGCCCATCGGAGTCTAACTGTTGGTTTTCTTTTGCTTCAGCATTTCAGTGGTTTCTTGCTGTCGAGTCCTCACCGTTGTTTCATCTCTGTGGTCGTTTGATTTTTATGTTAACGGAGATGTTGCACTGATGAGTTAGGAGGCCTTCATGTGGACTGAACAAATTATTTGTCTTAATCGCGACGTAAGTAAAGTCTGAAAAAGACAAACTGATTTACAATACACATCAGCATTGCTCCTTCTCTTATGTCAGAAATACATAAAATACTCTTGAAATACATCACATTAAGTTTAATTATTCACTACACCAGCAATATCTTGGTATCACAATCACTGACGATTTACAATACACAGTGCTCAGCATTGCTCCTTCTGTGATGTCAGATTGAAACTGTTGAAATACATTCCATGAAGTTTGATTATTAACTACATCAGCACATTTTGGAATCACAATCACTGGCGATCTTTATTGGAGTCAGCATACCCAAAGCAACTAGGACATTATGATTTCAAGATTTACAGGGGTAAACCTTATTTTTCTTATTTCTGCTCTAAAATATAGATTGTGGACCGTGTACCCACTATCTATATTTTGACCAGAAATAAGTAAAATACCACAACTATTCATCTTGAAATTTTCGTGTTTTTTTTTTTGGCGATTAAGTTTACAATGTATTTGTATAGGCGTGTTTTCGTAATGCACCACGAGGGTCTACAGTCGAACTTCAATGGCTCGAACACCTTTGGGACCTCGAAAATCTGTTCGAGACAGGGGTAGTTCGAGCCACTGAGGTTACTGTCAGGAGGCATATCGAGATACTTTTTGACATCTTTTCGGTGTTCTATAATGAATATGTATGCTGTGTGTACTCATTAGAATCGCCTCATCGAGGCGATTCTAATGAGTACACACAGCATACATTTGCAAGATAAAAGACTAAAATCTTTTTAATTATCCCCCACTTTTTCTTATGTAGAGGGACTCAAGAATGTGTTCGACTCATCCATGGTAAACGAGTCATCGGTGTTCGAGCCATCGAAGTTCTACTGTATTTGTTATTCTTATTTTGCAGGAATCGGGCAGGGATAGAATATTTGTTTTGTTTGTTTGTTTGATTTGAGGTTTAACGTCCCCGTCAACACTGTAAAGGTCATTTTGGAGACGTTGCTTCCAATTTTGTGGGACTTTTACCCGACATTGAGATGAAATGACATCTCAAGCCCTGTCGCCCAATGAAACCAATAGGGTTTATTAACATGGACGGTCCGCCTCGCACCGCGGTTCCTGGACAGGCTTAGATCCTCTAAGCGGTTTACCAGTACTAGTGTGCGGGCCGGATTCAGGATAGAATATTTGTAAACTTACCTGTAGTTGTTTTGTTGTCAGTTAGAAGCCTCCGTGGTGAAGTGGTTATGCTACTCGCCTTGTAAACCAGGGGTCCCAGAATCGATCCCAACTTTTTCAGACTTTCGGATGAGTCTTTAAACCGAGGTCCCGTCTCCTTATGACCTTAGCTGTTGGCGAGACGTAAAACTCAAACACTCACTCACTCTGCTATCAGTCCCAAGGCGATTGTGTATTTTGCGTTCTGACATATCAACTATCTTTGTTTTTGAGTGACCTAATGGGTAAGAGATCTTTATCTTTAGGTTTTCACCGGTGTGTGTTCGAGCCTCGCTAGGGTCACATGTGAGAAGCCAAGTTCTGCAAAGGAAGGTCCGGTGGTTTGTCCGGTGGTTTGTCTCCGGGTAATAAGGATTTCGCCCACCTCGGATTAATGATGGGCTCGAAATGAGTGAAATAATATTGCAAGGGCCATATGCCCACCCCCTCACAACAAAAACAAACACACAAAAAAAATCTTTGCTTTTATTTTTCTTATTTCTGCCACAAGACTGGTACTGCTGGGTTTGAGATGTCATTTCATCTCAGTATCGGGTAAATTCCCACAAATTGGTAGCAAAATCTCAAAAATGACCTCAATAGTGTTGACGGGGGTGTAAAAACTCAAAACAAAAGCAAACCTGCACCAAGACATAGGTTCTGGGTACCCGTTAGAACAGCCTCAATGAGGCTGTTCTAAAGAGCACCAACAAATATAAACAAGATAAATGGTTCAAAATTTCATGAAAAAAGTAACCGTTTTTGGAGATATGAAAGAATACACCATGTCATAAATTGTGTCACAGTATTGAAAAACACATATTCGCTTCTAACCACCCATCGAGGCTTGAAAAAAATATATGGGCTGCGTAATGCTTCCACGCAGAGCTGAAACCGACCCGCACATGAGTACTGGTAAACAGCTTAGAGGATCTAAGCCTGCCCAGGCAAAGCGGTGCGAGTCGGTCCGTCCATGCTTATAATCTCTATAATTGGTTTCATTGGGCGACAGGGCTTGAGATGTCATTTCATCTCAATGTCGGGCAAAAGTCCCACAAAATTGGAAGCAACGTCTCCAAAATGACCTTAACAGTGTTGACGGGGACGTTAAACTCAAATCAATCAATCAAACAAACAAACAAACGGCCTAAACAGCATAGAAACGGGCCTCGATGCTGGACGCTGACTCTTGATCATTAAATCTCTCACCGCTGTGGTTCGAGCCTGACTGGGGTCACACGTGAGACGCCAAGTTCTGCAAGGCCAGGTGTTTTTCTCCGGGTACTCAGGTTTTCGCCCACCTCTGTTTAACGATCGGCTCGATATGTGAATAGTCTTGAATGGCTTTTAAAATCAAATCCAAAAAAGAAGAAAAATCAATATTGACGAATGCGGCATCTGATATCAGGATTATGGTGTTTGAATTGTTTTAAATAAAATAGACCCCTTACAGTTACAACAACAGCTTACGTGAAACGTTTGGTGTATTGCACGTAAATGACGAGTTTTCCCCTTGTTTTGCTGCATCAAAGAACATACTGGAACCATCTTTAATCTTGAACTCGCAATAAAATTCGTCCCCATCTATTGGTTCTGGTAAATCACGAACCAAAAAGAATACCTGCCAAAAATAGAGGGTATTAAAAAAAGTAAAGGTCAACAAAGAAGGTAATCCGTGCATCTACATTTGTAGAATACCAGTGGTGCCGGTGGGTTTTCTCCGTGCAGGACCCAAATAATTTAACCCTTATCCCACTGAACTAAAAAACATCCTACCTTTGCAAATATTGTAGATCCAGATTAGATAAGCCATCTGATCAGGATCTACATTGTTTGCCATTCATTTGTGAATTTGTAGGAATAAATTACAGAAAGTATTCTGATGCGTTTAAAATCAGTAATGTGTGTGGCTAAGATAATTTGTTTAGCGCATTACGCAAACACGCCTATACAAATACATTGCCACCTTTATCGCCGAAAATATGAAACTTTTATTATGAAAAATTGTGATATTTTTCTTATTTCTGCTCAAAATATAGAGTGTAGGCACTCGTTAGAGCCGCCTCATCGAGGCGATTCTAACGAGTACCCACAATCTATATTTTAGAGCAGAAATAAAAAAAAATAAGGTCTACCCCCGGAAACCCAAGTTTTACTATATAAAAGTTGGGTTCAAGGGAGTTAAAAGTATGTAGGCGTGTTTTCGTGATGGGGATAAGAGTTAAATGCCCTACATTGCCATTTTTCAGGAAGTTTAGAGAGGGTCGAGTGCATAAAGTAGGCGTAGCATCACGAAAACACGCCTATATAATTTTGACCCCTTCGAACCCCACTTTTATATAGTGAAACTGGAGTTTGTAGGGGTAAACCTTATTTTTCTTATTTCTGCTCTAAGATATAGATTGTGGGTACTCGTTAGAACCGCCTCATCGAGGCGGTTCTAACGAGTACCCACAATCTATATTTTGAACAGAAATAAGAAATATATCACAATTTGTCATCTTAAAATTTTCGTTTTTTCGGCGATAAAGGTTACAATGTATTGGTATAGGCGTGATTTCGTAATGGTTTGCGCTTGCGTAACAAAGTCAAGCGTGCGAGAGTGCATAAAGCGGGCGTAGGTATAACTGACTTGCGACTGCAGTAAGACTGGAGTAAGACTGGCGTAAGACTGGCGAATAGCCGTAATAGTACGATGTATCATGTATATCATGTGCGAAAAGATTTTTTCTGCTTTATACACGAGATTCACACGCTTCAAGTGTTGTACGAAAGCAATTTATGTATAGTAGTCGCAGATAAGATTGACTAGGCGGAGTTATCGTTTGTACCTGCCTTTGGAATGTTCTGTTAACAAAAAGGTAAACCAAGTCACCCAGTTGTGTTAATTCAACTGTGACACGAACAAAGTTGTGGCGTGTAGGACCATTTGGTCCGCTTGCAGAAAGCATGCAAAAGCCACTCTACCGAATCTTCTGGTGGTCTCGGCGAATTTGACATATATTGACAACACCTGAATTGCTCCGCCTAGTCAATTTTATCTGCGACTACTATACAACAATTGCTGTGCATGTTCTTGGAAAATGTCTGCAAGAAAAAAGAATTCTGAAAATGGAATTTTGAGACTGTTTGTTCTCTATAAGGAAAATGCTAAGATATCATACTCAAAATTTTGTAATGTGTCCACATCAAAATTGAAAAAGTAAAAATGGGAGGCAACACATTGTGCTGTAATTCTATTAGTGGAAAGCAACAAAGGGCAATAAATGAATTCAAATACTAATGTAAGGATCTGCTATCCCGCGCTAAAAAGATTATTCTAACAGAAGATATCCTAAAACTGGCGGGGGCCCATCATCAAAAGCGATTACATTTGGAAACCTTGCAATGGCGTGAAAACCTTGTTTGATCGCATTGTGCATCTGTACTTGGAAATCATGAACAAAGCGATGAGTAAGGCCTTTGAGTGCCAAAACAACCCGTCTTATAATCCTGCATGCAGTTGACCTATTAATATTAACCAAGTCCCCAACTTCATTCTGGAAAAAGGCGCTCGCCAAATATCTCAAAACAACAAGGGTCTGAATTTCGGCTGAAATCGCCGTCTGTCGCCGAGCAGGCTATTCCAAGTCCGGAAGGCGCTAGACGCCTCCGTGGTGTAGTGTATAAGCTACTCGCCTCATAAACCAGGGGTCGTGGGTTCGACCCCGGTCTTCTCCAGACTTTTGGATTAGTCCGGTCGCCGTATGACCTTAGCTATTGGTGGGATGTAAAACTCAAACACACTCACTCATTGGACGGAGCTCATCAATTAAATCAAGCAATCTGTAACGACGTAATCTAAATCGCTTATAAAGCTCAATATCATTGTAAATATCCAAAGGATTTGATCTGTCTCTAAACACCAGGGGCCAGTTGTTCAAAGCATCGTTAACTTAACGAGCTCGTGAGTGGTCATATTGTTAACTCTTCTAGCAAGGACATTATCGTAAATTTTGATATTTTTGCTGAAAAAATGTGAGCAACTTTTGCGGACGCAAAAGCTGCTCACATTTTTTTCAGCATAAATTTCAGCATATTTGCCATATTTAATGATCAAAGTTTTAACGATAAGTTAACTAACGACGTCGTTAGTTTTGAACAACTGGCCCCAGTTCTCTCCTTAAACATCCCCTATACGGCAATTCCTCAATTTAATGTACAATTGCACCCATTTTTACAAAGAAAAATGCAAAATAATCAAGATACCCTACAGTTAAGCCTGCTACATAGTAGACGTGACATTATCAGTGAGTTAACGACACGCCTCGTTTATGCACACCGAGTTTGTTTGTTTGTTTGTTTGATTTAAGGTTTAACGTTCTCGTCAACACTGTAAAGGTCATTTTGGAGACGTTGCTTCCAGTTTTGTGGGACTTTTACCCGACATTGAGATGAAATGACATCTCAAGCCCTGTCGTCCAATGAAACCAATAGGGTTTATTAGCTTGGACGGTCCACCTCGCACCGCGGTTCCTGGACAGGCTTAGATCCTCTAAGCGGTTTACCAGTACTAGTGTGCGGGCAGGATTCAGCTCTGCGTGGAAGCAGCATGCAGCCCATATATTTCTTCAAGCCCCTTTGGGCGGGGGCCGCATATGCACACCGAGTAAATTTCTGCGACAATTTTACGACGGGCGTACGCCTGGCGTAGGCTTACGTCTGCTTTATGCATTCGGCCCCTGAAACGCAAAGCAGCTGTGCTTGGGTTGTTATCTCAGTAATAAATACAATGTATACCACCGGAATTAGCTTGTGAGCAGCTGTGTGTGTGTGTGTGTGTGTGTGTGTGTGTGTGTGTGTGTGCGTGTGCGTGCGTGTGTGTGTGTGTTTTACGTTCCACCAAGGTCATATGGAGACGAGACCTCGGTTTAAAGACTATGAGGCGTGTAGCATAAACACTACACCACAGAGGCTTTTCGCTGTCTATGGTAACGGATTAAATCAAAGCACTGAAAGTACTGGTGGGTTGATTGTCTCTGAGTGAAGACTGTTTCGCTTAACCCTTAACCCATTGCATGCAACAAATTCCTAAAGGGGTACCCTGGCAAACAGTGCAGACCCAGATCAGACTCGACAGAACGCAGCATCTGATCAGGGCCTACACCATTTGCTAACAGAATTTTCCATCAAAACTAGAACAAAAACAAAAACAAAAATAGGTCTGACACCGCTAATCTGACAAATGACCTTGAGCAACATATAACAATGGAAGTGTCCACTTGCCAACACAGGGTTAAATTCCTGTACCATAAGCAAACAATGCAGACTCTGATCATACACCGGTCTACACTGTTTGCCAAACCCATCCAGATTCTATAGATAACCCTTTTACGCAACACTGACCTCACATCAATAAAGCCCCTGTCACACTATGCCGCGTTTTCTATGCGATGGGACGGCGTTGTTTAATTTTTCAGAACGCCGCGAGATCGCAAGAAATATGAGATATTTTTGTGAACATGGACCTGTCATGGCGTCCCTACAGCGACCAAGACGTTGCTACGGAGCTTTCATGGCGATCTATCGCGATCCTGCGGCGTTCTTGATGGCGATTGTATGCGCTCTCACGGCGCTTCCTCTGCGCTTTTACGGCGCTCACAATGCGTGTACTGCGCTTTTACGGCGCTCTCAATGCGTGCACAGCGCTTTCACATGTTCATCGGTCGAACAGTTTTGTTTGATTTGAGGTTTAACGTCCCATCAACACATTATAGGTCATTTTGGAGACGTTGCTTCTAATTTTGTGGGACTTTTACCCGACATTGAAATGAAACGACATCTCAATCTCTGTCACCCAATGAAACTAATAGGGTTAATAAGCACGGTTGGTCCGACTCGAATCCCTTTGCCTGGGCAAGCTTAGATCCCCTAAGCGGTTTACCAGTAGTCCTGTGCCGTCGGAAGCAAGTCCACCGCAATCACCGCAAGCAGGAGCAAGTCCACTGCCATTACCTTACTCGGAATGAGTCACCTCAGAAGTAGGTTTTTCGGGACAGTACACAATCAAACTCTACTCTATCCACTGTTTATACAAGCGGGCGGCCCCCTCCATCGGGACTGGAAGAAATAGATGGGCTGTATGATGCTTCCACGCAGAGCTGAAACCGACCTCACACGAGTACTGGTAAACTGCTGTAGAGGATCTAAGCCTGCCCAGGCAAAGCGGTGCGAGGTACGTGTAAACTCTGTTGGTGTAAACATACTTATACGTGTACGTGTAAACACTATTGGTTTCATTGGGCGACAGGGCTTGAGATGTCATTTCATCTCAAAGTCGGGTAAAAGTCCCACAAAATTGGAAGCACCGTCTCCAAAATGACCTATACAGTGTTGACTTGGACGTTAAATGTCAAATCAATCAGTTAATCAATTATACAAGCGGAGCTTATATGGCGTTGTAGGAGACCTCTGTGCGCCCCTGCCGAGCTCCTGTATCGTTGTGGGAGACCTTACTGCGCTGCTATGGCAACCTTACGGTGACCTCACTGCGCTTTGATCAGAACGCCGAGTGACGGCGTTTGTTTTGAGCATGCTCAAAATGCGCGCCGTCGCTTGGCGTTCTATGCGATCCCAACGCGTCTGCTGGCGACGCCACTGCGTAGCTACGGCGATGTTTGCGATCGTACTGCGCGCACCTCGGCGTTCTGCATTTTTCTTGGACGCCGTGAGAACGCAGCCCTGGTGTGACAGGGGTTTAAGAACAGCGCGGCTATATCTATACATTACCTGGATTTTGTGTATACAGTAGAACTTCGATGGCTCGAACACCGATGGCTCGTTTACCATGGCTGAGTCGAACCCCTTTTTGAGTCCCTAGGGAATTTCTGTACATAAGAAATAGGGAGGGTAAAAATAGGATATTTTCGTCTTTTATTTTGCAAATGTATCCTGTGTGTACTCATTAGAATCGCCTCGATGAGGCGATTCTAATGAGTACACTCAGCATACATTTTTCATTATAGAACACAGAAAAAGATGTCCTAAGGTATGTCGTTATGCCCCCTGGTATTAGCCCTCAGTGGCTCGAACTACCCCTGTCTCGAACAGATTTTCATGGTCCCAAAGGGGTTCGAGCCATTGAAGTTCGAATGTATTAAGTTTATTTTTTATAAGAATGGCCGTAGAAAAGATTCCATGATCAATCTCCACGACAGAATGTTGCAGAACCCGGCAGGTGTCGAACCCGCGTTCTCCTGCACCAAAAGAATGTTGCAGACCCCGGCAGGTGTCGAACCCACGTCCTCCTGATCCCCAGTCAGACACGCATCGGACTGAGCTACCGAGGCCGGCACAAGAGGGTATGTGTGACTGTTTGTTTGATTCAGGTTTAACTTCCCCGTCAACACTAATAAGGTCCTCGTTACTTCCATTTTTGTGGGACTTTTACCCGACATTGAGATGAGATGACATCTCAAGCCCTGTCCCCCAATGAAACCAATAGGGTTTATATGCATGGACTCCCATCACTTTGTCTGGGCAGGCTAAGACCTTCTAGGCGGTTTAACAGTGCTCGTGTGCGACCGGTATCTCAGTTCTGTGTGAAAGCACCATGCAGCCAAGCCCCGATGGGCGTGGGGTAAGATGGCCTGTGTGACATGCAGCGACTATGATCAGGGTGTATCATAACACAGTCTTCCTACAGACTTCCCTTGTATACCCCTGGGTAGCGGCCCGACGACTATAACACGTCTCTGCAGGCAGCGATAAATGGGCCCCGTCAAGCGATTTTGGTACTTATCGCCTATGCGAGCAGCGAAGGTTCAGGCGAGCCTGCGCATAAGCGCAGTCTCGCCAGAACCTTCGCTGCTCGCTCATACAAGCAATGAATCAAGAGGAACCTTCAGACAGAAAGCCATATCCCTGGTCCCTCTGAATGGCTGGGCATGCGCAGTTAAAATTTGTCATGACGGAATGCTCGAAGACACAAATTCGCTTGGCGGGGCTCAAATTATATCTGGATTTAGGTTAATCCTTATCCTGCTGAATAAACTGATTTAGCCACACCCATTTCTGACTATCTTCAAATCAAATTACTTGGTATAATGTATTTGTAAAATTGACAAACAGGTAGATCCTGATCAGATGACGGATCTAAACTGTTTGCAAAGACAGGGGTTATTGCGGTCAGCAGGATAAGGGTTAACTGCGCGTCTTCTAACCTGGGGGTCCCAGTCACGGACAATACATACCTGGGTTACTCTGCCGACTTCAAATTCCTCAGACATCAGAAGAAGGGACGAGCATTGTTCTCCAGATGATAATAGATGATTTGGTTGTTGAGCATGCTGACAATGAGACCCACTCATCGGCACTGATCTACAAATTAAATATGAAAATGCATCTCTGAAGCAAGATGAGACAAAAGACAAATTGGGCACAAACAACAATGTCGGATGCAAGTCATGATGTTGCATTGACGTTGATGCGATGTTGACTTTGGGTCCGCTGGGTCGATTTTTGCAAATAAAGGGCCTTATCAACTATGCAGTTTTAACGAGTACCCTAATTTTCTCACAGTTTTTGAGCATGAATAAGGAAAATAAAATCCCACTTAAACGCAATAAATACACAAATGTGCAAGGATTGTTTTCAGGAGCGCTCGTCAGTCCCCAGCAGGCACATGACGTAATTATGACGTCATATCGACGTCGGTACAACGTCATGACGTTATTGCAACGTCACATCAACGTCGGTGCAACGTCCTGACGTTGCACCGACGTTGATTTGACGTTGCCCTTGCGACGTGTGCCTGCTTGGTCGTGACTGTGTGTCACTAGGACAAACGGTTGGAAGTAAAATATACTTTCAACAAGAACAATGAACTCAGCTCATTAGAAAAAAGATACTTCCCAGCAGGCACATGACGTAATTGTGACGTCACATCAACGTCGGTACAACGTCATGACCTTTATACAACGTCACAACGTCGGTGCAACGCCATGACGTTGCACCGACGTTGATTTGACGTTGCCCTCGCGACGTGTGACTGCTGGGTTATTACATATGGGATCATTCTGCGCATACGCTACGTTCCACCACGGCCTTTGCTGCATGCAGTTATGTAGCTGAGCCCAAGAGGTAGCTACATGCGACGACATGCGTCCAGCCCTAAAAGAAAATGGATGGCTGTACAGATCGATCTGAAGAACAAAAATCGGAGAATTCAAAGGTTCAAAGGACAATTTTTTCATGTGTCAGCCTGGTTGCAATCTTCCTGGTCAGTATTGTTTTATTTCCTTACTATACAATTAAATTACTCATTGGTCACTTTGCTTTATAGTATTGTTATTTTTCTTTTAAACAGTGATCAATAGAAGATTGTTTTCCTTTTCCCATTTTATACAGAACACCCCACACCAATCCTCAACACCAAACGGGACACTCGTATAGTGTAGGCCCAGATCAGACGCCACAGAACCCGGCGTCTGATCAGGGCCTTCACTGTTGCAAAAAGTTAAAAAGTTCAGCCATTTTCTAAGTAAAGTTCTAAAAATGTCTGGACTTAACATCCCTAAATTTCTACAAATTAAGCGGAAGATTCCCTTCAGTACAGAAGTAAACTGGTTCGCGAAATGGACACCCCACCAACTAAACCCAACTTTATAACGAGAAAACAGGTATTTTTTGTTGTTTTGTTTTTGGTTTTGGTTTTACGCCCTTTCAAGATTATTTCACTCATATCGAGCCGATCGTTAATCAGAGGTGGGCGAAAACGGGTAACCCGGAGAAAAACCACCTGATCTACCGTTGCAGAACATGGCATCTCACATGTGAGCCGTAGACATATATTGTGGGTACTCGTTAGAACCGCCTCAATCAGGCGGTTCTAACGAGCACCCACAACCTATGTTTTCAGTATTAATAAGAAATATATGACAGATTTTCTTCAGAAAAGGAGCCATTTTGTAGTAAAATCCAAACGGGACGCCATAAGAAATAAACTTATAGGTATGATGCCTAGGAAAGAATATTAAACAACCTGATAAGAATATTATGTGTATGTGTGTGTTTGAGTTTTACGTCCCACCAACAGCTAAGGTCATACGGAGACAGGACCTCGGTTAAAAGACTAGTCTGAAAGTCTGGAGAAGCACGGGATCGAACCCCGACCCTTGGTTTATGAGGCAAGTAGCATAACAACTACACAACGCCGAAAGAAAGCCGAAAACATTGTTTCAATATCGAGTCAACGCTGCGTGCCCGTGAGGTAGTAGAGCCCGCCATATTAGTATGCAATGTAACAAGAGGGCCATGATGGCCCTGGATCGCTCACCTGATACATAGAGTAATAAGTGGGCCCCGGGCTGGGCCATTATTGACCCCAGGGCTATAATATGCATAATGTTGAGGGAGGTCTAAAAATGTGAAGCCTCGTACCAAATATCAACAAAGGCTATAATTTGTACAATCTTGGCAAAGGTCCACTAGATGAAGCTAAACACCAAATATCAACTACCTGGGCCTTGCGGTTTCAGAAAAGAAGATTTTTTTTAAAGATATTCCCAACATAAGCCTATGTAAAACCAAATGGCCCAGGGGCGGGGACATTTTTGGCCTCAAGACTATAATTTAAACAATCTTGATAGCGGTACACTAGATGAAGCTTCACACCAAAATATCAACCTGGGCCTTGCTGTTTCAGAGAAGGGCCCCGGGGCGGGGGAATTTGTGGCCCGAGCGATATAATTTGAACAATCTTGGTAGAGGTCCACTAGATGAAGCTCCATACCAAATATCGAAGACATGGGCCTTGCAGGGTCAGAGAAGAAGATTTTTTTATAGATTTCCCTATATAAGTCTATGTAAGACCAAAGGGTCTCGCGTGGGGGGGGGGGGGGGGGACATTTTTGGCCCCAGGCTATAATTTGAAGAATCTTGATAAAGGTCCACTAGATGAAATGTCACACCAAATATCAAAGATCTAGGCCTTGTGGTTTCACAGAAGAAGATTTTTAAAGATTTTCCCTATATAAGCCCATGTAAAACCAAAGGGCATTTTTGGTCGCAGGATTATGATTTGAACAATATTGGTAGAGGTCCACTAGATCTAGCTTCATGCCAAATATAAAAGACATAGGCCTTGTGGTTTCAGAGAAGAAGTTTTTTCAAGATTTTCCCTATATAAGTCTATGTAAAACCAAAGGGCTCCGGAGCGGGGGCATTTTTGGCCTCAGGGCTATAACTCGAACAATCTTGGTAGAGGTCCACAAGATGAAGCTTCATACCAAATATCAAAGACCTGGGCCTTGCGGTTTCAGAAAAGAAGATTTTTTTAAAGATTTTCCCTATATAAGCCAATGTAAAACAAAGGGCCCTAGCACTATAATTTGAACAATCTTGGTAGGAGTCCTCTCGATGAAGCTTCAAACCAAATATCAAAGACCTGGGCCCTGCGGTTTCAGAGAAGAAGATTGTTAAAGATTTCCCCTATATAAGCCCATGTAAAACCAAAGGGCCCCGGGGCGGGGGCATTTTTGCCCCCAGCACTTTAATTTGAGAATCTTGGTAGGGGTCCACTAGATGAAGCTTCATACCAAATATCAAACACTTGGGCCTAGCGGTTTCAGAGAAGAAATTTTTAAAGATTTTCCCTATATAAGCCCATGTAAAACCAAAGGGACCCGGGTCGGGGGCATTTTTGGCCCCAGCACTTTAATTTGAATAATCTTGGTAGGGGTCCACTAGATGAAGCTTCATACCAAATATAAAAGACCTAGGCCTTGTGGTTTCAGAGAAGAAGTTTTTTCAAGATTTTCCCTATATAAGTCTATGTAAAACCAAAAGGCCCGGAGCGGGGGTATTTTTGGCCTCAGGGCTATAATTTGAACTTACTTGGTAGAGGTCCACATGTTGAAGCTTCATACCAAATATCAAAGACCTGGGCCTTGTTGTTTCAGAGAAGAAGATTTTTAAAGATTTTCCGTATTTAAGCCTATGTAAAACCAAAGGGCCACAGCACTATAATTTGAACAATCTTGGTAGGATTATACTAGATGAGGCTTCATAGCAAATATCAAAGACCTGGGCCTTGCGGTTTCAGAGAAGAAGATTTTTAAAGATTTTCCCTATATAAGCCCATGTAAAACCAAAGGGCCCCGGGTCGGGGGCATTTTTGGCCCCAGCACTATAAGTTGAACAATCTTGGTAGGGTTCCACTAGATGAAGCTTCATACCAAATATCAAAGACCTGGGCCTTGCGGTTTCAAAGAAGAAGATTTTTAAAGATTTTCCCTTTATAATCCTATGTAAAACCAAAGGGACCCGGGGCGGGGGCATTTTTGGCCCCAGCACTATAATTTGAAGAATCTTGGTAGGGGTCCATTAGATGAAGCTTCATACCCAATATCAAAGACCTGGGCCTTGTGGTTTCAGAGAAGAAGATTTTTTAAAGTTTTCGGTGAAAAAAATCTATTTTTGGCTCCTGTGACCTGGATGTGCAACGGACCGGAACCATTTGAACAACTTTGAAAGGGGACCACCTAAGGATCATTCCTGTTAAGTTTGGTCAAAATCCGATCAGTTGTTTAGGAGGAGATGTTGTTTGAAGAAATTGTTTACGCACGCACGGACGCACACACGGACGCACGACCGACAAAAAGTGATCCCCAAAGCGCACCTCGTCACTGGTGAGCTAAAAATCGAGATATCTGCATTTTTACGTTAATACAGATATCTGTATTTGAAATGCAGTTATCTGTGTTTGAAATGCAGATATATGTATTAAATCCTGTATTTCAGATATCTGCAATTCAAATACAGATATCTGCATTTCATTTACAGATATATCTTATTACATGAAAATACAGATATCTGTATTTTAAATGCAGATATCTTCATTTTCGTTTTAACCCAAACGGGACAGCATCTTGGTGATGTAAAAACACGGGTGTTTTATCGTAATTATATTTGGAGAAACAATCTAGTGAATCAGACTGACACACCTGACCCGGTCATGACAGGGAAACACTAACTGCACTTTGGGATTTCGCTGAGCGCACATGCTAGAAGGCCCCATTTCGCCTGTCACGGCCTCTATTATTGTACAACATCCTGCTGCGGTACACACACCTGCTACGGTAAACTCACCTGCTGCGGTACACACCCCTGCTACGGTAAACACACTTGCTACGGTAAACTCACCTGCTACGGTACAAACCTGCTACGGTAAACTCACCTGCTACGGTACACACCTGCTACGGTAAACTCACCTGCTGTGGTACATACACCTGCTACGGTAAACTCACCTGCTGTGGTACACACATCTGCTACGGTAAACTCACCTGCTGTGGTACACACACCTGCTACGGTAAACTCACCTGCTGTGGTACACACACCTGCTATGGTAAACACCTGCTGCGGTAAACTCACCTGCTACGGTACACAACCTGCTACGGTAAACTCACCTGCTGTGGTACACATACCTGCTACGGTAAACTCATCTGCTGTGGTACACACACCTGCTACGGTAAACTCACCTGCTGCGGTACACACACCTGCTACGGTAAACTCACCTGCTGTGGTACACACACCTGCTACGATAAACACCTGCTGCGGTAAACTCACCTGCTACGGTACACACACCTGCTACGGTAAACTCACCTGCTGTGGTACACACACCTGCAACGGTAAACTCACCTGCTACGGTACACACACCTGCTACGGTAAACTCACATGGTGCGGACACACACATGTTACGGTAAACTCACCTGCTACGGTAAACTCACCTGCTACGGTAAACTCACCTGCTGCGGTAAACTCACCTATTACCGTACACACACCTGCTACAGTAAACTCACCTGCTAAAGTACACACACCTGCTATGGTAAACTCACCTGCTGCGGTACACAAACCTGCTATCGGCCCCCGCCCATCGGGGCTTGAAGAAATAGATGGGTTGCATGATGCTTCCATGCAGAGCTGAAACCGACCCGCACACGAGTACTGGTAAACCACATAGAGGATCGAAGCCAGTCCAGGCAAAGCGGTGCGAGTGTCGGAATGTCCATGCTCATAAACCCTATTGGTTTCATTGGGCGGCAGGGCTTGAGATGTCATTTCATCTCAATGTCGGGTAAAAGTCCCACAAAATTGGAAGCAACGTCTCTAAAATGACCTTTACAGTGTTGACGGGGACGTTAAACCTCAAATCAAACAAACAAACTATCACACCTGCTACGGTTAACTCATCTACTACCGTACACATGCCTACTACAGTAAACTCCGACCCCCGCCCATCGGGGCTTGAAGAAATAGATGGGCTACATAATGCTTCCACACAGAGCTGAAACAGACCCGCACACGAGTACTGTTAAACCGCTTAGGTGATCTAAGCTTGCCCAGGCAAAGCGGTGCGAGTCAGCTCGTACATGCTTATAAACCCATTTGGTTTCATTGGCCGGCAGGGCTTGAGATGACATTTCATATTAATGTCGGGTAAAAAATCCCACAAAGTTGGAAGCAACGTCTCCAAAATGACCTTTACCGTGTTGATGGGTACGTGAAACCTCAAATCAAACCTCCAGTAAACTCACCTGCTGCGGTACACACAGCAGCTACGGTAAACACATCTACTACCGTACACACACCTGCTGCAGTAAACTCACCTTCTACCGTACACACACCTGCTACGGTAAACTCACCTGCTGCGGTACACTCACCTGCTATGGTAAACTCACCTGCTGCGGTACACACACATGTTATGGTAAACACACACGTTATGGTACACACATCTACGACCGTAAACTCACCTGCTATGGTACACACACCTGCTACGGTAAACACACCTGCTACGGTACACACACCTGCTACGGTTAACTTGCCTGCTGCGGTACACACGCATTCTGTGGTAAACCCAGCTGCTACGGAAAACTCACCTGCTGCGGTACACACACTGTTACGGTAATAACCTGCTGCGGTACACACACCTGTTACGGTACACACACCTTCTATGGTAAACTCACCTGCTGCCGCACACACACCTGCTACGGTAAACTCACGTGTTACGGTACACTCACCTGCTACGGTAAACTCACCTCTTGTGGTACACACACCTGTTACGGTAAACTCACCTGCTGCGGTACACACAACTGCTACGGTAAGCTCACCTGCTGTCGTACACACACCTGCTACGATAAACTCGCCTGCTACGGTCCACAAACCTGCTACTGTAAACTCGCCTGGTATGGTACACACACCTGCTATGATAAACTCACCTGCTGCGGTACACACATCTGCTACGGTACACAACCTGCCAAGGTAAACTCACCTGCTGCGGTTCACACACCTGCTACGGTAAACTCACCTGCTGTGGTACACACACGTGCAACGGTAAACTCACTTGCTACCGTAAACTCACCTGCTACGGTACACACACCTGCTAAGGTACACACACCTGCTACGATAAACTCACCTGCAGCGGTACACACACCTGCAACGGTAAACTAACCTGCTGCGGTAAACTCACCTGCTGCGTTACACGCCTACTACGGTTAACTCAGCTACTACGGTAAACTCACCTGCTACGGTAAACTCACCTGCTGCGGTACACACACCTGCTACGGTAAACTCACCTGCTGTGGTACAGACACGTGCAACGGTAAACTCACCTGCTGCGGTAAACTCACCTGCTACGGTAAACACACCTGCTACGGTTAACTCACCTGCTGTGGTACACACACCTGCTACGGTAAACTCACCTGTTGTGGTTCACACACCTGCAACGGTAAACTCACCTGCTGCGGTACACACACCAGCCGCACAAAGGGTTGTAGGACTTCACTACAGCTTCACAGCTCTTGTAGGTGTCACAGTCAAAAGGCTCGTACTTGACCAGCTAGAAAAAAAAATCAAGGCCCATCAATATATCTAAGGCTTCCTTATATTTAAGGAATGCAAGTTGTGGAAATTGACGTCAAGTTTGTATATGTCTATTTCATGCATTGACATGAATTTGTCGGTTTGATTTGCAAAGAGAGTATAATATGGCTACAAAATCCCACTCCGAGCCTCTGAGCTGGATCTACACTGTTTGCAAAAGTAATTGTCGTTGTGTTCCGCGGGATAAGGGTTAAAAGAGGAAAGAGTCAGCTTCAGAAACCATAAAGGCGAAAGGGTGATGCAAGGACGTAAAACGTGTGTCATACGACTCACCTTTCTATCAGTCATGGCATAGATGTTATTATCTTTGTCGACGTGTAATGCCCTGATGTCATGTCCTGCATCAACTGTTATCTCGTCAAATACGTGTGCAGAAGAAGCGTCGATGAAATTCAACTGAAAAAAAAAACAAACATAGAAAACAAAAGATACCCAACCTAAAGCCTGCTTGTCATCAATCAAATGGTTCAAACGTTATGATTAAGTAGGTTACAGGTCAAGGTCAGGGTCACAGCTAAGAATTTTTTGCATGAGTAGGAAGACCTTGTCACAAGGAACCTACATGCCAAATATGAATGATCTATCTTAAATGGTTCAAACATTATGACCAAAAAAGTTCAAAGGACAAGGTCACAGGTTAAAATTTTTGTATGGGTGGGAGGCCCTTGTTAGAAAGTACATACATGCCAAATATGAAGGCTCTATCTCAATTTCTTCAAAAGTTATGATAAAGTAGGTCACAGGTCAAAATATCTGTATGGGTGGGAAGCCCTTGTCACAAGGAACATACAAGCAAAATATGAAGGCTCTATCTCAAATGGTTAAAAGTTATTATAAAACAGAATACAGGTTAAGGTCACATTATTTTTTGTATGAGTGGGAAGCCCTTGTCACACGGAACCTATATCCTAAATATAATGGGTCTATCTCAAATGATAAAATAGTTAGCACAAAATGACCCAAAGCTCACATGACGAATATGAAGGCTGTATGTCAAATGGTTCAAAAGTTATGACCAAGTAGGTCAAAGGTCAGGGTCAAATATGAAGGCTCTATCTCAAATGCTTCAAACCTTATGACAAAGTAGGCCAATGGTCAATGACAGGCCAAATTTTTTGTATGGGTGAGAAGATCTTGTCAAAAGGAACATACATGCCAAATACGAAGGCTCTATCTCAAACGGTTCATAAGTTATGACAAAAAGACCTACTCATCTACTTTTTGATTTGACATGACCCATACTAGAACTTGACCCAGATATTGTCCAGATGATCATTCTGAGCAAGATTTATGATAATTGGACCAAAAACTGTGCCCTCTAGAGTATTCGCATGGTTTTTCTATGATTTGACCTTCTGACATACCTTCTGACCCGACATGACCATACTCAAACATGAGGGAGATATTGTCAATATGATTATTCTGAGCTAGATGAATGGTGATTGGACCAAAACTGTGGCCTCTAGAGTATCCACAAGGTTTTCTATGATTTGAGCTACTGACCTACTTTTGATCCGACATGACCCATATTCAAACTTGACAGAGATATTGTCAAGATGATCAGTCTGAGCAAGTTTTATGATGATTGGACCAAAATTTAGGCCTCGTAGAGTGTTCATAACGTTTTCTATGATTTGACCTGCTGACCTACTTTTTGACCCGACATGACCCATATTCAAACTTGACCGAGATATTGTCAGGATGATCACTCTGAGAAAGGTCGTTGATGATTGGATCAAAACAATGGCCTCTAGTGTGTTCACAATGTTTTTGTATAATTTGACCTACTAACCTACATTTTGACTAGACATAGCCCGGATTCGAAACTGATCGAGATACTGGCAAGATGATCATTCTGAGCAAGTTTGATGATGATCGGACTAAAACTTTGGTCTCTAGTGTGTTCATAAGGTTTTTCAGTGATTTGACCTACTGGCCTATTTTTATCCGAAATGACCAATAATCACACTTGATCCAGATATTGTCACGATGATCATACTGAGAAAGTTTGATGATATTGGGACTAAAACTGTGGCCTCTAGTATATTCGAAAGGTTTTTCTATGATTTGATCTACTGACCTACTTTTTGTTCCGACATCACCCATATTTGAACTTGACCGAGATATTGTCAAGATGATCATTCTGAGCTAGATGAATGATGATGGGACCTAAACTGTGGCCTCTAGTGTGTTCACCCGGTTTTTCTATGATTTGACCAACTGACCTACTTTTCCATATTCTAACTTGATCGAGATATTGTATAGATGATCATTCTGAGTATGTTTGATGATGATTGGACCAAAACTGTGGCTTCTAGTGTGTTCATAAGGTTTTTCTATAATTTGACCTTCTGACCTACTTTTTGACTCAGCATGATCCATAATCAAACTTGACCGAGATATTGTCAAGATGGTCATTCTGAGTATGTTTGATGATGATTGGACCAAAATTGTGGCCTCTAGTGTGTTTACAAGGTTTTTCTATAATTAGACCTACTGACCTACTTTGTGACCCGACATGAACCATATTCAAACTTGACCGAGATATTGTCATGGTGATCATTCTGACAAGTTTGATGATGACTGGCCCAAAACTATGACCTCTAGAGTCTTCACAAGAAAAGTTTACGCACGGACGACGACATCGGACATCTCACAATCACAAAAGCTCACCATGATCGTTAGGTGAGCTAAAAATCACGTTTATAACGGGTACTTCTTCAGTAATCCTGTAGAAGCCAGCTACCTGTACGGTGATTCATGTAGAGTGGTTAATGTCACATTCCTGCCTGAATGCGTGACCGCGCTGTTCGACCCAGAAAACAAAACAACCTGCTATACTTAGTTAATCCCCGGCCTTATAAGTTTTCGCATCAAGGGGTAGAATCAGGCAGAAGCTTTCATAGCCACTGTTGTTGCTTGAACCATGCTAAGATATGAAACCATCCTTAGAGAACACGTGTTTTCTTTAGAATAGAAATACAGTAAAATCCACTATTAAGACCACCTAAAATAAAGACAAAATCGGCTTTTAAAAGCTTAATGAGAAGGTTTCAGTTGTTCCTTCTTTGTGTTTACAACACCTAGTGTCTCACAATGAGAGACCACCTTTGGGACTGTTCAAAAGTGGTCTTTAAGACCACTTTTGAACAGTCCCAATTGTGATCTTAATATAAGAATTTTACTGTATACAGTTCAGTGTGGTTACGGGGGCCTACACTTAGTTTACATCAGGCCAAGTTGTTCAAAACATCGACAGCTTAGCGAGCTTGTTAGTTGTCAAATTGTTAATTGTTCTGGCAAGTACAATATAAAAAATTCTGGTATTTTTGCTGAACAAATGTGAGAAGCTTTTGCATATGCAAAAGCTACTAAATATTAGTAAATGTGCCATATTAAATAATCGAAGTTTTAACAACTCGTTAACTAACGATATCGTTAGTTTTGAACAAGTGGCCCCAGAACTACACTAAATATGTTATAGAAAGGATTATCCTTTGGAAGCAAGGAATACACGACAGAACTGGAAAATATGGAGTGTACATATTTTCTGGGCCAGACTAGCTTGTTTCGGCCAAATATTTTCAAAAATCCATAATGGATTCAATGATCCAAAAGGACAAGAAAATATAAACTACACTATGATGTAGAGCAGGGAGGCTTTTTACGGCCAGACACCAGCTGTAGTGACGTTAAATATGTTCTAGAAAGGGTTATCCTTTGGAAGCAAGGAATACACGACAGTACTGGAAATATGGAGTGTACATATTTTCTGGGCCAGAATAGCTACTTTCGGCAAATTTGGCCTCATCAGTGACCCTCAAATATTTTCAAAATTCCACAATGGAATCAATGATCCGAAAGGACAAGAAAATATAAACTACACTATGATGTAGGGCAGGAAACTTTTTACGACCGCCACACATTCCCAGACACTAGCTGTAGTGACGTTAAATATGTTCTAGAAAGGGTTATCCTTTGGAAGCAAGGAATACACGACAGAACTGGAAAATATGGAGCGTACATATTTCTGGACCAGACTAGCTAGTTTTGGCCAATTAGGCCTCATCAGTGACCCTCAAATGTTTTCAAAATTCCACATGCAATCAATGATCCCAAGGGACAAGAAAATATAAACTACACTATGATGTACGGCAGGGAGACTTTTTACGGCCGCCACACATTCCCAGATACCAGCTGTAGTGACGTTAAGGGTTAAACTTTGGAAGCAAGGAATATACTACAGAACTGGAAAATATGGAGTGTACATATTTTCTAGGCCAGAATAGCTAGTTTCGGCCAATTAGGCCTCATCAGTGACCCTCAAATATGTTCAAAATTCCACAAAGGAATCAATGATCCCAAAGGATAAGAAAATATAAACTACACTATGATGTAGGACAGGGAGACTTTTTACGGCCGCCACACATTCCCAGACACCAGCTGTAGTGACTAGAAAGGGTTATCCTTTGGAAGCAAGGAATACACGACAGAACTGGAAACTATGGAGTGTACGTATTTTCTGGGTCGGATTAGCTAGGTTCGGCCAATTAGGCCTTACCAGTGCAACGACCCTCAAATATTTTCAAAATTCCACAATGGAATTAATGATCCCAAAGGACAAGAAAATATAAACTACAGTATGGTGTAGGGCAGGGAAACTTTTTACGGCCACACATTCCCAGACACCAGATGTATAGTGACGTTAAATATGTTCTAGAAAGGGTTAGCCTTTGGAAGTCAGGAATGCATGACAGAACTGGAAAATATGGAGTGTACATTTTTTCTGGACCAGATTAGTTAGGTTCGGCCGATTAGGCCTCATCAGTGCAGTGACCCTGAAATATTTTTCAAAATTCCACAATGGAATCAATGATCCCAAAGGACGAGAAAATATAAACTACACTATGATGTAGGGAAGGACGACCGCCACACATTCCCAGACACCAGCTGTAGTGACGTTTAATATGTTCTAGAAAGGGTATTATTCTTTGGAAGCAAGAAAATACACGAAAAAACGCGTTGAGGACTTTGAAATTCCACGCCGCTCAAGAAAGATAATCGATTAATTTCAAATTCGAATTTTAGAAGAAAAAAAAAAGCAATACCACTATTAAAGATATGCCGAAAGGGCACACAAGTTTTCATTTTATTTATTTGAAATAAAACCCAAATTATTCCTCATTTTCACCACTACACTTCGATTCAATCCTAATATGCTATTTAAATGACTAATTTCTACTTTTTATTCATAGACCCCGAGGGAAAAACAGACGTTTTACAATATATTTAAATTATTTAGATAGGGGCTTTAAACGATCGGCAAACGGTTTAGCAAATTTTTGTCTTGTTTGTGAATAAATGCAATATCTTAATTTCCCAGCAAAAATATTGTATGCATTCGCAGATTTTAATGAAACTTAAACCAAATTGTCCCTGTTTGTCCGCTTGTACCGTCACAGGTCTATCGGACACGGCGGTCGCCCAACGTTGGATACCTCTGAGAGCCCAAAAAATCGAGGTTTGTGAGACGAAGCTCGACTTGGCTTTGGGGGCTTTGCTATGTTTTCTCGTCTTCGTCTCAAAAACCTCTAAGTATTTAGGTGCTTTCTGGTATTTTGATCGTACATCACGAAAACACGCCTACATAATTTTGACCCCCTTGAACCCCACTTTTATATGGTAAAACTGGCGTTTCGGGTGGTATATCTCATTTTTCTTATTTCTGCTCTAAAATATAGATTGTGGGTACTCGTTAGCACCGCCTCAATGAGGCGGTTCTAACGAGTGCCCACAATCTATATTTGGAGCAGAAATAAGAAAAATGTCACAATTTTTCATCTTGAAATTTTCATTTTTTCGGCGATAAAGGTGGCAATGTATTTGTATAGGCGTAATGATTCTGATGATGTGATGTGGTATACTTACTGTGAGTAGCTTCCCGGACGAAGTTCCTGCATACAGTAAAACTGACTGTATTCCTGTCTTTGCCAAGTCGTCCTTTTGAATGAATAGCTTCGTCAGTCTGTTACTTGAGGAATGTGATTCAAACACAGCATCAGCGGAGAGAATGTCGTCACTGATGACGTATGATAAAAGTGGCATTGTTTCTTCACATTCTCCAGTCAGTTTGGCAGAATTTGTGACCTGAAAAATAAACATAATTTAGCTTCTACCCATCATACATGAACTTGGTAGCTGACAAAGATGCAATGTATTTTTATGCCCCCGGAATTTAAGACATTCGGCGGGCACATAGTTTTTTGGTCTGTTTGTCTGTTTGTCCGTTTGTCTGTCTACCAAAACCTTAACATTGGGCATAACTTTTGAATGGTAATAGATACAGCTTTCATATTTCACAGGTGTATACCTTATCACAAGACCTTTCCAGTGGTACCATAATTTTTGGCATTTTGACCTTGACCTTGACATTTGACCTACTTTTTAAAAACTTTAACTCATTTGCCCTGTAAAAACCTTACCATTGGGCATACCTTTTGAATGGTAACTGACAGGATTTTTCATGTTCCACATGTGTGTACCTTGGCACAAGACCTTCCCAGTGGTACAATAATTTCTGACCTTTTGACCTTGACTTTTGACCTACTTTTTAAAAAATTTAACATTGGCCATAACTTTTGATTGGTAAGTGATAGGGCTTTAATATTTAACATGTATATTTCTTGTCACAAGACCTTTCTCCTAGTATCCAAATTTTGACCTTGTGACCTTGACCTTTGACCTACTTTTTTCAAAAATTTTAAAAACTTTAACATTGACCATAACTTTTGATTGGTAAGTGGTAGGGCTTTCATATTTCGCATGTTCATTCCCTGTCACAAGACCTTTTTAGTGGTACCATAATTTTTGACTTCGTGACCTTGACCTTGACGTTTGACCTACTTTTTTAAACTGTAACATAGTCCATAACTTTCGATTGGTAAGTGATAGGGCTTTCATAATTCACATGTGCATTCGTTTTTACAGGACCTTTCCAGTGGTATCATAATTTTTGACCTCATGACTTGACCTTGACGTTTGATCTACTTTTTAAAAACGTTAACAATGGCCATAACTTTCGATTGGTAAGTGATATGGCTTTCATATTTCACATGTGCATTCTATGTCACAAGACCTTTCCAACGATCCCATAATTTTTGACCTTGACCTACTTTTTTAAGACTTGAACATTGGCCATACCTTTCGATTGCTTAGTGATACTGCTTTCATATTTAACATGCGCTGCCCGGGGGCATCAGTGTTTCACAAACACATCTTGTTGTTTTGACTTTGGGTATAGTAATGCGTATAGCATCAGCGTAACCTACTCCGACGTATGAGAAATTTGGCAAACACACTGCTGTACGTTGAATAAGTTGGAGTTAGTTTCAAACAAGTTTGGAACACACTGAAAAACGATGCCATAAGTTATCATGCGCCAAATACGTTCAAACATTTTGTGCATGGATAATTTTTACCGTATTCCGACGTATTGCTTATCAGTAAGTTACGCACAAGTTCATGCACGTTACACCTAAGTTACTCATAGGTTGGAATGCATCGAAATACGACTCGGCAACCACATGAACCAGCTTTGAGCACGTTACTTATTTCTAACCTATAGGCAACATACTTATAATTTACCTGTAACTGATATCGGACGTTTCCAAAACGTATCCACAACGTAGTAAAAATGTTTTACAGTTATCGCATCCGCCAGCATTTTGTTATCGGCCCCTTCCTGGGGTCAGCGCGGTCGATACTTTGCTTTTGGGGCCGGTCTCTTGATTGGGTCGTTTTGGCGTCGGCCGCTTGCTTGCGTCGGCCCTTCCTCCAACTGTTTTTGATTTCTTTAAAGGCACGTTATTCGATCCGCGTCCACTTAATAAATGACTTAGGCTTTGTCTGATTCATACGTTTTAAGGGGCACATTGGGACTTTATGTTGTACTGAACCACAACTTGTATATCTGACTTCACGTAATCGTCGCGATACGCGCTAACTAAGGCTGACACGAATAATCGTATAATCGATTAATCGATCGATAAATTCAACAAAAATGATTATCATTTCTGATTTGCTTTTAATCGATTACTTGATAGGTACAATTTACTACCCAAAGTTATGCCTAAAATATCTGGATGAGTGGCAAACAGTGCAGACCCTGATGAGACGCCGCATTCTGCATTCTGCGGCGTCTCATCTGGGTCTACATTGATCGCTCAGACCTGTGCAAGTGCAAGAGTCATGCTTAGAAGAAAGCCAGACAGGTAAAATTATGACAAAACCTTAGCGATTACTAATCGATTATCGATCACAATGCCTGGACTGATAATCGATTGTATTTTCAGCTCCGATTAGCCAGCCCTAGCGCTAACACGTTATGCATAAGTTCGGTAACGTTGTGCATCAGTTCCGCTTGTCCACGATGGACACACGCTGTCGCACGCTTGTAGAAGCTATGCACTCGCTACGGATAAGTTATGAACAAGATACTCATGGGTTAAACATAGGTTTAGTTCGTTAGCAGTACGCCATGTATACGTCCAAAAAGAGGTTTTCGCTTGAATTTTGCCATTCAACTCCATCGTATGCCAGCTTATTGTTACCGTTTTATTATACGTTGGAATGCATTCATCTAAAACCGTTAAAAGTAATCCAGACGGGATTAAACGATGAACTAACGTTTGCGTCAACCTTCTGTGCCTGCCGGGAAGAAGTTGGTTTGGCGGTCGCAAATTTCATGTAAACCGCGGATGAAAATGGAATTTGCGACTGTAAAACGGACGATTTATTGCACCCCCCCCCCCTCCCACCACCACCACCAACAACAACAAACACACAACATACGCACACAAAATACCCATTCTAATACAAAGTAATCCCTTGATTTGTTTGTTTGTTTGGTTTGAGGTTTAACGTCCCCGTCAACACTGTAAAGGTCATTTTGGAGACGTTGCTTCCAATTTTGTGGGACTTTTACCCGACATCGAGATGAAATGACCTCTCAAGCCCTGTCGCCTAATGAAACCAATAGGGAAACCAATATAAGCATGGACGGTCTGCCTCGCACCGCGGTTCCTGGACAGGCTTAGATTCTCTAAGCGGTTTACCAGTACTAGTGTGCAGGTCGGATTCAGCTCTGCGTGGAAGCATCATGCAGCCCATATATTTCTTCAAGCCCCTATGGGCGGGGGCTAAGTAATCCCTTGAATATATTGTGTCGCAAAATTTTGACGTTACCCAATCAGACGTCGCGTTTCATACGCAAGTGCAACAGAATTGGCTTTAAAGGCATTTATTTTCGTTTATTAAGGACCATCATTGCATTACATAATATTATGTAGTCCTCAGTGCTGGCTGTAGAGAAGTCCTCTGTCTTCAACAGGTAAGGGGCCTCCTCGAGGAAAATCAATAATTTATTAACTGTTGACTAGACTGTACCTTATTAGGGCCCCGCACTGAAAGTGTGGGTGCCCTATAGTAATCACTCTGTCCGTCCGTCTGTCTGTCTCTCCGTCTGTCCGTCCACAAATTTTTTCCTACTCCTCTGATAGCGCTGCCGGGGCCCTAGTCAGTTTCACTGACAGCTCTAGTTGATTTTCCCCTTAAGCGCCTCAGTCAACAAGAGCAACTAGTCACCATATTAGGGGCTGCCTTTGATCTGCTACAGAGAGTATATCATAGGGGGCAATAAAACAATTATGGGCACACGGTGTGTCCTACCTTTCAAGAATAAATGCCTTTAAGCTTCTGATCAGCACTTGATATTTAAAAAAAAAAATAATAAAATAAAATAAAACAAGCTAAAATATAACAAACTAAAAAGCGCCCCCGCCATCCGGGGCTTGGAGAAATGGTGCTTCCGCGCAGAGGTAAAACCGACCGAACTTGAGTAATGGTAAAATCGCTTCAGAGGTCTAAGCCTGCCGAGGAAAAGAATTGCGAGTTTCTTTTAGATGTCAAGTCCCATAAAATCGGCGTCTCCACCATGTTGAAGGGCGGCGTAAAACCTCACCACAAACAAAAAACAAGCTAAAAATGAATAAATGCAATAGAATGGGGGATAGCTGTGCTTGAAATTGTCATTTGAGTAGGTGGGATTGCAAATTAAGTTTACGGCCCCAGGAAAACTTTTAACGATATCTTTATAATCGCGAGTGCATATAGGCAAGGTACTTTAATTTATATGGTCCAACTAATTCCTTGAGAAATTCTTTTAACACCAAAACACAGGGCTATGTTATATTAATTACCCCAAAAAAGTCCTCAAAAAATATCCGTGCCAGTTCTGAGAAAAATAGGATTTAATCCGCAGAAAAAGCATTAAATAAGTAATGGCCAGACAACAGCACCATACACTGTTTTACCGGCTGTAAGGCTCCTCACGCGCAAACAAATGACGTAATCAAAAACAAAACTTACGTCAGAAATTGATAAAAAGTGCAGTCTTTCTACATTCTATTTTTTTTAATACATGTCATTTATATTTTCCTTGTATGCTATTGATAAATAAGATCTATGTTCAACTTGTAAGAATAAACATTTCTTTTTGGTCGGAAAATACATTTGTCAATGTCTCGTGACAAAATTTTAATGTATGGAAGCACATTAATGATTTGTGCCATCAGAATCAAATGAATTAATATCGTAAATATGTGAATACGGTGTATTCCGGTAACATGGCACACGTAAGATTTTGATAGCTATGTGTGACTTTGTGGAAGCAACCACTCAAAAATCACAATCAGAACAATTGCAACACTGTCCTATCTACTTACTGCAACAGAGATTGGCCGCTGACTTTTTAACAGGCAGGAAAAATAATAGGGGTGTACCCCCTTGAAATTGATTTACAAAGTTTGTCTCCCAACATTGCGCACAATAACTGTTTTGAGCTGACTGAACACAAAGCACAAAGGTTGACTCAAACAACCTTAAAAGGGGCAAAATCCGGATGAGAAAAATATCTTTCAGCTAATTTGCTATGAGGAATCCATGTATGAAATTTCAAAACCCTGGCATGCAAGGTTCTAAAGTTTTGCTATGCATCACAAAGCATAGGCCTAAAATGTACCCAAAGTGACAAAGGGCCATTAGCCACAAAGTATTTTTCGGAATTTAGTCAAAAGGTTATCAGGACATCTACTCGTCACCAACTTACAAGGCTCTAGCTCCAATAGATTTTGAGATATTTTGCTGACAAGATTTTATAAAAAAATCAAAGGCAATAACTTTTGAAAGGGGCATAATTCGGATAAGAAAAAAATACGCGTCAGCTAATTTTCCATGAAGAATCTATATATGAAATTTCAAAACCCTAGCATGCACGTTTCTTGCGTTATGCTATGCATCAAAGGCGTAACGGAAAGTCTAATGGACGAACCAGAAGCAATATGCCCCTCCAACTTTTTTAAAGTTGGGGTCATAAAAAACAACGAAAACACGCATATTCAAATCTACTGGAAGATTTGATCACCCCCCCCCCCAAAAAAAAAAAAAAAAAAAAAAAAAAAACAACAACAAAAAAAAAAAAAAAAAAAAAAAACAGAAAAATTCTGAGGTTTTTCTTATTCATCACGAATACGAGACGTTGCTTCCAAGTTTGTGGGACTTTTACCTGACATTGAGATGAAATGAATTCTCAATCCCTGCCGCCCAATGAATCCAAAAGGGTTTACCTACATGGACAGGCTGATTCGCAGCAACTTTTATGGATATTCTAAGCGGTTTAGCAGTACTCATATGCGGTCGGTATCAGTTCTTTGCGGAAGCATTAGCAGCCCAATCTATTACTCCAAGCCCAGATGGGTGGGGTAAAAAAACACGCCTATATAATTTTGACCCCTAGAACCCCACTTTTATATAGTACAGGGATAAATATTAAATTTCTTATATCAGCTCAAAAACATAGATTGTGGGTACTCTATAGAACCGCCAAGTTCAGGCGGTTCTGTCGAGCTCCGCAATCTATGTTTTGAGCAGAAATAAGAAAAACATCATTTTTTTTATCTTAAAATTCCATTTTTGGGCTGAACAATTGACAATGGTTTTGTTTAGGCGTGTTTCGTATTGTCTGCTCAAAAGCATAGATTGTGGGTACTCGATAGAAACCCCCTCCTACTGGAGTTTTAGTTTATACTAATTTAATTTAGTTCGATTGTGATGAAAGCCTCAAGCTTAATTAATCGCTCTCGAACACTCATTCCGGATGTTTTCAAAAGCACGAGGGAGAGGCAGTTGACTTTTACACCACCGCTACCCATTTACACCTTGTTGATTGCGGCAGTGGGGAGTTTTAGGGGTGTACATGTACATTATATTTCTTATTTCTGCTGAAAGAAGCCTTTATGGTGCAGTGGATAAGCTACTACCCTCATAAACCAGAAGTCGTGGGTTCGATCCAAGGGCTTCTCCAGACTCTCAGATGAGTCTTTAAACCGAGGTCCGGTCTCCGTATGCAGGGGTTTCATCAATAGACGGGTAGTGGGGATTTTCCCGTTTACTTAGACATTATTCCCCTGCTACGCTTGATAAATTTGTAAGGGCTTTATTCAGATAACATTGAAAATCACACTCCTATCTTTCCTTGAAATCTAGATGCCGAAATGTTTTTGAAACCACGGCATATGACATTTGCTGTTGACGGGATGTAAACCTCAAACACACTCACTCACTCACTTATTACTGCTCAAAACATAGATGATGCAGTCCTATTGAGTATCAACAATCTCAGAAGCTATGTTTTTGAGCAGAAAAAATAAAATATAACCCCTAAACCCCAAGTAATGATTTCATGAAGTTAAGTACCGATGTGGATTTACTTTTAAGATATATGTCAGTGATATTAATTTTTTCTTGTTTTAAGCGACTTTCCTTTATTGTCTACGCCCACGGGTGTACCCAATCTTAATGATAGCTTTTGTTCCGGAAGTATTTACTGAAAGGTCATGACTGGTATTCTGTTGACTGGTTCTACTTTTCATTTTCCATCTGGTTACCCCCAGGACACCCCAACTCTGGTCATACTTGAACGCCCACTTTATTTTCGTTGCTCTTAAAGGAACTCATTTTTGATTTTTATTTGCATATTGAAACCCAGCAATTACCTGAAAGCTGCCTAAAGTTAATCACATAGATATGCACGATTGCTCTCACACTTGCACAATTAACATATATTAGCCCTTATCTAGTTCTTCCCACATCCAATTCTTAATGTTTTCATTTCTAGACGGCAATCTTGGCAGATTGTTTTTTCATGACGTTAACCAAGAATGTAAAATGAAAGTTTAAACTAAAATGCGAAATGAAGAAACCGTAAATGTAGGTATGTAGTACAATTAGTTGTAATTGATAGTGAAAAAAAAAAAAAGATTGGAATGGTTGTCTTATGTGACATTGGCGATAAGATTTGGAAATCCTCATTTGATATCTGTGACTTTTTTTTACACTTTGTGGTAACTGGCACATTTCAGTTCTACACAAATTAATGTGTGCTAAGCATAGACTCAAGCTTTTTATGAAAGCTAATACTTGTTTTTTCGAAATTTCACACAAAAAATATACCAAAAAAAAAAATATTAAAGGAAAACTTTTATCTTCAGAATTTTTAGTATTTTTCCCCAGATAGAAATATTCATTTTGGATGATTTAATGAAGTCAAGTATTAATTGTTTAACATACGCCTGTTTTTTTTTATGATTTTTCTTCATTTTTCGTATTTTTTTTTCACCCCCCCAAAAAATACCCTTTCCCCTCGGATTTTTTTGAGGACTTTTTTTCTATAAATCAGGACACCTTCCTGATACTAAAACTGCTGATAACATTTCTCAAGGAATTAGTTGTGGGCCAAGGGTCATTTCCGGCTAAATATACTGGCCTAATATACGCGACGTCTAACTGTATAACGTCATGCGCGATGATATAGTCTGCGGTATACCGGTCGGAAAACCATCGTCGTCAGCTTTTCAAAGGCTGACATTTGGTTTTATGCAGCTGACAACTTTTAATAATGAAAACATCTTTCCTAATTTCTTGCGCTCGCGGGCAATTTTTGCAGTTGTACATTACATACACTACGCCCCCGCCCATCGGGGCTTGAAGAAATAGATGGACTGCATGATGCTTCCACGCAGAGCTGAAACCCTTCCGCACACGAGTACTGGTAAACCGCTTAGAGGATTTAAGCCTGCACAGGCAAAACGATGCGAGTCCATGCTTATAAACGCTTTTGGTTTCATTTGACGAATGAGCTTGGGATGTCATTTCAGCTCAATGTCGGGTAAAAGTCCCACAAAATTGGAAGCTACGTCTCCAAAATGACCCAACAGTGTTGACGGGGGCGTTAAACTTCAAATCGAACAAACAAACAAACATTACATACACTGCAGATTTGCAGGATGAAAGCCCACACGGTAATCATGAGTTAGGGTAGGGATCTTTTACCTGTACAGGGGATGGGTCTCCCTGCTTTTGTTTGTTTTGTTTGATTTAAGGTTTAACGTCCCCGTCAACACTGTAAAGGGCATTTTGGAGACGTTGCTTCCAATTTTGTGGGACTTTTACCCGACATTGAGATGAAATGACATCTCAAGCCCTGTCGCCCAATGAAACCAATAGGGTTTATAAGCACGGACGGTCCGCAGGCTTAGATCCTCTAAGCGGTTTACCAGTACTAGTATGCGGGCCGGATTCAGCTCTGCGTGGAAGCATCGTGCAGCCCATATATTTCTTCAAGCCCCTATGGGCGTTGGCTTAAGGGTCTCCCTGCACAGGGGACATCCAGTTAACGTCCCGATCCGAAGGACGGTGCACTTTGTCGCATTAAGCACACAAACCGACCAAACTCGGTTTTACCTCATAAAACATACACCTCTAGGTCTATCAAAGACGGGTCAAAGGACTTACATTTATTATGCTTTCATTTAAGCAACCTCCTGGAATATTGTTATCCAAGTATCTGTCATTTTCCGTAAGATTTGAGCCAGTGCATGCAATGTACGTTTCTCTCGCATCTGTCACTTTCCTCTTAATGTCTTTTAGACTATATAAACATATTGCTGATGCATCTCCTGGGTTATCTGGATCGCTCCCTGATGCGAAAATTCCTGCTAATACTTTGTCATTCTCAGTAGCGCTCGAGTTAAACTCTTTCTCTAGATTAGCAAAGGGTTTGAAAATCTGAATATCTTGAATGAGATTGTAAACTGTATCTTCTTTCCTACATTCTAAGACAATGTCTGTATAGGAGTAGAAGTATGGATCCTCTTTGCAAATGGATATTAATTTAGAGGCATAGTTTTGTTTTTTCCCGACTTTCGGTTTTTGATTTGTGACAAGGAAAACATGTTTTGCGTCTTCGAATGCACCTTTAAAGAATATCAAATAATCATCCAACAGAACGTTTTGTGGAAGTCTAAAGGGCAACGTTTTGTCCCTTATTAGCGTTCCGTTATGAAATTTTATTCTTGAAACAACAAACTTGTAGGTCTCGTGAAAAGACCAAAATCCCCCATACCGGTCAGCTTTTATTCCAGGACCGTACGTGACAGCCATATACATACTATCATCGCTAGTGACAATTCCCAGCGCTGGTCTTGTGGATAAGGAAGACACTGGAATCGATACGTCAGACGAAATACCTAAAAACCTAAAATCGCTACTGTTCCAGGCTGAGCACAAACTATTTTCAGTTGTTCCACAAATCGTAATCACGCCCTTTTGGTTATTCAGAATAGATATACTGTTTGGATTACACACAGGAGAGCACGCACGAGCATTGTTAATAACATTTAAATTCGATGCATTTAATAAAAAAATTTTATATTGATCTCTGAGATAAATTTTGTTCTCAGTTATGCCTAACAGATAAAGCTGTCGTAGGGACGTGCTGTCATTTAAATTTGGATAAACTGCGATTTGTCTACTTTCAACAAAAGTCTCTATTATGAACAGTAGAATGTATACCAAAGCTGGAATAAAATACTTGGCCATTTTATCAGTAGCGAATACGGCGAACTTATAATTCAAACTGCGTAAAATAAAAACGAGTGAGAGACGGTCCACAAGAATAAGGGGCCCTTAGCGTGAAAAATGCACATGCGCAACTTCTTGACAATTTCACCAATACCAATACCTCGTGTGTGCAAACAGTGGAAGGTGTAGGAAAACAGTGTGTACGCTAACTCGTTTGAACCTCGGCTAATCGCCTATCTGAAAAGTTCAGTTTTACTTGGACGGGCTACATTACCCTATGTATGATAGATAGACTCATCCACCTAATAGCATTGAGCAGTTCGATTTCCAGTTTAAGGGGTATTAGGCATGTTCCATTCACTGTAAGTTTTACAATAGTTCCCATGCGTGGAATTCGATCAGACGCCGTTTTGTGGCATCTGGTCTTGATCTACACTGTTAGCTAAAGTCTCATTTTGGGACGCTATGCACATATGGGTTAATTGTTCGAATTGTAAAACAATGAGTAAATGCGTGACTTCCTCATATTTCAATAGAATTTTCCAGCTGAAAGTGCTATCGTACTCGGGTCAGCCTGTGCGTGCATAGACATGTATTCGCTCAGACATTATTTTAATCTGACACTTGGCATCCTCCTGTTTGTTTCTTTATTTGTTTTTGTTGTGCTTTTACGTCCCCGTCATCACCATTTAGGTCATTTTGAAGAGACGTTGCTTCCGATTTTGTGGGACTTTTACCCGGCACCGAGATGCAATGACTTCTCAAGTCCTATCATTCTGAGAAACCGCTAGGCTTTACCGGACGGACCAACTCGCAACCACTTTCCTTGGGCAGGCTTAGACACCAGTACTCAATTCAGCTCTGCCTGGAAGCACCATACAGCCCAATCTACTTAGCAAAGCCCCGATGGGTGGGGCGCAGACATTCTCTTGTATGTTTTCTTCAAATCCAATTTACAGGTTACTTCTACCTGGCCCTGAGGTTATAAAAATTCATGCTCAACTCAGCTGAGCCTGAAATTTATCATAATCAAAAATATTAACACTCACATGAAAGAGTCAGTTTTCCTGCTCATATCAGCACAGAATGCAATTTGCCCTGCTTATAAATTTTAAAATGCCAACAATTGTTGGTAATTTAAAATTTATAAGCAGGACAAATTTCATGCTCAACTGAGTTGAGCATGAAAAATATTTTATAACCTGGGGGTCTGCTCTCAGTGTAATTTCTATATGTCGCTCTGGTGAGAAAGTGCTTATGTGCAGGCTTGCCAGAGCATTTACCAAAAAATGCGCCTATACAAATACATTGTAAACTTAACCGCCGAAAAAACGAAAATTTTCAGATGAAAAATGTGATATTTTTCTTATTTCTGCTCAAAACATAGATTGTGGATACTCGTTAGAACCGCCTCATCGAGGCGGTTCTCACGAGTACCTACAATCTATAGAGCAGAAATAAGAAAAATAAGGTTTACCACTGTAAGCCCCAGTTTTTCTATATAAAAGAGGGGTTCAATGGGGTCAAAATTATATAGGCATGTTTTCGTGTTGACAAAAAGTACATGTACCCCTTTCTCATGATCTTGCTCATACAGAAATGTAGATGTGTGAAGTTTCTATAGGGCTAGTTTTAGTAACTACACGGTGAACAGAAAATCCTACGGTACATCTCCTGCGAGTTTCGGTAATATCACATTGGTTAACACCTCCTTTAACTCCACTTTATATAGAGAAAACTGGGTTTTATATTATTTTTCTAATTTCTGTTCCAATAAACAGGTTGTAGGTGCTCCAACCTATGCTTCAAGTATAAATAAGAATAATGTCAGAAATTTTCATCAGAAAATTAGCCATTTAGGAGATATAATATACTCTATGTCACACGAATGTGTTATCATAATGAGTTTTAATCCTTATCCTGCTGAATAAATTAATTTGCCATATCGATTTCTGACTAGCAATCAATCAAATTACTTGATACAGTATTTTCATTAAAAATTGCAAACTGAGTGAGAAACAGTGTAGATCCTGGTCAGGTGGCTTCTTCAGATCTGGATCTACACTGTTGCGTATCGTATACAGCAGGACAAGGGTTAAGTCTCCAACAAGTATTTCTACCAAGATCCCTGGAATAAGCTGTACTTTACAACTGAATTTTAAGATGGTAATGTCTAAAAACATAGCCATGTTTCCCCTAACTCGACCGGCCTTGCTTCAGAACCCTCGACTCCACTATTTGTATCAATAAAAGAGCAAAATAAAACACCGACCCTCCCATTTTCAATTTCCGATCTTACCCAGCGTCGTTTTTGCATTTTCTCATAGTAATTACGCGATTTAAGTACATTTTTGTAGTTTTTGGCATTTAGTACCTTCCAAAATATAGAGCTGACTTTTTTGAGCATCTAAAATGAATTATGATATACAGTCTCAACATGACAATTTTATTAACAAAAAAAAAAAAAAAACATGTACAAAAACAAAAACACATAAAAAATACAGGCCCGACCATGTTTTTTTTCTTCGGAAAAAAAAAAATAGTTTCTAATACCTACCGACCAAACTCTTTTTCAGCACAGCTATCTTTTTTACGCCTAAGAACACCTTTTTTCTGTTCTTTTTTTTTTTTAATACTGTTTACCCCAGTTTCTTCTTCTCTGCTGTCATTGAGTTTTTCCCTATATTCTTTCTTTTTTCGTATATAACGCTGATGGCATTCGTTTCGTTTTATTGTAGAACGTCTAATCCTGGCCCAATACTTTATAAGCGCTTTGCCCCCGCCCATCGGGGTATGGAGCAATAGACTGGACTGCATGATGAAACCGACCGCACATGGGTACTGGTAAACCGCTTAGGCGGTCTAAGCATACCCAGGCAAATTGGTGCGAGTCGGACCGTGCAAACCATATTGGTTTCACTGGGCGCCCGGGTAGGAATTGAGATGTCATTTCGTCTTAATGTCGGGTAAAAGTCCCACAAAATTGGAAGCAACGTCTCCAAATTGACCTAAATAGTGTTGACAGGGAAGTTAAACCTCAAATCAAATAAATAATCTTATAATCGCTTTTGAAAACATTGTTAACCCTTATCAGTATGTAGAAAATCTGAATTTATATAAATTTGATGAAATCTTTGGGTGTCATTTTTGACATCTGGTGAGATTTCCTGTTGATATGGTGTAATTTGTGCCTGATAGTTTTGGATACTGATAACTAATGCCGGATCATTATCGTAGACCTACATGCATGTATATACATTCAGTCGAAAAACAGTGTGCCTGTCAGAACCCATGGCTACAGTCACTAGAAACAGTGAATGTCCCACACTGTGCTTGTACGTATTTTTTTTAAAATGTCGTGTTTTCATGAATGGATTGCTTGCAACAGGTGCTGGCCGGATAGGGGCTGTTATTTTAGTTGTTTCTTCTTCTCTACCCTATCTTCCCTTGTTGGGTCGATTGGTTTCGACCAAATGTTATAAAGGACAGAAACTGAATTCGTGCTGTTGTCCACGTGACTATCGAAATCAATGTAACTTATTTACAGAAAATAGCAGAGTTAGTTCAGCGTGTTACGTAAAAGGGTTATCTGTAAAACCTGGGTTGGAATCATGATTTGGGCTTGGCAAACAGTGTAGACCCAGATCAGACGCCACAGAATGCGGCGTCTGATCAGGGTCTACAATGTTTGCTTACAGTACAGGAATTTAAGGGTGAGCCACCAAAAACAATCACAGCGTCTGATTAGGGTCTACATGGTTTGCTTACAGCACAGGAATTTAAGGGTTAAATGTCTAAGTGTAAGTCCTCGTCCCAAATCTACACGCGGAGACAATCGACCCGCCAGTGCTCTCAGTGCTTTGATTAATATAAAGACTCGGCTTTTGATCCACCGGCTGTTTGTCAGTTACTGGCGTGTGCGAGCTCGCCAAGTACAGCTAAACCGCTGAGATGGTCTTCCAAGAAACAGTAAAGGTAATTGACCGGCCCGATATGACCCTAGCTGTTTACTGGTCGTAAAACCGCAACAACAACGTAAGCGGTCAGTTTAAGAGCTTGTACCATGTGATTTGATGATGCTCATAGCCAGGCGAGCAAAAATGCTTGGCCCACGTACGTCGGGTGGAAATCTGTACATTCAAAACGTCGTAATTAACGTCAATGCAGTGTCGTCTCGTTTTACTGACGTCGGTGCTTAAAGTCAGTGATCGAGGCGTGATTGAACACGCTCCATTGGCATCATTTGCAGGGATGAATGTCATTAAGTGCACCGTCCTTCGGATCGGGGCGTTAACTGGAGGCCCCCTGTGCAGGGAGAACCATCCCCTGTGCAGGTTAAAGACCCCTACCGTAATTACATGATTACTGTGTAGGCTTTCATCCTGCAAAACTGGAGTGTATGTAATATACACCTGCGGTAATCGTCAAATGTGACCGACGCAGTATCAGAAGATAGATAGATAGATAGATTCGATACATTTTTCTCCCAGTCGATCCATTTATTGATAATGCGGTTTTATGGGTTAGTGACATCCACTTCCGGGTAAAGGTAAACTCGAAACGTCAAAAAATTTTATTACTTAAAAACTAGTTTACTGGTAAAATCAGCGTTATTTTTTCCGCTTAGTTATGATTTATGTTTTCTCTTTGCAAAACTGTAGAACAAACTACCGTAGAGGTGGAAGGAGCATGATTTAAATCCCCTATTTGAAAGTCAATATGTCGCAAAAATTCCCAACAAAAAATGTGGGTGGGGCTATCTATCTATCTTCTATCTATCTATCTATTCACCTTATTTGCATTATCTGCTGGTTCCTAGTCTGTAGGTTATCAGCGTTGGAAAAACAGGTAACCAGACCCCCCTGACCTTAAAAGGTCAGGGGGGTTTGGTTACCTGTTTTTCCAATATTGACAATGTGCAAGCTGGAAGCCAGCAACTAATGCAAATATGGTGAATAGTCTGATACTGCGTCGATCACATTTGACCATTGCCGCAGGTGTTTATTACATACAATCCAGGTTTTGCAGGATGAAAGCCTACATAGTAATCGTGTAATTACGGTAGGGATCTTTAACTTGCACAGGGGATGGGTCTCCCTGCACAGGGGGCCTCCAGTTAACGTCCCGATCCGAAGGACGGTGCACTTTCATGACATTCATCCCTGCAAATGATGCCAATGTTTTCTTGGTCCACTTTTGTTCTCCCTGTACATCAATGATATTTCCACTGACATTGACTCAGAAATAAGACTGTTCGCAGATGACTGTGTTTGTTACCGGGAAATTAGAGATACAGATGACTCATTGAAACTTCAGGCTGACATAGATAGATTAGGATGTTGGGCACGTAAATGGGGCATGAGATTTCAGCCAGTTAAATGCAATATTATGCAGATAACTAGGAAGAGATCTAATAAAGTTAAGGCTTCTTACACCTTAGAGGGAACGGTCCTCGAGAATGTGGACTCCATTAAATACCTTGGAGTGACAATCTCACACAACTTTAGATGGAATACTCATATTAGCAACATGTGTACTAAGGCAAATAGAACGCTTGGTTTCCTGAGGCGGAATCTTCATCAGTGCCCTCAGGATGTAAAAGAGGCAGCATATAAAGGTCTTGTTCGCCCAATCTTGGAATATGGTAGTTGTATCTGGGACCCCAGTGGAGTGGTCCTTAATGATGAAATTGAGAAAGTTCAGAATAGAGCTGCTAGATTTGTAACAGGCAATTACTGCTTTGAAACTGGGAGCATGACTGGAATACTTGGAAAATTAAAATGGGAGTCTCTCAAGAAAAGGAGAAAAGACAGTAGGCTAATCCTTTTATACAAAGGTCTAAAGGGTGCTGCCAGCATTCCAACAGATGACCTTGTTCCCCCAGCTAGACACTGTAGAAATCACCATTCGTTGGCATTTCAGACCATTAGCGCAAGAACTGACATTTATAAAGAGTCGTTCTTCCCCAGAACCATTAGAGATTGGAATGCCCTTCCCGATTCGATTATTTCGACAGCTGAAGGTGCTGATGATTGTGTAGCTAAATTTACCTCTTTGGTTAGAGCTAGGGACTAACTTCCCACATCACAGGTCCTGGTGTATGAATGTCATTTGACGTGTCACCAGTAACAATTCTGATTCTGATTCTGATATAGATGGATCCTGATCCAATGTTTTGACACCTGACCTTGTTTACATTTCACTGCGCATGCGCCAGTTACCTCCCCTGTCGAGGTACTCTTTTATCGGTCTCGGGTCGTTTCGTCCGTGAGTCGTTTCGCCCGTGGGTCCTTTCGCTCGTTTCGCCTTGGGTTGTTTCGCCCGTGGGTCGTTTCGCCCTGATCTGGTGGGTCGTTTCTCCCCTATTTTTCAAGGCATATGAATCAAGGTTATATATGTTTTGGCATATAAAGTTATAATGGGGAGTTCCAGCAAGTATTGTAATATCCTCGTTTGGTGCTATATTTGACTTTGATCTACTTTTTATGGTTCACTGACTTTGAAAACTATTGCGTCAACCCTAACATTCAACCTATTATTTATGTTCATTTCGCAAGAACAGTACTAGTTTCTCATGGTACCAAGGGTTCCATGGTACCAGGGTAAATAATATTTTGCTGAATTTTGAATCTTGTACATGTCCAACGGGCGTGATATTCTCACACCAATAAAGTAAGATATATTTCTTTCCATTGAAATATATTTCATTACATTGTTATTATACATATCTGGATAAATATCTATAAAGTTAAAGGGCAGGTGGAATATGAGTTTTCAGATTTTCTCTTTACCCCCTGGTTGTTAAATTTGTCTATAGTTTATTTTTAAAATACCCAATGATTTTTCTTTTGTGGCTTAAGATTTTCTCAGGTAGTTCTTATAAACTGAAATATGGAAAGAACCGTCCTGCATATTTCATGTTGATATATACTGACTTCTAAAGGTATGCTATTCATTTAGCATTGAAAGTAAATTTTAGCCTCAAGTGCACAGATGGTCTATGCATGCATTCTTTAACACACTCCAAACTTTCCCAGTATTTCTGTGCCCAAATGACACCTCTGAGTATAAGCTTAGAAGTTAAAGTCATATGATGAATCAAACTTGCTTGACGTTCACATAACCCTCATGATGATTAGTACCCCCTGTGTCTCAACTGTAGTTTACTTTATTATACCATTTGCGGGATTAAAATCAATCAAAAAATATTTAAAATCATTTTTGCAGTTTCTCCTATTTTCAAAACTAATCTTTATTGTTTTAAATAATATAAAATGCCATTACAGGTACTTTTTGGCGAATCAGTTTTCTATATTTGTCGCTTTTCTATTTGCCTTGGTACTATGAGAATGCCTGTTGGGATGAGAAAATTCTGCCTAGGTACATATCTGACAAGTTTGTAAATGCAAGCTGAAGTATTGTGATCATCATTCCTCGTTAATTGTAAGAAGAGACCCTAAAGAAATTTTACATAAAATTATTTTATTGCTGAATAGCTCTTACGTTGAAATATTTATACTGAAACATTAACTACCTTGGTACCATGGGAAACCAGGCTAAGAGTTTCATTTACGATACATGGTAAAAACTTGCATCTTGGGATGGCAGCGATTAATTAAGGCATCCATTTTGACATTGACCCACTTTTCACGGTTCACTGAATTTGTAAAGTATTGCCTCAAACCCAGCGACCACCCTACCATTCAAGTTAATTTCTCAAGAACTGTAAGAGCTGCGTTAATGACCTTCATAACAAGCTTGCATCTAGTGATGACATTTATAATGCAATTATCCATATTTGACATTGATATATTGGGACTTATGGCTGTGAAAATTACTGGGTATATGTAAATATGTGATATTTTTGCATTTCTTATTGTCTACGTTTTAGAAACTGAAATAAGAAAAATAAAGTATATATGAGTACCCACTAATTGCTGTATAAAGTGGGGGTAAGGGTTGGGGGTTCTTCATAACATAAACTTGCTGACATCGATTTTCCACAAAAAAAAATCCAAATTTTTCTGATAAATAACTTCTGGTATTTTTGCAGAACTCAAGACATTACGTAAAAGAGTCTTTGTTTACGCTGACCATTCCAAGGCGGTTCTTCTGTTGCGGTTTATTTTTATTATGGTTTGTCTTTGGGTGTTTGTGTCGCTTATATTATTTTGAAGTAAGTAACTTTCCCTTTGGCTTTCCGCTATTGATGTTTCCATTAGGGTCTGTTGTTTCATGTTTGTCTTTCTTTCCTTTTGGTGTCTCTGATGGGAGCTGTGGGTTAATTGTATCGATTCCTGATCATTGCCTCCACTTCTACTTTGACAATTAGATATGAGCCTCTTCACGAGAAACAATAGTCCCTATCATTTGTAGGAAAGTAACTGAGTAACTGTCCTTTTGGCTTTCCCTTTGAGGTGCCGTTTCATCTCAATGTCGGGTAAAAAAACCCCACAAAACAAGAAGCAACGCATGCAAAGTGACCTTTACAGTGTTGACTTGAACGTGAAACCTCAATCAATCATTCATTCATTCATTAATTCACTTATCCATCTCCATATATTCAAACATACTTTCGTCCGTCCGTACATCTAACTTGAACCAACGCACAACTCCATTAATTTATTTATTCCTTTATTCATTCAACCGTCTGTCCATTTACCCATCCATTCCGTTTATCACTCCCTTGAAAATATATATGCGGCGAAACGACCCACGGGCGAAACGACTCAGGGGCGAAACGACTCACCCGATAAGTGCGAAACGACCCACCCCCGATATCAGGGCAAAACGACTCAAGACGAAACGACCCGGAGAAACAACCCACGTGCGAAACGACCAGGATCTCTTTTATCTGGTTGGCAAAACATGACTGTTGCCGTACAGTGTCAATGCGAATTTCGAATATTTATTGTGTTTTAAAACTCATTTCTTTTCCAAAAAATTACTGATCCTTGTCAGTTTGTGTTTTTAAAGTAATAAATGATAGAGAACCAGTCTCTTCTCACACATTTTGACTTTGTTGGCTAAAAAGCGTTATAAAACTACCCACCATCATGCCAAAACGTAGGCGATGCGCTTTGTTTAATGAATGGAAATAAGATTAAAGCATGTATATTTTCTATCCAATTTTATACGAAAAAGAAGCAGTTTAATGTCAAAAATGGTTTGTGGCAAACAGTTTTGATAGAAAGACGATTTAACAAAGGTTATTACAGAAAATAATTCGTGCTACATCAACGGTAGAGTATGGAACCGGAAGTTTTTTTTGTCCACCAGATAAAACGAGGCTAATGACCTTTGACCTTGTGTGACGTAGACTTTGGATGTGTCTATATACCAACACCCTCTCTCGAGTATTATGTAGAGATGCATGTGCAGTATTTGGTATGATGAATTTGTTTGTTTGTTTGACTTGAGATTTAACGTCCCCGTCAACACTGTAAAGGTCATTTTGGAGACGTTGCTTCCAATTTTGTGGGGCTTTTACCCGACATTGAGATGAAATGACATCTCAAGCCCTGTTGCCAAATGAAACCAATAGGGTTTATTAGCATGGGCGGTCCGCCTCGCACCGCGGTTCCTGGACAGGCTTAGATCCCCTAAGCGGTTTACCAGAACTAGTGTGCGGGCCGGATTCAGCTCTGCGTGGAAGCATCATGCAGCCCATATATTTCTTCAAGCCCCTATGGGCGGGGGCCGTGGTATGATGAATCATGATAAATGTAGGTCCAAAGATTAATTCAGCAATACCCCTGCCCATGACCTCAAGGTAAAGGTCACAGAGTGAGACTTAGAAATGTTTAATATTAAAGTTTTCAAAGAGTTAGTATTTTCCAAACCATACTTGGATTTGATTTGCACATGTATTTGCTATGATGATAGATACTGGTCCAAAAGTTTATTTGGAAATACCCCCCACCCATGCCTAAGACTTCAAGGTCAAAGTCACACACTTAGAAATTTTTAATGTTGATTTTTCAAGAGTTCATATTTTCCAGACCTTAAAGGTGCATTATTGAGCTACCGGGTCTCAAAATTTTTTTTTCTGGTTTTTATCTTCAATGCATACTCCTTTGTCATGTGTACACTTTTGGAGCCAAATACAGCTTCAGAACTTTGTGAAATGGTCGTTTTCATTCGTGTTTACCCTTCGCTCTGAACATGTGTTCGGAATTTCTGTTCTAAAAATAAATCTGTCACTTTACACATACATAGCGACAGTATCGTCTCTGAGTGTCGTTTCTTATGGCATGGTATTCAGCGTCATGTTTTTCCGATTCAGGCATGGCCTAAAAAAACCAAGCCAAAAATGAATGTCGCATGTATGGGGATTCTATTTTTGTCACGAACTAAAAATAGATCTAAATAGTGTTCGAAACCTAGTTAGGGAATCCCTCTCAAAATCGTTTACCTGTCAACATAATTGTTCGCATTTTTGCATAAAATGCATTCATTTGTATTGTTTTAAGAGAAATACCGGCTATATGTATTTTATTTTTGGAAGCATTTTTTCCAGATAGCTCAATAATGCACCTTTAAAATGGATTGTGTATTTTTTGGTGCCAAGAAGCCTATGATAGATAAAGGTCCAAATTGATATTCAGCAGTACCCCTACCAATGAACATTGTCACAGACATAGACATTTTCAAATTTAAGTATGTTAATAGCTTATATTTTCCAAACTCTATAATGGTTTCGCTTGATATTTGGTATGACAATAGTTATTGGTCAATTTTATTCAGTAATCCCCCCCCCCCCCCCCCCCCCCCCGACAAGGTCACAGACATAGAATTTTTTTTTATGTTATGTCTTTGAGAGGTCATATTTCCTGAACCATTTGATAGATTTACTTCAAATTTGGAATGATAATCAATACAGGTCAATAGTTTCATTCAGCTATAACCCCACCCCTGCCCCTTACCTCAAGGTCAAGGTTGCAGACTTAGAAATTTTTAATGTTGACATTCTTAAGAGCTCATAATTTGCAAACCATTTGATGGATTGAGTTCATATTTGGTATGAGGGTGAGTGAGTGTTTGAGTTTTACGTCCCACCAAAGCTAAGGTCAAATGGAGACAGCCCTCTGTTTAAAGACTCATCCGAAAGTCTGGAGGAGCCCGGGATGGATCCTGCTATCCCTGGTTTACAAGGCGAGTAGCGTAACCACATCACCACAGAGGCTTCTAATTGGTATGATGTTAGTTATTTTTCAAAGGTTTAATCAGCATTAAACCAACCTATGCCAGTGACCTCATGGACACTTTTCCAGAGTTATGCTGTCCAATGACAGGTGTTATTGTAATATGAGTTTTTTTGTGAGGTGGGCCCCTGGAAGGGGGCATCTGTGTCATTGACACATTTCAAGTTGGCTATAGGATTAGTTTTAACCTGAGTGAAATATATCTTTGCCAGTATTTTTTCACTAAATATTGGATGGTCATTGATGAATGTCATAAAGTACACCACCCCTCAGATCAGGACGTTAACTGGGGGTCCCTGTTCAGGGAGAACAATTACAAGTGTGGAGGCTAATTTAACATATGCATTTTTGGAATCCATCTTTGAAGCTTGGTATATCCAAAACGGTGTTATAAAGAACCAATGAAAGCACAGTTTGTGTTCTTTATGTTTTGTGCTTACATACATGAAGTATTAAAGTAATAATTATGATTGAAAAATTGCGTTGTTTTTTTTTTCTGGATCTGAATATATTATATCTCTTTAAAAAGACTGTGCATTGGTCTCGGGGATAATTCATAAAGATTATCAGTCGCCCAAGGCGCCAAAATGTTTGCCCAGGCACCTAAGATTGAATAAAAATTCATATTAACTTGATGTAAAATTTGGATTTATGACAGTCTGTATGTTTAATGTTTAGTCTGTATTCCTGAAGCCTCTGTGGTTTAGTGGGTATGTGCTCGCCTCATGAACCAGGTGTCATGGGTTTGATCCCAGGCTTCTTGAGACTTTAAACCGAGGTCCTGTCGTATGACCTTAGCTGTTGGTGGAACGTAAAACTCAAACATGCTCACTTCATTGGTCTCTTATATATTCAATGGATTGGGTAATAAAACAATGATTTCATGGCAGCTTGTACATGTAGTATAGTCAAAACTGTTGCCCCTCGGACTGTGGACGACCTAGCACAATTGCCCTCGGGCCTTGGGCATTAGTGGGTCAGGTCATCCACAGCGCCTTGGGGCAATAGTTTTGACTATACTACATGTGCAAGCTGCCATGAAATAATTGTATAATATTGTGGTATTTTGCTAAGAAATAACAATGGATGGGGATGATTGAAGGTGTGTTATTATTTTTTCTGTCATTTTTATAACCTATTCATAAATAAATATTTAACGTCAAACTGTATGAATAAGTCGCTTCGATCAAAACCGAAAGTAGATTGGAAGTTTAAAAATGTATTTGTCTGGCTTTGACTCTCAGTATTCCAATTGGACTTGGGACGAATTGTACTCTATGGTGAAAATAAACATGTATATTGTTGATAAAATTACAAAAACACTGGGAAAATTTGTTTTAGAGCACAACAGCACTGTTTACATAGACACCATTAGTCCATAAAAGTAGGTCACAAGAATCTGCATAGAGAATACTGGCCGGTTGTCTTTTCAAAAACACTTGATAACCTTATTTATATGTGTAATAAATATGTTTGTAATGCACATAGATCCCCGGCCTCGGTAGCTCAGTCGGATGCACATCTGACTGATGATCAGAAGGACGCGAAATCCATACCTGCTGGGGTCGACAACATTCTTTCGTGGAGATTGATCTTTTCTACGGTCATTCTCTCCCTTCCGCTGATTCAAGAAGGGCAGTTGTCAGTTTATGGCGAAAGAATTTGCACTGTAGTGGTTAACCTATTACATATAAGCCTGTCCAGGAAAAGTGTGGATAGGTAAACTGAACGGCTGAAAAATGAGCTAATGAGCTAAAATGAGTGTTGATTGGGCCGTTAAACTCCAATACAAACAAACAAACAAATGCACATACCGGTAGATTATAATCATTTTTAGGGCTCAGATTTAGAGAGCGCATGTCACATTGAGCAATAAGTTATTGAGCAGAAAAATGAACCCGAGGATATCCGAATGCCTAATTATATTGAGGATATCACGCAAGTGGTCATGCAATATGATTTTTATGAAACAAGCCTTTAGCGAGTTTCAGAAATTTCATGTGAAATGACCACTGGGTGTAAGGTTCTGTTTATCATATGAATGCTTTAAATTGAATTTTATCACCTTTAAATTTGACAACTTTTCCACAAAAATGCAAGGTAGACATGGACGTTGCCATGATGTTACTTGATCCTGCCAAAGTGTTATTACACATGTGGTCATACAATTTTTGTTGTACCTGTTTTTTTTCCATCCATTTGTCTGTTCATCCATTCGTTTGTCAAGTCATCAACATTTGCGATCACCCTAGCGTTCACCCAAATGGTCGGATTTATTTCTCAAGAACTGTAAGAGTTTCATTAATGATACTTGGTGCAAACTTGTATCTGTGGATGGCAACTTAAATGCAAGCATCCAAATTTGACCTTGACCTACATTTCATGGTTCACTGACTTTGTAAAATATTGCGACCACCCTAGTGTGCACCCAAATGGTAAAGTTTATTTCTCAAGAACTGTAAGAGCTTCATTAATGATATTTGGTACAAACTTGTATCTGTGGATGGCAACTTAAATGCAAGCATCCATATTTGTCCTTGACCTACATTTTAAGGTTCACTGACTTTGTAAAATATTGCGACCACCCTAGCATTCACCCAAATGGTCAAGTTTATTTCTCAAGAACTATTAAGAGCTGCATTAATGATACTTGGTACTAACTTGTATCTGTTGATGGCAACTTAAATGCAAGCATCCATATTTGACCTTGACCTACATTTCATGGTTCACTGACTTTGTAAAATTTTGCAACCACCCTAGCATTGACCCTAATGGTCATGTTAATTTCTCAAGAATTATATGAGCTTCATTAATGGTATTTTGTACAAACTTGTACATTGTGTATCTAGGGATGGGAATTTTAATGCAAGCATCTATATTTGACCTTGACCTACATTTCATGGTTTACTGACTTTGTAAAATATTGCGACCACCATTAACCCTAATGGTCAAGTTAATTTCTCAAGAACTATAAAAGCTTCATTAATGATGTTTTGTACAAACTTTTATCTAGGAATGGGAATTTTAATGCAAGCATCTATATTTGAACTTGACCAACATTTTATGGTTCACTGACTTTATGAAATATTGTTCACCCTAATGGTCAAGTTCATTTCAAAAGAACAATAAGAGCTTTATTAATGATACGTGCTACAAACTAGGGATCTAGGGATGACAATTTTAATGCAAACATCCATATTTGACCTTGACCTAAATTTCATGGTCCACTGACTTAGGGAACTATTGCATCAACCCTATTGTTCAACCTAATGTTTAAGTTCATTTCTCAAGAACTATTAGAGCTTCATTAATGATACTTGGTTCAAGCTTGGATCTAGGAATGGCAACTTTAATGGAAGCATAAAAATTTGGCCTTGGCCTAGATTTCATGGTTCAGTGACTTTGCGCCTTCGGCAGAATTCTTGTTATTACACAACGTTATCCACTCCTTATAAACTACATATGATGAAATAAATTATGCAAGAGCAAACACTGCAAACAAAGTTGTTAGTGGAAGCTGATCCTGAAAATTTAATTGGTCCTGCATACTGCAGCATGAGGAGTGTGATGGCTCTGTGGTTATTAGTGGAGGTTGCAAGTTCTATTTGATTATATCACATATGTTGAATGTTATAAAAGTGCACCATCCTTTGGATCAGGATGTTAACTGGAGGCCCCTGTGCAGGGAGTCATCGATCAAGACCCTACCATAATAACATGATTACTGTGTAGGCTTTCATACTGCAAACCTGGAGTGTATGCAATGTACACCTGTGAGTAATGGTAAACTGTGGCCTACCACAGTATATTTAGAAGGACAGAAGTTCCTGTTGAATGAATTCCGTTTGATGTCTTTAGTGAGAGGTAGAGACTAACTTCCCATATCACAGCATTGCCAGTAACTATTCTGATTGGATCCCAAGGAGCAGTGATAACAATAATTTGGGTCTCCAAACATGCTTCATTTGGCGTCATTGGCAAGGAGGAATGGCACTAAGTCCACCATGATTCAGATCAGGATGTTAACTGGGGGTCCCCAGTGCAGGATAGATTGATAGATTTGCTGGATTCTGCCACCTCCGGCGTGTATCCATGCAGTCTGTAGCTGGTCTGCAGCAACGTCTGTCTTCATCACAAAAACGCGTCTGAATAATTATGACCCCCTCGAACCCCACTTTTACACGGTAAAAATGGGGTTTTTAGAGAGTTTAGGCAGTTCTATCATGTACCCACAATCTATATTTTGAGCAGAAATAAGAAAACTATCATAATTTTTCATCTGAAAGTTTTCATGTTTTCGGAGGTAAAATTTACAATGTATTTGTATAGGTATGTTTTCATAATGTTATGACTGTGCAGTTCGACAGATGAAAGCATATCTTACAGAGCTTCATCATTTCTTCTTGCTTCTGGCTGTTCACCTGACAGTATGTGATGCCTTGTCTGATTGATTATCATGGTCAAATACCTCAGTGTTAGATAATTTTGAAGAAAGAAGGAGTGAGTGAGTGTTTGATTTTTACCTCCCACCAACAGCTATGGTCATCAGAGTTCTCGTTAACTCCAAATTCGGAGTAATTTACTCCAACTTTTTCATTTCTGACTCCAACTTTTTGGAAAGTCTAAATAGAAAAGTATGGTAAAACTCCAACTTTTTCTGGAGAACAGCATTTTTACTTCAATTTTCAAAATCCTAGTGAGAACCCTGGTCATGCGGAGATGGGACCTTAGTTTAAAGACTCATCCGAAAGACTGGAGAGACCCGGGAAGAAAGAAGGAACATTGATGATTATTTTAAAGTCAGTTAATACACGGAAAATTGTAAGTTACACAAAGTCATATAGTCAGTATGGCTGAAAATATGTCAAGTCCAATTTTTAGCTCACCAGAGCCAAAGGCTCCAGGGGAGCTTATAGGATAGGAAGTTGTCCGTCGTCGTCGTCTGGCATCAACACGTTCAAGTGACATCTCTGAAGCCACTGGGGCCTGGGCCGACTCAGCCCAAATTTCATCTGCAGCATCCTTGGGGTGGGGGATTGAAAGTTTATGTTTTTAATGAAAATTGGCGTGTTAGTTTGGTTGCTATGGCAACTTAGAGTTTCCATAGACTTACAATGCGGAAAATAGAAAAATGGCATTTACTGCCAAGTCTTTGCAGATATTTTGACAAAAGTTTTATAGAAATATTCATTCAGTGAACATCTTTAAGCCATATGCTTTTATGCCAACCTAGGGGTCCCCCTGTGTGTGCAGGAGGCATGCCCCCCCCCCCTCCAGTGCATAAAAGGCCATATATCTCAGAAACCATTCAGATCCCCACCCCTAAACCATATATATTCTATATTCTTGTTTCTTATGATAAGACTCATTCAGTGACCTGGGTGTCCACTGGGATGTGCCGGGACCATGCCCCCCCCCCCCCCCCCCCACTTCGTAAAAGGTCCAATATCTCAGAAACCTTTTAGATATCCCACCCAATAACCATATACTTGGTCCCTATGATAAGACGCATTCAGTGATACAAGCCTAGGGTCTCACAGGCAATACCCCACCCCTCTACTTCATAAAAGGCCATATATCTCAGAAACCATTCAGATCCCCACCGCTAAACCATATATATTCTTGATGCATTCAGTGACACCAACATGGGGGTCCACTTGGATATGCAGGGGCCATGCCCCACACCTCCACTTTGTAAAAGGCCCAATATATCAGAAACCTTTCAGATCCCCACCCCTAAACCATTCAGTCTGGGGTCCACTGGGATGTGCTTTGGCCATGCCCCACCCCCTCCACTTTGTAAAAGGTCTAATATCTCACAAACCTTTCAGATCCCAACCCCTAAACCATATAATATTCTTGTTCCTTATGACAAGACTCATTCAGTGATACCAACCTAGGGGTCTCCAGGGTGTGCCGGGGCCATGCCCCACCTCCTGCACTTAGTAAAAAGCCCAATATCTCAGAAACCTTTCAGATCCCCACTCCTAAACCATATAATTTCTTGTTCCTTATGATAAGACACATTCAGTGATACCGACCTCAGAAACTGTTCAGATCCCCGACCCTTACTCAAGTATATTTTTGTTTCTTATGAAAAGACTCAATCAGTCACATCAAACTGGGGTCTCTTCATGCTAGGGCAATGTGCTGATGCCATGACCCGCCCCTCCACTTCATAAAAGGCCATATATCTCAGACACCATTAAGATTCCCACCTCATAATCATATATTTTCTTGTTCCTTATGATTAGACATATTCAGTCACACCAACTTGGCAGTCCACAGGGGCCATTCCTTTCCTCTTCACTTCATAAAAGGGCCTCATATCTCAGAAACAGTTCAGATCCTCACCTCTAAACAATATATTTTTTGGTCCTAATGATAAGACACATTCAGTGACAACAATTTTGGCTTTCCTGGGGTTTGCTAGGGCCATGCCCCAACCCCTCCACAGCTTAAACGGCCTTATATCTCAGGAACTCTACAGATTCACACCCCTAAAACCATGTATATTTTTGTTCCTTATGGTAAGACGCCTGGGCTCTGTTGGGTCCATGCCCCACCCCTCCACTTCATAAAAGGCCTAATATTTCAGATACATAGTCCATATGGGTGCTTGTTTGGAAATGGGGGTTCATTTAGAAGATTTTATAATTGATAAATTAAAACCATACATGGCTGCCATTTGGCAGTACCTGCCTGTGCTCTGGTGAGCATAGTGGCTCATGGGCCTCTTGTTTAACTTATTTTGTACCAAATGGAATCTTCCACTGGAAAACGGCTGAATTTTTTGCAAAACTCTTTGCCAGTTACTGATTCTGGGGTTTCTGGTTTCTGGTACAAAATGGATTATACCCTGAAATTTTTTTTTTTTGCAAACCTTGTGTCAGCTGTTGCCCTACAAGAACAAAAAGGGTATAGTAAATTGTGGGTATTCTTTTCAGGTGACAAAGCAATGAATGATCCCTGGAGATGGCTGCAAGTGCCCCTCTGTCACTGCGATACCACAGTGACCAGCTCAGCCTGAAAGTATCTTCAAGCTTACAGGAGTTCTATGAAACTGGAGAATTCTGTGATATTGTCCTGATTGTGGGGTCAGCTAAGATCAGAGCTCACAGAGTGGTGCTGGCTTCGTTCAGTCCATACTTCAGGTATGTGCAGGCCTCATATTTTTCTTGATTTCAGGCTTTTAGATTTTGATTTTTTGTTCCTTTAGTCTGTTTAAAAACTATTTAACCCTGATCCTGTTGAATAAATTTATTTACCCACACCCATTTTTGACTATAAGTCAACCAAATTACTTGATATTTTCACAAACTGCATTACAAACAGTGTAGATCCTGATCAGATGGCTTTCAGAAGCCATCTGATCTGGATCTACACTGTTTGCAAAGGTAATAGTTGTGTCTTGTTCAGCAGGATAAGGGTTGAAGCTGCAAAAACAGGCCTTTTAGGCATGGAAAATTGTGGTCAGTATGAGGCCTGTATGTGGGATAGAGTTTCTTATTGTGTGGCAGAGTTCTTCTTAACTCCAAATTTGGAGTAATTTACTCCAACTTTTTCATTTCTGACTCTAGCTTCTTGTAAAGTCTCATTAGAAAAGTATGGTGAAACTCCAACTTTTTCTGGAGGACAGCATTTTTACTCTAATGTTCAAAATCCTTGTGAGAACCGTGTGTGGTACAGCCAAGTAATTGAGTAGTATATGTACTTGTCACTGTTAGGTTGTTACACCATACTTCTGCCCAGGCAAAGCGGTGTGAGAGTCGGACCGTCCATGCTTATAAACCTTATTGGTTTCATTGGGCGACAGGGCTTGAGATGTCATTTCATTTCAATGTTGGGTAAAAGTCCCACAAAACTGGAAGTGGCGTCTCTAAAATGACCTTTACGGTGTTGACGGGCACCTTAAACTTCAAATCAAACAAACAAAACAAAACTTCATACATACATGCTCATTTGCAATTGGATAATTGGCATAATGTTAATTTTACATATACAGAGGACCCTTGCTATAACGACAGCATTTGTTCCCACAAATTTGCTGCTAATACAAATTTGTCGCTATAAAGAATTCCAATAAGGAGTAGTATGATGGGTACAGGTAACAAAGGACTTTTCTCCTTATTTACTCCAAGAAACAAATGTTGTGGACATTTGTTAGAATCATCTCACTTGGAGTAACGACAAACTATTCTGTAAATAGGCTGTAGTATAAACAAACATACCTTAAGAAGAACACACACAGAGAAAACATAAATTGGGCAGAAAGCATGTGGAACAATTTTCTCAAGTCTTCACAATTTTAACCCTTATCCTGCTGAATATTTAAATATGCCATGCCCACCACTGATTATCAACCAATCAGATTTCTTGATGCAAATTATTGCAAGAAATTCATGAACTGAATGACAAACAACGAAGATCATGATCAGATGGCTTCTTCAGAAGCCATCTGATCTGGATCTACATTGTTTGAAAGATAAGACATATCCAGGCTCAACGGGACAAGGGTTAAGTCATTTACGGTAAATATTTGCAGGGATTTGTTCCAGCAACCCACCTCAAAGCAATGCAGTGAGATTACCTTGAGAAACCATCTAGAAGAAGAAGCTGTGTGTCAACTGATCAATTTCTGTTACTCCAGCGACATCACGGTTGACTCAAAGTCCGCTGATAAGATCTTGACAGCAGCTAACTTTCTACAAGTGAAGGAAGTGGAAAAGCTATGCATAACATTTCTGGTTGCTCAGCAGGCACTGAAGCCAGAGGTAAGGCTGGCACGATTAATCGGATAAATGATTATTCAGTCGATAATTTCCACGAAAATGATTGTCATTAGTCATTACCGGCCCCCGCCCATAGGGGCTTGAAGAAATATATGGGCTGCATGATGCTTCCACACAGAGCTGAATCCGGCCCGCACACTAGTACTGGTAAACCGCTTAGAGGATCTAAGCCTGTCCAGGAACCGCGGTGCGAGGTGGACCATCCATGCTAATAAACCCTATTGGTTTCATTGGGCGACAGGGCTTGAGATGTCATTTCATCTCAATGTCGGGTATAAGTCCCACAAATTTGGAAGTAACGTCTCCAAAATGACCTTTACAGTGTTGATGGGGACGTTAAACCTCAAATCAAACAAACAAACAAACAAACATTAGTCATTACTGATGCTTGCAATTGATTATTTGATAAGTACAATTTACTACTCAAAGTTGTGCCTAAAATAGCTGTATGTGTGGCAAACAGTGCATACCCAGATGAGACGCCACATTCTGCAGCATCTCATCTGGGTCTAGACTGTTTGCTCAGGTCTGTCTGCTCAAATATATATGGAAAAGTACAGCATATGGTTGGAGTCATGCTCAGACAAAAATCCAGACAGGTAAAATTATGACCAAATCTTCAGTGATTACTCAGCGATTATCGATCGCAATGACAGGAATGATAATCAATTATCTTTTCAGCTGCGATTAGCCAGCCCTAGCCAGAGGGGAGTCACAGCAAGCTTGAAAATATAGAGGACCTTCGGTATAATGACAGTATTTGTTCCCTTAACCCATTGTATGCTAGTGGACTCTTCCATTGCTATATGTTGGACAAGTCCATTTGTCAGGCCTATTTTTTCGTTTTTATTCCATTCTTAAAGGAAAGAATTTGCTCCGAAATTAGTTCCTTTGGAGCAAATTCTTTCCTTTCAGAGTAGACCAAGCAGGGCTTGATTCACCACAACACAAAAAAGAAGTCACAAAATTTGTCTGCCGGCCAACATTCTTTCGTGGATGAAATCTTTCCTATATTCATTCTCTCCCTTCTGCTGATACAAGAAGGGCAGTTGTCAGCTTTTGGCGAAAGAATGTGCACTGTACTGGTTAACCGCTTATGTATAAGCCTGCCCAGGAAAAAAGTGAATAGGTAAACTGACTGGCTCAAGAATGACCTAAAATAGTGTTGACTGGGCAGTTAAACTCCAATACAAACAAACATAGAAGTAATCTCCCTTTGAAAAAGGTAGACAGTGTGGAAAGTGTATCCATTTCCATCAATACCTGTTGCCTTTAACTTACACATTGTAGCCTCCTCTTCTGAACTTATCCCTCATCCTGCTGAAATCATTTATTAGCCACAACCATTTCTGACTATCAACAAATCAAATAACTTAACCCTTGACCTGCTGAATATTTAAATATGCCACACCCACCACTAATTATCAACCAATCACATTTCTTGATGCAAATCATTGCAACAAATTCATAAACTGAATGACAAACAATGAAGATCCTGATCAGATGGCTTCTTCAGAAGCCATCTGATCTGGATCTACATTGTTTGCAAGGTAAGACATATCCGGGCTCAGCAGGACAAGGGTTAATATAATGTTTTCATTCAAATTTGCAAAGTGAATGACGATTAGTGTGAATCCTGATCAGATGGCCATCTGATCTGATCTGGGTCTTCACTTTCAGCAAAGGTAGGGGAAGTCGTGAACAGCAGGATTTATTTGCTGTTTGTTTATACAATGTAAGTCCCCTTCTCACTTGAGCTGAATTTTTTTCAGGGTATTGCAACTGGGAGCCAGGCACAGGGAGCCAACCCACAGCTGTCCATACAACCTACAGATTCCACAGAGAAAGAACCAAAGAAAGATAACTCTCATGAACTGGTCTGTGCGGACACCTCTGGCATAGGTAGCACACAGACTAGCCCTCGACATTCTTCCCGACCAAGCTCCTCCCAGAGCAGGAATGATTCTGTCACTGTACAGCCTTTGGAAGACCCAGATCTGGACTTGATTGAAGTGAAGAAGGAGCAAGAGGACAGCCCCAGTAAATTAACTTTTATATTTGGGTCATAGCAAGCAAAATAGGATCTTAGTGCATGTGCACTTAGTTATCAACATAACTACACCACAACCTCTTTAAAACACTATTAATGGGATCCAAAGCAGAAACCGTGTTAGTTAAACAACCGTGTCATATCCAAACAAAACTGTGTAATTATCCCCACGCTTTTCGAAGAAAAAGTGGGGATATTGTAGTAGTCTTCGTCGTCCGTACGTCCGTCCGTACGTCCGTCCGTACGTCCGTCCGTACGTCTTACCGGATAACTCCTCCTAGACGGTTATAGATAGAAACTTGAAACTTTGGGAACTGATAGATCTTTGGTCTGAGGAGTGCATGACACTTTCGGAATTTTGATCACACCCCTACGGGTGGGCCCAAGGGTTGGGGCCCGCGGGGGTCAAAAATCAAAATTTCCAGAACATGGTCGTGTAATATATCAAAGCGAACGGAATGATGAGTAAAAAACATTGCAACCAAAATTTGACCCCTGGGGTAAATTTTGAGGTCACCAGAGGTCAAAAACTGATTTGACCCCTTTACCGGATAACTCCTCCTAGACGGTTATAGATAGAAACTTGAAACTTTGGGAACTGATTGATCTTTAGTCTGGGGAGTGCATGACACTTTCGGAATTTTGATCACACCCCTACAGGTGGGCCCAGGGGGTGGGGCCCGCGGGGGTCAAAAATCAAAATTTCCAGAACATGGCCGTGTAATATATCAAAGCGAACGGCATGATGAGTAGAAAACATTCCAACCAAAATTTGACCCCTGGGGTCAACATTGAGGTCACCAGAGGTCAAAAACTGATTTTGACCCCTTTACCGGATAACTCCTCCTAGACGGTTATAGATAGAAACTTGACACTTTGGGAACTGTTAGATCTTTGGTCTGGGGAGTGCATGACACTTTTGGAATTTTGATCACACCCCTACGGGTGGGCCCAGGGGGTGGGGCCCGCAGGGGTCAAAAACAAAAATTTCCAGAACATTGTCGTGTAATATATCAAAGCGAACGGCATGATGAGTAGAAAACATTCCAACCAAAATTTGACCCCTGGGGTCAATTTTGAGGTCACCAGAGGTCAAAAACTGATTTTGACCCCTTTACCCCCATACATTACTGTTACCGGATAACTCCTCCTAGACCGTTATAGATTATAGAAACTTGAAACTTTGGGAACTGATAAAACTTTGGTCTGGGGAGTGCATAACACTTTCGGAATTTTGATCCTACCCCTGGGAGTAGGGCCAGAGGTGGGGCACCTTGGGGATAAAAAATCAAAGTTTTCAGAACATGGTCGTGTAGCATATTAAATCGAACGGCATGATAAGTAGAATACATCACAATCAAAATTTTACCCCTCGAGTCAAACACCCCTAGGGGATGGCCCAGGGGATGGGGCCTGGGGGAAGCGTGGGGATATGCGATGGCTTGCCATCGACTGCGCGATTCTAGTTATATTTATGGTCATCTTTGTCGCACCTGCTTTAGCAGGAAGACATAGGCGTGCAAGATTCCATCCGTCCATTTGTCCGTCCGTTCATTCGCACGTCCGTTCGTCCGTCCGTCCGTCCGGTTGTCCGTCCGGTTGTCCGTCGTCTTTTCGTCAACATTTTACACTGGGTGTCTTGTCATCGCAACTCCTCCTACAGTTTCATACCGATTATTTTCAAACTTTGCGTGTGTTTTTGCCATGGTATGAGGATGCCCATGTGGTTTGGACTTTATCATCGGATCATTTTTTGTCACTTTTTCCACATTGTGAACTTAGTCATTTTTAACCTTCAATTGATATATGATAGGTACCTCTTGTCATCGCAACTCCTCTTGCAGTTTTAAACCGATCATTTTGAAACTTTGCGTGTGCTTTTGCCATGGTATAAGGGTGCCCATGTGGTTTGGACTTTATCCTCGGATCATTTTTTGTCACTTTTTCCGCATTGTGAACTTAGTCATTTTTAACCTTCAATTGATATATGATAGGTACCTCTTGTCATCGCAACTCCTCTTGCAGTTTTATACCGATAATTTTGAAACTTTGCGTGTGCTTTCACCATGGTATGAGGTTGTGCATGTGGTTTCGACATAATTCTCAGAATTTTTTTTTTTCACTTTTTGCACATTATGAACTTAGCCATTTTTAAGCTTCATTTGATATACGATAGGTACCTCTTGTCATCGCAACTCCTCCTACAGTCCTACAGTTTCATACCGATTATTTTGAAACTTTGTGTGTGTTTTTGCCATGGTATGGGGATACGCATGTGGTTTGGACTTTATCTCTGGATAAATTTTTGTCACTTTTTCCACATTGTGAACTTAATCATTTTTAACCTTCAATTGATATATGATAGGTACCTCTTGTCATCGCAACTCCTCTTGCAGTTTTATACCGATCATTTTGAAACTTTGCGTGTGCTTTCGCCATGGTATGAGGTTGTGCATGTGGTTTCGACATAATTCTCAGAATATTTTTTTTTCACTTTTTGCACATTGTGAACTTAGCCATTTTTAAGCTTCAGTTGATATACGATAGGTACCTCTTGTCATCGCAACTCCTCTTACAGTTTTATATTGATCATTTTGAAACTTTGTGTGTATTTTTGCTATCGTATGAGGATGTGCATGTGGTTTGGACTTTATCTGGGGATCAATTTTTATCACTTTTTCTACCTTGTGAACTTAGTCAGTTTTTTACCTCACATATATAGGCTATGGATTCTTCTCAAAGCCCTATATTCATTTCTTCTGCCTTAAATAAACTTTAATTTTTTGTGTGGGGCAGGTGGGGATCAGGTGCAACATCAACTCCACCGAAGTTGAATCTCTTGTTCTATATAATCTACACATGTTTGGGATTCACCTTGAAACCGTGTTATTTCCAAACCGTGTTATAATGAACCGTGTTATATCAAGGTTGTGGTGTTCCATATTTATTGGGACAGACAGTCCTGAACAAACACTGTAAATCCAGATGAGACACTGCAAAATGCATGGTTTGCTAGTAATCCAGCTATTTTTAGACACAACATGGAATAGTAAACTGTATTCATACACCCCACCCATTGGGGCTTGGAGAAATAGATTGGGCTGCATGGTGCTTCCATGCAGAGCTGAAACCGACCGTGCACATGAGTACTGGTAAACCACTTAGAGGGTCTAAGCCTGCCGTGGCAAAGTGGTGTGTGTCGGACCGTCCATGCATATAAAGCCTTTTGGTTTCATTTGGTGGCAGGACTTGAGATGTCATTTCATCTCATATAGGGTGAAAGTGTCATGACCTAAATAGTGTTGACGGGAACGTTAAACCCCAATTCGAACAAACAAACAAAAATTGTTTTCATACAGATTTTAGAACAAGTATGGTAAAGAGTTGAGATGTCCAAATATGAATAAATACGGTATATAGTCTATACGATGAAATTCTGGATCAATAGGGTATCCATATATCACACAGTGGAGACTCTTTTCAGACTGCAATGATGTGCAGGCTAATTTGAGTTTGTTGCTGCGAAATACCCTTTTTGATTGGCATGGCTCAATTATTAGTACCGTAAAAATCCTAAAAATTCGGACACCTTGAGGACTCTCCTCAAATTTATACAAATTTGTTTCATGATCCAGCAAAAGTGCAGATAGTCTGTCCCAATTCTTAGAATCATTATGGTAGTTTGTAAATCAAGGTCATGGCTTCTGTGTTTGTATAACAGTATGTCTGCATCACAAGGTCTTTAAATATGATTGTTGGAATTATATGAAAATCATGTTTACTGCACAACCTATATTCAATATTTATGTCCCCCCCACCACCCCACTGAAGGGGAGGGAGACATTTTAGTGCAGATTCCATCAGCATATGCATCAGCATGACAATTTCTTGTGCACAAGATAGCTCATGAACTACTGGGACATTGGGACAGGGGGAAGAACTGATTAGGTTTTGGTGACCTTGACCTTATTTTCAAGGTCACAATCATACATAATAGGTCAAATTTACTTTAAATTTAGGTTGTGTGCAGTATATCTCATGAACTACTGGGTGGATTTTAATCAAATTTGTGCATGGATATAACATTTGGTCAGGATAAAGAACTGATTATGTTTTCGTGACCTTCACCTCACCTTATTTTCAAGGTCATTGTGATGCTGTTGAATTAAGCTTGTTTTGAAAGGTGTATGTGGTGGGGGGGGGACATATGTTTTCTCAGAAAATAAGTGTAGTAATCAAATTAAAATGTACATGTATTTAATATTTATAAAAATGGCCATTTATCAGCAGGAGTCTGCTCTTAAAGGAAAGAACTTGCTCCTGAGGAATAGACCCCGCCATAGCAAATTTTACAGAAAAGCAAAAGCAAACAGGAATGTCTAAAAGGGTCTCCCTTATAAAAATGGAGGAAAATATTACAGTTGTATCCATTTCCCCTAATTTTAATACATAGAAACAGATAAGGTGGGTGTTTTGTGAAATTTTATGGGTAATTATTGTCAATTCTCCAAAAAAACTATGTTGTGGGTATCAGAGCCTAGACTTTTTGCAGAAAGTGCAGCCATTTTCTAAACAAATCTCCAACAATAATTGTGTACGAAATGAGCTAACAGCTGTGCTTTTTGCTTTCAGGTTTCAATCCAGCCAGCTCCTCTGGAAGTTCAAGGTCAGACTATGACTCAATGAGGTCCTCCCTGTCCGGGTTTCCCGGGCTTCTTTACTCTCCAACTTCTCTGACCCACCCCCTTCTGAGTCCTAGTCAGTCCTATAGTGCCTCTCATCACCACCTGCTGATGAAAGCGCTTGCCCAGAAGCAGACTAGTCCCACTGACTTTAAGGACATGACGTCACTTTACAGTAGTCAAGGCTTGATGAATCATCTAAAGGAAGAGAGTTATCACACATCATCTGAGGGAAGTCCAATGGCAGGTCTACCACAGATGCATCAATGTCATGTCTGTCAATTGATCTTTACAAGTCTTTCAGCTTTAAAGTCACATATGACTGAACACAGGGATATCCTTAATGTACCGTTGGCGTCTCCATATAAAATGATGTCACCTGTTAGAAAATTTGCCAGTCAGACAAGTGTGAGCCAATCAAAAGAGAAGGAGTCTGATGATGTCATGATTTCTGATGGATCAAATATGTGTGGGACATGTGGTAAATGTTTCAGAGATCCACAGTCACTGAAATTTCATCGGTACAATCATGTTTTGAGATATCAATGTAACTTCTGTGGGAAACGATTCTCCCGCAGCTGGAATCTCCACCGACACAGGAAGACACACTATCGACAGCACGGCACAGGAATTGAAGCTTCTATATCTGTTATTGATGTTGATAATGATAGAAATGACCCAGCTGCTTACATCAATGAAAATATGAGTAAGTATGCTTACAGCCTTGATAAAGCGGATTTGTCCCAGAATCAAGATGATGTAATCGACATGACAACGACAAGATCTGAACAGTATCCTGGTAGAATGGTATTGCCTACGGCAACAAGTACTTATGAAGAGGTGAACGTAGATGATGAGGATGAGGAGGCAAAAGTTCGCTGTGAAGAAGAGAAAACTGAGTCAAGGGCAGACACTGAGTCAAGGATGGACACAGAGCCTTATATGCAGGAGAAACCAGATCAGATTATAGCTGGTAATGTTGAAGAAAGATCAAAAAGTGAGGAAGAACAAATAGAAACACAGTGATGAAGAGTTGTGATTTGTTAATTTGGTTGAGTCATTTCATGAAATTAGGGATATAATATTGTGTGATAAGTGTTTGTTCAAAGGTTAATGTACAACGAGTCAGTAGGGTTTGAACTGTCTGTGATGAAGCTTCATTCACTATCTCTGTCAACTGTTTGCTGACATGGGCCATGTCAAGCGATTTTGGTACTTATTGCCTATGCGAGCAGGGAAGGTTCAGGCGAGCCTGCGCATCCGCACAGTCTCGCCAGAAACTTAGCTGCTCGTTCATACAAGCAGTGACTCAAGAGGAACCTTCAGACAGAAAGCCGTATCCCTGGCCCCTCTGAATGGCTGGGCATGCGCAGTTAAAATTTGTCATGACGGAATGCTCGAAGACCCAAATTCGCTTGGCGGGGCTCATAAATGTATTACTAGTTCATAAGGAGGAGTAATTGGGATAATTAAGGGATAATTTTTCATATTTCTTGTTAGAAATCGGTTGTGGGTACTTTATAAGAATCTCCTCATTGAGGCAATTAAAACAAGTACCCACAAGTTTTAATGGAGAAAAAAAGGCCATCAGGGCTTGAAGAAATAGATGGGCTGCATGATGCTTCCACGCAGAGCTGAAAATGACCACACATGAGTACTGGTAAACCACTTAGAGGATCTAAGCCTGCCCAGGCAAAGCGGTGCGAGTTGGACCGATTGGTTTCATTGGGTGACAGGGCTTGTGATGTTATTTCATCTCAAGGTCAGGTAAAAGACCCATAAAATTGGAAGCAACATCTCCAAAATGACCTTTACAGTGTTGACAAAGATGTTAAACCTCAAATCTAACAAACAAACAAAACAAAGAGAAATAAAAAAAATCTTAAAATTATCCTCATTACTGCAAAATATCTGGACCCAGTTGTTTAAAGCATTGGGTGAAAACCAGAGAACCCAGAAAAAATCAATACTTCGGGCCAGCTGTTCAAAGCATCATTAGCTTAACAAGCTCGTTAGTGGTCAAATTGTTAACTGTTCTAGCAAGTACAATATCTAAGATAGTGTTATTTTTGCTTGAAAAATGAGAGCAGCTTTTGCATTTGCAAAAGCTGCTCACATTTTTCAGCAAAATATTGGCATATTTGCCATATTAGATAATCAAAATTTTAATGATATGTTAACTAACGGTGGTGTTAGTTTTGAACAAATAGCCCCGGGAATCATCCCTGCAGGCAGAAAAAAGTTGTCTCAGCAATCAAGATTGTTTCAATGTTGAGTGCTTGCTGGAATGTAAACCTTAACCTTTACCCTGTTGAAGGCGACAAGCCCTATCTTTGCAAACAGTGTAGATCCAGATCAGATGGCTTCTGAAGAAGCCATCTGATCAGGATCTACAAAGTTTGACATTCAGTTTATGAATATGTAGAAATAAGCTGCATCAAGTAATCTGATTGGTTCAAAGTCAGAAATGAGTGTGGCTTAATTGAATATTCAGCAGGTTAAAGGTTAATGAAGCTTCATGAAGAGAGAGTTAACCCCACTTAATAAGAGGATTTGTGAGACTGGGCCTAATGAACCAGTAGAGCCAGTAGGGCTCTGGTGAGGAAGCATGGTTTGTTGTACACAGCCCCTGCTCTCACTGCAGCTCCCGCTCTCACTCTGCTCTTTGCCTGTTTGAAAATAGAACCTATTTTCATGAATGAACTCCAACTAGGTTTTGAGCCCCACATGAAAGGATTGTCAGATGATGGTAAGATAATATGAGCCAAGGGTCCAGTTGTTCAAAGCATTGTTAGCTTAACAAGGGTGTTTGTGGTCAAATTGTTTGTTGTTGTAGCAAGTACAATATCTTATGCAGTGGTATTTTTGCTGTTGAATTGTGAGTAGCAAAAACTACTCACATTTTTTCAGCAAAAATATTAGTATATTTGCCACATTGGATGATAAAAGTTTTAATGGTATTCTACCTAATTTTGAACAACTCACCCCTGCATGAAAAAAAACATGTTTAAGGGGTTGCCTGGCAAGAACCTGCTCAGCTTCTCGGACTAGCAATATGAGTCTTCTCAGCCACTGGGACTAGCAAAACAAGTCTGCTCAGCTACTTAGACTAGCAAAACAAGTTAGACTAGCAAAACAAGTCTGCTCAGCTGCTTAGACATGCAATATGAGTATTTCAGCTACTTGCCAAACCAGTCTGCACAGCTACTGGGACTAGCAGAGCAAATCTGCTCAGCTTCTTAGACCAGCAAATCAAGTTTGCTCAGCTATTTAGACTTGCAAAGCAGGTCTGCTCAGGTCTACTCAGACTATGAGGATGAGTCTCCTCAGCTACTTGACTAGGGAAACAAAGTTGCTCAGCTACTCAAATGAGCAGAACAAATCTGCTAAGGTACTAAGACTAGCAAACAAGTCTACTCAGCAAGTAAGACTAGCAAAATTAGTCTGCTGAGCTACTTAGACGAGAAAAAAGAAGTCTGCTCAGCTACTTAGACTAGCAAAACCAGTCTGCTCAGCTCATTAGACTAGCAGAATGAGTCTGCCCAGGTGCTTAGACCAGCAAAGAATCTGCTCAGAAACTTAGTCTAGCAAAACAAGTCTGCTAACCTCATTAGACTAGCAGAACAAGTCTTCTCAGCTACTTAGATTAGCAAAACAAGTTTGCCCAGCTACTTAGACTAGCAAAAAGAGTCTGCTCAGCTACTGAGACTGACAAAATGAGTCTGCTCAGCTATTTAGACTAGCAGGATGAACCTCCTTAGCTCATAAGACTCGCAGAACGAGTCTGCTCAACTACTAAGGCTAGCAACACAAATCTGCTAAGCTTCTTAGACTAGCAGGACAAGTCTGCTCAGCTCATTAGTTTAGAAAAATAAGTCTTCTCAGCTACTTACACTAGCAAAATGACTGCTGAGTTACTTAGAGTAGGAACAGGTCTGCTCAGCTGCTTAGACTAGCAGAACAAGTCATTTCCTTAAACTAGCCAAATGAGTCTGCTCAGCTCTTTAGACTAGCAGAATGAGTATGCTCAGCTGCTTAGACTAGCAGAATGAGTACGCTCAGCTGCTCAGACTAGCAGAATGAGTATGTTTCAGCTGCTTAGACTAGCAGAATGAGTCCGCTCAGCTGCTTAGACTAGCAGAATGAGTCTGCTCAGCTACTTAGACAAGTAAAACTTTCCTGTTCAACTAATCAGACTAGCTTGAGTCTTGAAATTTTAGACACAAGTACTGTAGTTATTGTATTATCAAAGTAGAATACACCAGGGTACTCACCAGATTGTGTGGATGTACAGCCTGTCCGCACCTGCATCGTTTGCAGATTACAAAAGCAGGTTTCTTCATGATGGCTCATATTGTTATTTCTGCTATTAGCCCTTGTTCTGCTGAATATTCATATATGCCACACCCACTACCGATTATCAACCAATCAGATTGCTTGATACAAATTATTGCAACACATTCACAATCTGAATGGCAAACAATGTAGATCCTGATCAGATGGCTTCGTCAGAAGCCATCTGATCTGGATCTACATTGTTTCAAAGATAAGGCATATCCGGGATTAGCAGGACAAGGGTTAGTATTTGTCAGAATTGCCTTGTAGAGGGAATTCTAATGAGTATTATGGCAGAATTATCATCCGATCGTCCTTTTATATGGGGCTGGTTCTTATGAGTATTATTGTAGCACTAGAGGTTATATTTGTATATTTTGTTAACTAATGTTATTTGTAAATTGTTAGGAACATGGGAGTCCAGTTTTATGTTTGCATTGTATATTTATTCTGTTTCTTAACTTTCAATGAAATCTTTCATCTTAAACAACCTTTTAATGATACAGAATAGAAAGGGTTTTTTTTATATGTTAAATATACACCATACAGTTTAGCTGATTATCCTTTAAGATGCCAAGAAAAACTACATCTGAAATGTTCTCTGCTTATGTCCGCTGCTGAATCATTTTGGAAATTTTTTGAAAATATTATTGCATACAGGCAAACAGTGTGGGCCCAGATCGGACTGCTCCCACACTCCTACAGGAGCAGTCTGATCTGGGTACACACTGTTTGCAAAAAATTACTTTTAAGGTAATCGGCAGATGACAAAGCAGACGACAATAGTCGTGATTGGCATTTTATGGGTTAATATCTGACATGAGATACTGTTTAATTGTGATATTACAGAATCTCTTAACAAAACTTTTTATCACTCCAGTTTCTTGCATGGTGTGATATAGTGGTCCATTTTTCCATCCATTCTTTTGTTCTTTTCTTTGTCCAGCTGTCAACCATAGATTTGTCCCATATGTTGACCCCACTGTTCAAGTCAGATTTTGGACACCTCAGGCATGGCATAGCCAAAATCAGCATTCTTGTCTTATATCTATATAAGCTTAACCTATATGGTTGCTATGGTAGAATTTTATCTTCAGTACACATAGGTGCCAAAGATTATGATTTATTATGGAAACATCATGCATTTGAGGTCAAATTTCTGTATTATGATCTCATCAATCAAAATTATGGCTACTGGTAGAAAAAATACCAGGATAAATTTTCATGTGGAGTATTTTGCTTTAACACTGTATTGTTTGGTGGAGAAAACTTACTAATGCACTGCTTAAATGCAGACAGTTCTCTAATACAAATGATATGTTATCTTCTGTATGGTAAATGAAAACCAGTTTAAAAGCTGGACTGGTATACAAAACTTTTTCAATGTGTTTGGTATATATTCATGACAAAGTAGCATACCAGTCTTAATCATGCAACAAAATAGGAATGTAGGACGATTTGGCCAGTGGACAATTTGGTCCGGACAATTTGTCCCAGGACAATTCGGCCAAGGACAATTTGGCCAGCCAAAAGTATTTGGTAGGACGATTTGCCCTGATTAATATAATGACTGGTTCAAATTGACAATTTAGTATTTAGGGTTTGTTTCTAATATACAGTAATTCTTGAATATGTGGAAGGAACATTATAGTGAAGATTTTTAATAAATTAGAATTTTTTTTAAACTATAAACTTTGCTCACAAGTGAAGGTAAGAAGACTTAACAAAGATAAATTAGGATAAACTTCCATATTTCTTGTCATAAATATATAGTGTGGCTACTTGTTATAATCGCCTCGCATCAGGCAACTCTATCAGTACCAACAACATATGTTGTTACGTATGATGTAATAATGCATGTTTTGCCTCCTCATCTGGGGCTATGTATAATGTTTGGAAACCCACAACATATTTTCATGACCTAAAACTCTTGTTAGGAGGTGTAACAAAGACAACTTCCTTATTTCTTGTCCGAAGTATATGTTATAGCTACTTGTTATTATAATTGCCTCAGATGAGGTAAATCTTAACAGTGCCCACAACATACACTTCTGATATGACATAAGGAAGATCTTTGTTACACCTCCAAACAAGGATATTTACATCATAAAAATAGTATGTGGGTACTTGTTAAGAGTTGCCTCACCAAGGCCATTCTAACAAGTACCCACAACATATACTTCTAATAGGAGATAAGAAAGTTATCCCTGAATTATCTTTGTTACACCTCCTTATCTTCAGATATGATTATTTATTTCATTTTATTTTTCTTGTGAGCAAAAGTTATAGTTTAAAAACAAAAAAAAAATCTAATTTATTAAAATCTTCACTTTACTGTTCCTTCCACATATTCAAGAATTACTGTATATTAGAAACAAACCCTAAATACTAAATTGTCAATTTTAACCAGTCATTATATTAATCAGGCCAAATCGTCCTACCCAATACTTTTGGCTGGCCAAATTGTCCTAGGCCGAATTGTCCTTGGCCAAATCGTCCGCTGGCCGAATCGTCCGCCCACCACAAAATAGTGACTCCTGCATCATTATAGCAGTGGAGTCATTGAACTTAATAATCTCACACTTGCATATGCAGTGTATGCAATGTAGATTTCACTGTTGACCATGGTGGGAGAGATGACTGATCTTTTTAAATATAGGATTTCTTTAAACATGAAGAGAAGTATACAAAATGACTTCAGATTACTGAAAAATAGTAGCCTGATTCCATATGAACCTGGACATGCTCTACCTTTCCAAACTGTAGATACAGATCACAGATGGCTTCTAGAGAAGCCATCTGATCAGTATCTGCACTGTATGACAATCATTACCTGAATTCGTAGGAATAAATTACATCATGTAATCTGATTGGTCTGAAATGGGTATGGATAAATCAATTTATTCAACAGGACAAGGATTAAGAGAGAATTATCTAACCGGCCTCCGTGGCCTAGTGGATAAAAGTGCTGTCTCTTATTCATTAGGTCTCTCACCACTGTGGTTCGAGCCTCGCTTGGGTCACATGTGAGATGCCAAGTTCTGCAACGGAAGGTCAGGTGGTTTTTCTTCGTGTACTCCGGTTTTTGCCCCCCTCTGATTAACAATCGGTTCGATATGAGTGAAATAATCTTGAAAGGGCCGTAAAACCAAAATAAAAAAAGAGATAATTATTTTGGGTTGGCATCTATGCTATATATGGCCTCAAAAACCCTGTTTTGGTAGTGTGCAAAGGTATTATTATATACAGTTGTTCACATTACGGGCATGGGTTATTCTTAACCAATTCAGTTGTTAAAAAAGTATCAAAACCTAAACCTTGTTATTGTTTTTTTAACTCATTTTTCTTTATCTATTAATATACCAGCTTTTATATAACTCACATTATTAACTTTACTGGTTAAAGTTCTTGTTTTAATCACTTTTCATTGTGTTTTGTTGATAGTTGGAAAAGAATTATTTTAATTATTTTATATTGTGTTAAAACTGATAGATCTTGATGGTGTTACTGGTGTTAAAAGCCTTAACTGACCTTGTTGTGAGAAGCATAGTTCCAGTCAAGATGGAATAACAATAGTAATGAACCCTTATCTTGCTGAATATTCATTAAAGCCACACCCATTTCTGTCTATCAACCAATAAAATTACTTGATGTAATTTATTGCTACAAATTCATAACTGAATGCCAAACAGTGTAGATCCTGATCAGATGGCTTCTTCAGAAGCCATCTGATCTGGATCTACACTGTTTGCAAAGATAGGGGTTGTCATGAACAGCAAGATAAGGGTTAAGTGATTTTTTCTTATTTCTCCATTAACCGTTTTTTGTACCAGATGGAATCTACCACCTTATATATAGCAGGAGTCCATTTCAAAATTTAGGGTTGTCAGGTTGTGTTTTCTTCAAAAACTTTTTGGAAATTGGCTGAAAATTTTGCAAACAGTATAGGCCCTGATCAGATGCCGCATTCTGCGGCGTCTGATCTGGGCCTGCACTGTTTGCTAACTACCCCTTTTGGGATTTCTGGTTCAAAATGGGTTACAACATGTGAGAAGCCTCCTTGGTGTAGTGGTTGTGCTATTCGCATCATCAACAAGGAGTCGTGGGTGTGGATCCCTGGCTTCTCCAGCCTTTCAAATGAGTTTTTAAACTGCGGTCCAGTCTCCATATGACCCTAGCTGTTGGTGAGACGTAAAACACAAAGACACATACAAAACATATGTTGTAGGTACTTGTTAGAATCGCCTCATCGAGGCGATTCTAAGTCTCCTTATGACCCTAGCTGTTGGTGAGACGTAAAACACAAAGACACATACAAAACATGTGTTGTAGGTAGAATCGAGGCAATTCTAACAAGTACCCACAGCATATGTGTTAATGGAGAAATATCGAGGCAATTTTAACAAGTCCCCACAACATACGTTTTAATGTAGAAATAAAATAAAAATATCACTAACTTATCCCCAGGACACCACCTTGTCAGGAGCTATGTTAAAGCCTTGATTTTGTTGAAGTTTTGTAAAGGAGTATTAGTTGATGATGAATTGGGGATAGCTTTCTGTCATTCTCCATAAAAAACATCATACATGTGCGTTGTTGGTATTTATTCGTAGACACTGGAGATTGTTCTAATCAAGTTGTGATTTCTTTTCTTTTTTATGGAGAACTTGGCCCAATTGTTCAAACCTGTAGGTTAACGTGATGTCAAAAGTTTAACCCATTTTATGTGGAAACCCCAAAAGGGGTACCTTGGCAAAGAGTGTAGGCCCAGATCAGACGCCACAGAATGCGGCATCTGATCAGGGCCTACACTGTTTGCTAACAGAGTTTACTGTCAAATATAGAATAAAAACGAAAAAATAGGCCTGGCACGGTGACACCCCTTATATGACAAATGGAATTGTCCAACATATAGGAAAGGAAGAGTCCACTAGGATACAAATATATATTTCCTGAAAAAAAAAGAAAGAAAAAGACTGCCTGTAGCTTTTGCATTACAAAGCTACTTGTATTTTCAGCAAAGAATCCACTCTGCTAGATATTGTATTTGCTAGGACAGTTAGTATTTTGACCTCTAACAAGTTTCTTAAGGAAAAGAGGCTTTGAGCAATTGTACCCGCGACAGAAATATCCCAGAATAACAATCACGGACATCTTGTATGGCAAATAGATACATCTGAAAGGGGAACAACTTTTGGAGACAGAAAAAATTGCTTTCTTACATGTGAATTCTCTTTAAAACCGAGAAATGGGCCTCTGTGACCTAGTGATTAAGACCGCTGACTCTTAAACATTGGCTTTCTTGCTGCTTTGGGGTTGAGCCTTGGTCAGGTTAGGTGCCCAGTACTGCAACAGAAGATCAAGTGTTTATTTTTTCTGGGTTCTCTGGTTTTCACCCTCCTGATATATGATTGGCTGAGTATAAGTGAAATAGTCTTGAATTGGCCATGAAATTCAAATATTAAATAATAACATAAATAAAACAGGGAACAACTCTTACCATAAAAATGCTCCTATGGGAGCAAAATCTTCCTTCAAAATATGTCCCTATTGTGTAGGCAACAAACATCTCCACATTGGACAGGGTGGCCACACACTCTGGAAAACAGGGAAAACAGGGAAAATGGTGAAAAAAAATTCCCTGCAGGGAAAAATCAGGGAATTTGAAATTTTGCTGAAAATCAGGGAAAAATCAGGGAATTTCAAAAAAATCTTATCTTTGTAAGGTCAAAATATTCAAATTGTATAGCTTTTCCGGAAGAAAGTTTTCTTTCTTCATGGATGTTTCATTAAAAAGCTAATATAAAGCAAAATTTGCTTTAACCCATTTCAGACTGGAAACCCCTAAACGGGTACCGTGGCAAACAGTGCAGGTCCAGATCAGACGCCGCAGAATGCGGCGTCGGATCAGGGCCTACACTATTTGCAAAAAGTTCAGCCATTTTCCAAATCAATTTTGAAGAAAATACAACCTGACACCCCTAAATTTTGAAATGGACTCCTTTTATATATAAGGAGCAAGATTCCATCTGGTACAAAAAGGGTTAAACTGACATATGATGAGTATGTAATTATATAATCAATTGATATCAAGACTTGTTCCCAATTTGAAAATTCTAGTCTTCATACCCACCCCTTGAACACACGAAAAAAGAAAATCCCAACCTGTCTATCCATTCCTTGAACACCTGAATAGGTAATTGCAAACAAGCAATCTTTAAGAATGGTCTTAGACAGTCTACCATGTAAGCAAAAAAAAACAACAAAAAAAAAAACAACACCTACTGTTTTAGTAAATTGGAGGTGATGGTGTGGCTACAAGGGGAGGTTGGAGGGGAAATATTTTACCAGTTTTGATTTTGACTACCTTGAAAATAAATTAGCACATTTACATCATATTTTAGATAAATTTTCATTTAATTAAGAATATTGTGACAGCATTGTGTATAAACATGTCACTTGACAGCATTTGAATCAGTATATGACTTCTAAAGGTAGGGGCCATTGCGATAATATCAAGGTTTTTAATCAGGGAAAATCAAATCAAATCAGGGAAAAATCAGGGAAATATCAGGGAATTTGATTGCTAAAAATGTGTGGCCACCCTGTTGGAGTAATTTCCCCCTGAGGGATTGTGTCATCTCCACATTAGAGTAACTTGCCCCTGAGGTGTATCTATTCCTAATGACAAGAGTTCTGTTAATATCTCAGGATATGTCCCTGTATGTTGATTGTGATAATTCAGAAGCACAGATAATAAGATTATTTCAGTGATAGTTTTTCTTCTTTGAGTTGGGAATATATGCTTGTTGTGGGCAATAGTTGTGAGTAATTAGGGCCCCGCACTGAAAGTGTGGGTGCCCTATAGTAATCACTCTGTCTGTCCGTCTGTCTGTCCATCTGTCTGTCCGTCCACAAATTTCTGATAGCGCTGCCGGGGCCCTAGTCAGTTTCACTGACAGCTCTAGTTATTGTGGGTAATTGTTAAAGAGTTGTGATGGCTTAGTACTTGTGAAAGCAGCAAAACTCCAAGTGAGTAGGAGTAAAAAGGGTAATTAAGGGGAATGGGAACACCTTCAGGGGAGGCAACTCCTGCAAAAGTATTATTGTCTCCCATGTCAAAAGGGGTCAACTCTTAAAGGAAAGCATTTGCTCCTGAGGAGCAAATTCTTTCCTTTAAGAGTAGACCCCTTTTTAAGTGGGAAAGCGGATAGGAAGTCAAAAGTTGTCTGCCTTTGAAAAATGGTGGAAAAATCTGCCAGGTGTTCCCATTCCCCTTAAGGGATATTTTCACCTTATTTGTTGTTTGAAACATATGTTGTGGGTACTTGTTAGATTTTCCTCAATGAGGCAATTCTAACAAGTACCCACACCTCTTGTTTTTTTTTGTGAAATAAGAAAATTAATCTCCTGAAATTATCCTGGTTATTCCTCCTTTTCTGGTGTTGTGACGCGCATTGTTCAATGAGAAATAAGTTATAAACTTATCACCGTTAAATACTCTTGTCTGTGCCTCTGAGACAGTTTTGAGTTGTTTCAGGAGAGAAATACTGTGATAATTGGTTAAAGTATTGTTGTTATAATAGCTGTGTGCAGAATTTCATCTAGGATAGGTGTTTATTAGGGCTCGCTAATCGAAGCTGAAAAGAACCAGTTATCAGTCTTACTATTGTGATCGATAATCGATTAGTAATCACTGGAGATTTGGTCATAATTTCACTTCTGGCTTGCTGTCTGAGCATGACTCTAGCCCTATGTTGTTCCTAACCATATGTATTTACACAGACAGGCCTGAGCAAACAGTGTAGACCCAGATGAGATGCCGCAGAACGCGGCATCTCATCAGGGTCTGCACTGTTTGCCACTCATCCAGCTACTTTAGGCACAACTTTGGGAGGTAAATTGTACTTATCAGATAATCCATTACAAGCAAAGCAGTAACGATAATCATTTTTTGTCGGATCTATCGATTGATTAATCGATTATTCGATTAATTGCGCAAGCCTTAGTGTTTATCATAGTTACCCTTGTTACTTGGTCATAGGCTGGCCTCTGTGGCCTAATAGGAAGAGTGCTACTCCTTTCACTGATCGTTTCGGATACATGTGAGATGCTTAGTTCTGGGGGTTAATATTTTGGCACCCTGATTTTCGCCCGAATTTCACCTCTGATAATCAGTCGACTCAAAATAAGTGAAATAATTTTGAAAGAGCCATAAAATTAAATCCCCACCCCCTTAGCACCTGCTACACTGAATATTAAGATAGGCCTATTATGCCTTGGATGGGGTGTTTGGGAAGGGTGTTTTTCCCAGCACTGATAAATTGTTGGTGAAACAAATGTGTCATAAGCTGACAAGGAACAGTTCACAATATTCAGTTACCTTGACTGGTCAAACATTAGCCTTGGTGTGAAAATCCTAGGGGTTATAAGATATGACTGTCAGTCAACTGTTGTGCCATCTGATGAGTCCACTCATCCGGTGAAGGTTAAATGAAAGAGATGTTTATTGTACCGAGGACAGAGTCACAACTGGTCATACTATGGGAGACCCTTTTAGCCTATTTTAAAGTGAAGAGAATCTTCCTCACAATATATAGTGTTTACTGGGCTGTTTAAATCCAAACCAACACAAACCAAATCCCCACTTTATATAGGAGGGATCCATTTCGAAATTGAGGGTGTCTGTTTCAGTTTCATTTAGATAGTGGCTGATATATTTGCAAACAGTAAAGACCCTGATCAGATGTGGCATCTGATCCAGGCCTGCCGTGTTTGTCAGTGACACATTTTAAGGTTTCTCATATACAATTGAAGTTTAAAGTTCACCGAAGGTGTCAATCCCTGTCTTTGAAAATATTGTTCCTACAGGAAGTCCTGCAAACAGCTGATTTGTTAAGAAAGGTGATATTACAAGTTTTTTGTTGTTGATAACAGCCAGTTTATTTTGTAATTCAAAGGATGTGGTTGTTTAGATTGTTATTATTATATAAATACAGTAAAATTTCTATATTTGGACCACCTTTGAGACTGTTCAAAAGTGGTCTTAAGACCACTTTTGAACAGTCCTAAAGGTGGTCTTCTATTAGGAGACACTCATTGTAGTAAACACAAAGAGAAAGAGTTACTGAAACCTTCTCAATAAGCTTTTAAAAGCAGATTTAGTGTTTAAGTGGTCTTAATGGCGGAATTTTGCTGTATTCTGGAATAATGTAAAAAAAAGTTCAAAATTAAGGCAGATGGATACATCATGTAGATTTTCTGCCATTTTTTCAAAGGGAGATAATTTTTGTGACTTCCTGTATACTTTTCTTTAACCCTTTTTGTACCAAATGGAATCTTCCTCCATATATATAGCAGGAGTCCATTTCAAAATTTAGGGGTGTCAGGTTGTGTTTTCTTCTAAAACAACATGGAAATTGGTGTAAAATTTTGCAAACAGTGTAGGCCCTGATCAGATGCCGCTTTCTGCGGCATCTGATCTGGGCCTGCACTGTTTGCCAAGGTAGCCCTGGTACTGAATGGGTTAATCTTGATCCTTCTGAAACAGGAAAATAGGGGCCTACTCCGAAAGGAAAGAGGCTCCCCAGGAGCAAATTCTTTCCTTTTTGAGTTGTCCCCTCTTGGGACTTGTGACAGTAGTAATTCTGAGTTGTCTACCCCAAATGTGTATCTATTCCAATGAAGATGAAAAGATACACCTGTGCCATCTACTTTATTGTCTGTAGAAGGCTCCCTGGTGCAGTGGTTATGCTACTTGCCTTGTAAACCAGGGGTCGCATGATCGATCCCAGTCTTCTCCAGACTTTAGGAAGAGTCTTTAAACCCAGGCCTTGTCTCCGTATGACCTTAGCTGTTTGTGGGACGTAAAACTCAAACACTCACTCACTTTATTGGCTGCTGGTTACTTTAACAGTCACTGTTGCTGATAGGTTGGACCCAGATCAGACGACTTCTCTAGTAGTCTGATCAGGCTCCTCATTGTTTGGTACGTAAAAAATGTTTGAAAAGTTTGCAAGACGTGCAGCAGACAGTATTAACAGACAACTTTTTCAGAAATGAGCACCCCCTTAACCCCACTTTATATAGAGAAAACTGGGGTTTACAGGGGTATACATTATTTTTCTTATTTCTGCTCCAACACATAGGTTGTGGGTACTTGTGAGAACCGCATTGAGGCGGTTCTAACAAGCACCACAACCTATGTATTCAGTATACCGGTAAATAAAGAAAATATCACAGATTTTCTTCAGAAAATTAGCCGATTTGGAATTTTGGAGATGTGGAAAAAAGCTCTATGTCGCTCGAGTGTTATCGTAATGTCAGATTACAATTTAGTGAACAGGAAGTCATAGCAGTCATCTCCCTTGTAAGAAAAGGTGGAAACAATGTCAGGTGTATCTGTTCCCCTTAAATATTGTGTTAGGTAGTGAACTAGTCTGTATTTACATGTAGAACTGATCAGCCAAACCATGTCTTTCTATAATTTCTGACAGAATATATGCTGTTATTACAGATTATGTACCATTTTGTCAGATTGCATGCTGTTATGACAAATTATATACTGTTATAAAGATAAAGATTAACATTGTTACCCTGAAAAATGCTGCCAGTGTAAAATTTGTTCATTTGAGACAAGTTGGAAAAAAAAATGTATTTTTCTCTCACTTGATTCCCATATACCACATACTAGCTATCTTTCAGGGAAAACAGATTGAAGTATACTTTAAGAATTAAGTGATGATAAAGTGATGTTAATAGATTGTTTGTTGAATTAACGGAATCAAAGACTTAAACATAATTTATTAAATGAGATTCTTTCTTGCCAGTCAAATTGTTATAAAATCATGTTTTATATATTTGTATCTGAGTGTAATATATAACTGTAGATAAATAGGTAGTTATTTATTGAGCCAAAATCATGTAAAACGGTGCCTTAAGACATCACCAGGTGTAAAGTCTGACAAGTCTGCACATCTAAATCCTGTTGTTTGAAGACTTTTTAGCTTAATTAATAGACTTATAGTGGTCAAATGTTGATTGTTCTAGCAAGTATACCTTTTATACACTAAAATTTACTGAGCAATGTATGGGTTGATCCTACACTAACTGAGGTGATCAGTGAAGACTACATTCAGACTTCGTGTGTTCAGACTGTGATTATGAATTTGGATTTTTGTCATCACTTGGCACCATGTCTTAAGCCACTGTTTTGCTTGTCACAGCTGTATAAGTGATATATCTTATTTACATGTAGGTGGTAGCTTAAGGTATGGTTTTATGTTCCCTGCAATACACACTACAAGTGTATGAATTATTTGAGTTTATTTCGAAAATTTTTCAAAACCACTGAGATATGCGAGGGCAGTGAAACTCAGATCAGGCCCTGAGATTTTAAAACTTTGCATGCTCAACCCATCTGAGCATGAAATTTGTCCTGCTCAATAAATTTTAAAATGCCAACAGTAGTTGGCATTTTAAAATTTATGAGCAGGACAGATCGCATTCTATGTTGATCTGAGCTGGATAATCACCTCATTTGTTAGTATATTAATGTTTGTGAGCAGTTGGGCATGCAAAGTTTCATAATCTCGGCCCAAGATAAAGTTGTTAGCAGTGCATGTATCATTTTACGTTATTAGAATCCTCCATGGTGTAGTGGATAATCTACTCGCCTCACAAACCAGTGACCGTGAGATCGATTACAGGCTTCTCCAGACTTTCAGATGAGTCTTTCAACTGAGGTCCCATCTCCATATGACCTTAGTTGTTGGTTGGACATAAGACTCAAACAAACACACACATATCACATTACATTAACAAGTTGGGCACTTTGCAAGGGAACCGACTCTTTAAAAAGGTGTTGCTGTGTTTGCTTACAGTCATCTTCTCTTAAGGGAATCTTCCATTGTTTCGGTGCAGCAAACTGGAAATCACCAGAATTTTTTTTTTCCCGAAAAATCTCACAAAATTTCTTAAATTTACAAATACATGCATTCATTGAAATTCTTCATCTTTTAATCATGTGTGATTTAACGTTTGTTACTATAGCTTTACTTGACAGAATAATAGGCAGATTGGTATTTAAAATCATTAGATGTAATTGGTTGTGTTTGTGTGTAAAACATGTTCATTGTTTCCTCTGAAAAATAAGGTAGAAACATTTGTAAATGTCCTGATTGGTGGTTTTAGGGTTAAATGAACTGTTAAGATACTGCAGTTGTACTTATTTTGGCGTATGTGAATGTTCACGGTATTCTAGAATCCTGCACAATTATGGGTATTAAAGTTCATTCACAAAATGCTTATATTCAAATGAATTCATGTTCGGGGAAATTTGCTGATTGGGAAATTTGCGAACATTAATACACTGCGTAATGTTGTACAATTACATTCTGTTGATCTTCAAGCTTCTGGACTATCAAGGCTAACTCAGCTGTTATCATATGAGCTCCGCCAAGCGAGTTTGTGTCTTCGAGCATTCCGTCATGACAAATTTTAACTGCGCATGCTCAGCCATTCAGAGGAGCCAGGGATATGGCTTTCTGTCTGAAGGTTCCTCTTGATTCACTGCTTGTATTAGCGAGCAGCGAAGGTTCTGGCGAGACTGCGCGGATGCGCAGGCTCGCCTGAACCTTCGCTGCTCGCATAGGCGATAAGTACCAAAATCGTTTGACGGGGCCCATATATATGTATTATAGCAGACAAGCAGGATTCATTCCCCTGTGCTTCAGCTTAGATGCAATACAGGCATATTATCACAATTTAGTTTAGGGGTGTGTGTTATTAAAATGTCTTCGCCCAGCTGTTCTAAACATTGTTTTTGATAGATTAATAAGCTTGTTCATGTCCAAATTGTTAAATGGTCTAGCGAGTACAATATCTTATACACAGGTATTTTTGCTGAAAAAAATGTGAGTAGCTAAGCACATTTTTTTAGCAAAAATATTACCATTTTGCCATTATAAATGACAAACGACATTGTTAGTTAACATGTCATTAAAACTTAGATCATTTACATTACGACAACACACCAGTGCGACATAGTGCATTTTTCACATCTCCAAAATGGCTACTTTTCTTACGAAAATTGATGATATTTTTCTTATTTACACTGCAAACATAGGTTGTGGGTGCTCGTCTTGACAATATCTGACGAGTACCCATCAACCTTTGTTTTGGAGCAAAAATAAAAAAAAATGTATACCCCTGTAAACCCCAGTTTTCTCTATATAAGCTGGAGTATAAGGGGGTGTTCATTTCAGGGACTTGTTCACATGAGGCCAAAAAAAAAAATAGGTGTGTTTCAGGTTTCAGCTTGAAAAAAATTAGGTGGGGAAGGTCGATTTATTTTTTTTTTTATCTTAATTTTTTATTTTGTTTATACACTGTATAGAGCATTTCTGCGGAAATAGTAGTAGTAAACACCAAAACGCTTGGAAACTGACCGAATTAGAACAAATAAACCGCACGCAACCGCTCGCGTAGCTCCGAGTCGTTTCGGCCCGCGATTTTTTTTACGAGTCGTTTCGCCCTGCGATTTTGTTTTTTTTTTTGGCAATAAAAAATTTAGGGTCGGGCCTAAAACTTAGGTAGGGTCGGGAAACCGGAAACACACCTATTTTTTTTTTTGGCCTGATGATATGGCAGATATGCTAATATTTTTGCTGACAAAATTTGTGAAGCTAAGCTGCTCTCATTTTTTTCATCAAAAATAACACTACCGAAAAATTCGGCTATAAGACGATTCGGCTATAAGACGGGACCCCTTTTTCAGTTCTTCATATAAGGGATTTTGCTTATACTCTTTTATAAGACGGGTCAAATTTTTGCCATATCTGTCGGGGCCTATCTGCTACCGTTAGATGCCGTTTAGATGTGAGAAATCGGCTTTTTTTCGTCAGAAAACCCCTCTACTTATTAGATATTGTACTTGCTAGAACAGTTAACAATTTGGCCACTAACGAGCTTGTTAAGCTAACGATGCTTTGAACAACTGGCCCCAGAGTTGTAATGTGATCTTTACTAATTACTTCATTAGCTTTGAACATCTCAGCTGAGAACTTATTTAGAGGTGATTGTTGTTGATCTCTTTAACGATAAAGCGCCCAGTTGCCTTTAGCTATGGAATTCTATTTCATGGCTAACAGGAGAAATAAAACCTTTCATGGTTTGAAGATTCAGATCAGACTTTGTATCTGTTAGATTATTTATTTGTTTGGAGTTTGTCTGGCCAAATACATACAGTAAATACAGTATTTCAGTCATGTTTGGGCCACAAAACCTGATAATATCTTTTAGGGCTCTGGGTGCTTCGGGTTTTTATACCCCCGCAAACGAAGTTTGAAGGGGGTATATAGGAGTCAGCTTGTCGTCTGTCGTCTGTCGTCGGTGTCTGTCGTCGGTCCGTTACAAAAAACTTTAACATTGCTCATAACTTCCTTATTCTTTGACCGATTTCTTTAATATTCACACACCACACACCTTGCCACTAGTACTTAAGATTGATATACACAAACCTGACCTTGACCTTTACGTTGACCTTCCTCAAGGTCAAATACTTGTAAAAATTTGTCGTCGGTCCGTTACAAAAAACTTTAACATTGCTCATAACTTACTTATTCTTTGACCGATTTCTTTAATATTCACACACCACACACCTTGCCACTAGTACTTAAGATTGATATACACAAACCTGACCTTGACCTTTACGTTGACCTTCCTCAAGGTCAAATACTTGTAAAAATTTGTCGTCGGTCCGTTACAAAAAACTTTAACATTGCTCATAACTTCCTTATTCTTTGACCGATTTCTTTAATATTCACACACCACACACCTTGCCACTAGTACTTAAGATTGATATACACAAACCTGACCTTGACCTTTACGTTGACCTTCCTCAAGGTCAAATACTTGTAAAAATTTGTCGGACAACGCATGCGGGGGTATAATTGGCGCCCGTTAGGCGGCAGCTCTAGTTTTTTCATGATCAGTACAATATAATTGAACTAACCTTGAACGGGCTGTGTAACTTAAATGGGCTGCGTAACCACATTCATACAAACAAACAACAAATAATCTACTAGTGTTCTAATCAGATTCCAGGTTGTATATTTTTGGGATGAGTGTTTGCTAAAAAGTTAATGATGCTACTGCTGTTGTCCATGTGACTGTAGCTGACCAATGAAGTTAAACCTTTTACTGTCTCATATGTGTTTTATTTCCAATGGCTCAAATTTGGCTCCTTCTTTATCTGTTTCTGTTATGGATTCTTCTTCAGTTAATTTTACATTACGATAACACACCCGTGCGACATAGTGAATTTTTTCACATCTCCAAACCTGCTACGTTTCTGATGAAAATCCTTGATATTTTTCTTATTTATACTGCAAACATAGGTTGTGGGTGCTCGTTAGAACCGCCTCATTGAGGCGGTTCTAACGAGTACCCACAACCTATGTCTTGGAGCAGAAATAAGAAAAATAATGTTTACCCCCGTAAACCCCAGTTTTCTCTATATAAAGTGGGGTTTAGGGGGGTCTTCATTTCACGGACTTGTTCACGTGATGAGTAGGATATAGGGTACATGGCATAGCAACAGATCTGGTAGATTGCCTTTCACCTGCTTTTTGCAAGCAGACCACATGGCCATATACACCAAAGATTTGTTTGTGTTACAGTTGAATTCAAATAATTGGTGGCTTGGTTTACTTTTTTACTATACGATATTCCAAAAGGCAGGTGCAAACTATAGCTCTGCTCTGCCAAACTCACCTATGACTGCTATACACCATTTGAGCCCCGCCAAGCGAATTTGTGTCTTCGAGCATTCCGTCATGACAAAATTTAACTGCGCATGCCCAGCCATTCAGAGGGGCCAGGGATTTGGCTTTCTGTCTGAAGGTTCCTCTTGATTCACTGCTTGTATGAGCGAGCAGCGAAGGTTCTGGCGAGACTGCGCAGATGCGCAGGCTCGCCTGAACCTTCGCTGCTCGCATAGGCAATAAGTACCAAAATCGCTTGATGGGGCCCATATCATAGTTCTGGATCATTAACAAAACACATCTACACAAATACATTGTAAACTTTACCACCACCAAAAAAAGAGAATTTTAAGATGAAAAATTGCAATATTTTTCTTATTTCTGCTCAAAATATAGATTGTGGGTACTCATTAGAACCGCCTAATGGAGGCGTTTCTAACAAGTACCACAATCTATATTTTAGACCAGAAATAAGAAAAATAAGGTTTACCACTGTATACCCCAGTTTTACTTTATAAAAGTGGGGTTCAAGGGGGGTCAAAATTTAAAGGTATGTTTTTGTGATGTTATGTAACCACAATAACATGCAATGTAATTCTATTTGTCTGAGCTCTGATAACATCAGAATTAGTTTTCCATCTTAAACTACAGTCAACTCTCGTTATTTCAAACACTGATATCTGAAACTACTGCTTTAGTCAACTCATTTTTAGGTAATGTTTTAGTTTTGTTGTTTGTTTCATATATTTTAACTTCCTTTTATCTCAATCTACTTTTACCAGAAACTAAAAATTCCAGTCCATCACGTGAACAATTCTGTGTAATAAACGCCCCTCTAAACCCCAATTTTTATAGAGGAAACTTGGGTTTACAGGGGCATATATTATTTTACTAATTTCTGCTCCAGGACATATGTTGTGGGTACTCGTTAGAACCGCCTCAATGAGGCGGTTCTAACGAGCACCCACAACCTATGTTTTGAGTATAAATAAGAATAAAATCACAAATTTTCATCAGAAAATTGACAATTTTGGAGATATAAAAAAACTGCACTATGACGCAGGGGTGTGTTATCGTAATGTTCAGGTGTACAGTAAAGCTAGAGCTAGAAACAATAAATAAATAAATAAATAAATAAATAAATAAATAAATATGATAAAAACAGCGCTCCAGCAAAAGATTTTCCTCTATTTTTCACGATTCTATTATTTTTGTTTCTCTTTTATACATTGAGATTGTACAAGTTATTCATTTATCTAGTCAGATAATTGTACAGAAATAATCTAATTAGTAATATATTCTCAAGTCTGTTTTGCATGCAGATTGTTACAATGTACATATATACTTTATAGAATCTGTCAATGAAATCTTTAATTTTAGTAGAAAGTGATTGATCTGAGCTAGCCTTTGTGAAAAGACAATTAACGTATGTTGTAGGTACAGTTAAATTCCACTATTAAGACCACCTAAAATTAAGACTAATTTTGCTTTAAAAAGCATATTTAGTACAGTTATTCTTTCTTTGTGTTTTCTGCATAAAATGTCCTCTGGATAGAGACCACCTTTGGACCTGTTCAAAAGTGGTCTTAAAGACCACTTTTGAACAGTCCCAAAGGTGGTCTTAAAATAGGAATTTTGCTGTACTTGTTAGAATTACCTTAGAAGTACCTCACTGAGGGGCTCCTAACAAGTTCAGTACAAACTCTTAATAACACTATTGTTTGGATCCAAGGTGGAAACTGTGTTAGTTACACAAATAAGTTATATGCAAGCAAAAACGTATAGATTATGTAGGAAAATGACCATTTATAGCCAATTTTTCTATATAATCTATACATTTTTGGATCCATCTTCCAACAATTTTATATCCAAAATGGAGTCATAATGAAGTATGTATTATATAGAGGCTTGTGTGTTCTCAAAACATACGTTTCGAACAAAAAATAAGGAAAATGAGCCCTATCTTATCCTTGTTACCGCTCCTAATCCGGAGCTGTGGTGGACACACTTCGCTCTTGCAGAAAGTACATCTATCACACTGGCTGGCATACATTACGATAACATGCCTATACAAATACATTGTAAATTTTATCACCAAAAAATGAAAATTTTCAGATGAAAAATTTCAATATTTTTATTATTTCTGCTCAAAACATAGAACATATTCGACGGGGCGGTTCTAACGAGTACCCACAATATATGTTTTTGAGCAGAAATAAGAAAAATAATGTTTATCCCTGCAAACCCCAGTTTCACTATTTAAAAGTGGGGTTGAAGGGGGTCAAATTTTTATAGGCATGTTTTCGTGATGTAGACCTTGTTTTTATTGCTGGATTGTAATAAAAATGCTTATGAAACTGTGATGTTGTTATAAATAGCTCTGAACAAGGAGTTATGAGGATAATTAAGGAATAATTTTCCTTATTTCTTGGCAGAATTATATGTTGTGGGTACTTGTTAGATCACCTCAATGAGGCGATTCTAACAAGTAGCCACAACATACGTTTTAATGGAGAAATAAGAAAATCATCCCTTAATTATCCTCAGTAATCCTCCTTATCTATACTTGTGGTGACTTTTTACATTGACAGGGAAAATCTGTGATGTCAGATATACTTGTAGCCACCAAAACTTTTCTTTTAACCCATTATATAATGGTGGACTCTACCATTGTTACATTTTGGACAAGTCCATTTGTCAATTGAGGGTTGTCAGGTTTTTTTTTTGTTTTTTTTTTGTTGTTCTGTTTTTGACTGAAAATCATGTTAGCAAACAGTGCAGACTCTGATCAGATGCCACATTCTTCGTGCCTGATATGGGCCTGCTTTTTTTGCCATTGTACCATTTAGGTAAAGATGAAAACAGACTTTCATGTTTGAAAATGAATTTTTCAGATCAAAAATTGAGATTTTCAAATTTTGAATTGTAATTTTAAACAGACTTTGACATTTAAAACTGAAATTTTTCAGATAAGATAGTTTAAACACATTTAGCCAAGGAATCCTGTGGACCTTGGAGGCTCTACTTAGAATGCATGGATGTACAGGCTGATCTGAGCTTGTATAATAACTATATATTTACTACACTGATGATGCACAGTGCTATCTGAGTCTTTGCTGATTTTAATATTTCAACAGCTGGATCCAGTGTTAACCAAAAAAAACATGTTTGATACTAAGTTTTTTGAATGGTAGTTAATATTTGTTATTTATTTATCAATTTTATCATGGTGTTGAGGGAATTAATAAATTGTTACTGCATGTTACAGGTTCTCGTTTCTCCAGTGTTTCCTTTTTTCTGTTCCATTCTCCGATTTCCTTCATCCGGGGGCAGAAGCCTCCATGGTGTAGTGGATAAGCTACTTGCGTCATAAACCAGGGTTGTAGTTTCGATTCCAGGCTACTCCAAAATTTTGGAAGAGTCTTTAAACCAAGGTCCCATCTCCAAATGACGTTAGTTGTTGGTGATATGTAAAACACAAAACCGCCAAGTTCTGCAACAAAAGGTCAGTTATTTTTTTCTCTCTGGGTACTCCGTTTTTTGCCCAAAATATGCTAAAATGTTTGCTAAAAAAATGTGAGCAGCTGCAAAAGCTGCTCACATTTTTTCAGCAAAAAATACCATTTTTTTTTATATTGTACTTGCTGTGACAGTTAACAATTTGACCACTAACGAGCTCGTTAAGCTAACAATGCTTTGACCAATTGACCCCAGCTGATATAAGTGAACTAATCTTCGGCCGTAAAAACCAACCCCACCCCCCCCCCCCCAAGGAAAAAAAAACAACAAAAAAAAAAAAAAAAAAATTGGGCCAGAAATCGCTCACCTGGATGAGACTGAACATGATCTATTACATTGTGCCGCGGTGGCCAGCTTGTCTTTCAGATCACATTGCTTTTTAACAATTCTGAATCTGCATGTTGCCTTGATGCATCTGATTAAGTTTCTGAACAGCTCAGTCTGATTTAGGAAAGAGATGATTATGCAGGGTAGGGGGTGTATAGTTTTGCAGGGCTGGGGTATCGTTTGCACCTGCTTTTGGAATACTCTAATAACAAAAAGGTCAACCAAGCCAGCCAAACATGTGAATTCAACTGCAACAAAAACAAAGCTGTGGTGTACATGGCTGCTTGCAAATAGCATGCCAAAGGCACTCTACAGAATCTTCTTGTGGACCCGGCGAATCTGACAAACGATAACACTTGAGCTGCCCCTTCCCAAAAATCTTATCTGCCATTACTATACATGTGTTTTGAAGAATTTCAAGATGGCCACCATCTTGGATATCGGAATGCAAAGATTTTAGCAATTCTGAATCTCCACGTGACTTTGACACTATTTACGTCGATGTTCCGGATCTCCTCAAATAAAAGGCCTACAACCATCAAATCTTGCATAGTGCTTCTCCTAGATGTACTGACTCTGCAGATACCTTGACCCGGTGACATTGACCTATATTTTACCATCCAGTGACCTTGACACAACTAACGTCGATGTTCCAGATCTCCTCGAATAAAAGGCCTACAACCATCAAATCTTGCGTGGGGCTTCTCCTAGATGTGCTGACACTGTAGGTACCTTGACTGGTGACCTTGAATTCTGAATCTCCATGTGACTTTGACACAATTTACGTCGATGTTTCAGATCTCCTCAAATAAAATGCCTACAACCATCAAATCTTGCATAGTGCTTCTCCTAGATGTACTGACTCTACAGGTACCTTACCTGATGACCGTGACCTATATTTTATGCTCCAGTGACTTTGACACAATTTACGTCGATGTTTCAGATCTCAAATAAAAGGCCTGCAACAATCAAATCTTGCATAGTGCTTCTCCTAGATGTACTGACTCTGCAGGTACCTTAACCTGGTGATCTTGACCTATATTATGCACTCCTGTGACTTTGACACATTTTACGTCAACGTTCGATATGTCCTAAAATACATACGGGCCTCCGTGGCCTAGTGGTTAAGAGCGCTGACTCTTGATCATTAGGTCTCTCACCGCTGTGGTTAGAGCTTCGCTCGGGTCACATGTGAGACGCCAAGTTCTGCAACGGAAGGTCAGGTGGTTTTTCTCCGGGTACTCCGGTTTTCGCCCACCTCTGATTAACGATCGGCTCGATATGAGTGAAATAATCTTGAAAGGGCCGTAACCCCCCCCCCCCCCCCCCGAAAAAAATGTCCTTAAATACATGGCCTACAATCACCAAACCTGACATAGTGCTTCTCGATGTACTGATGTGGCAGGTACCTTGACCTGGTGACCATGACCTATATTTTTTGGTCCAGTGACTGACATATTTTACGTCAACTATCAACTGCTAAGAATAAAAATAACTTATCTAATAACTACGTTATGACTGTGGCTCCTGTGACTTTTGCCCCCAGCAGGTGCGACGCCGCCTTCTGCGGAATTCTTGTTCAGCCATACTTCCAGTTTCAAAGCAGTAATTGCTCGTTACAAATGTTCTAGAAAGGGTTATCTAGCTGCCCTATTCTGAACTTATTCAATTTCTAACCTCTGTTGCTGTATCTGTTACAGACAGTTCAGAGCTAGAATTGGTCTCATCAGCCATCTTAGAACACACAAACAGCATTTCTCGCATGTGATTAAGGTTGGCATTGTCAGTAATGACACACGGACTATTACATTATGCAAGTTCAACGATCATCAGTGGTTATTTCATTGCAATAACATTTGAACACTCGGCCAAGAAGCCTCCGTGGTGTATTGGTTATGCTACTCGCCTTGTCGCAGGATCGATCCCGGGCTTCTCCAGACATAAAACTCAATAGGCGGGGTGCGGTATTAGCTTGGACCCATTCCGCTCAACAGCATCCTATGCAATTTTGCAAGTGTGGACACTCGCATTGTACTGTTGGAGCAGAATCCCCTCGGCGTTTTTCACGGATCGCAGTTCTCGGTTGGTCGAGCAAATTTTCACAAAACGCATCTGTTATTGTACTTTACTTTGCTAGAGAGTCCAACATAATAACGTACGGGCCTCCGTGGCCTAGTGGATAAGAGCGCTGACTCTTAGTCATTCGGTCTCTCACCGCCGTAGGTTCGAGCCTCGCTCGGGCCACGTTTCAGACGCCAAGTTCTGCAATGGAAGGTCAGGTGGTTTTTCTCCGGGTACTCCGGTTTTCGCCCACCTCTGATTAACGATCGGCTCGATATAAGTGAAAGGGCCGTAACCCCCCCCCCCCCCCCCCCCCCCCTGATTCATGATTTTCTTAATGCCTACATTGTTGCTTTTCTCTGTCCGTTGTCGGGCCTATCGGAGTCTAACTGTTGGTCTTCTTTTGCGTCAGCATCTCAGTTATTTCTTGCTGTCGAGACCTCACCGTTGTTTCATCTCTGTGGTTGCTTGATTTTGCGTTCTCGGAGATGTTGCACTGACGAGTTAGGAACCCTTCATGCGGACTGAACAAATTATTCGTCCAAATCGCGACGGTTGTAAGGGCGAGGATTGCGGCCACGTAAAACAGATTTTAGCGCCCCCCCCCCCCCTCTCTCCCCCGGCCACCCACCAAGTGAAATACTATTCACTGACCGTTCCAAGGCCGTTCGTCTGTCGCGGTTAATTTTTGTTATAGTTCGTCTTTGAAAGTATGTAACGCTTATATCTTTTTGTTTTGGATATCCAATTGGCCATTTTGTGGGAAAGTATCTGTCCTTATGGCTTTAGTGTATTTTAATAGCCAGTATGTGTGACCAGGACTGGGGACGGGACAGGGAAGAAGTCCTACCTTGGTAAATGGTTGAGAATCTCCTGGCCATACACTGGTCTTTTCGCTTCAAAAGGCCTGGCTAGACTGAGGAGCGTGGTCTCTTCTGCATGCTTTTCTCGCTTCCCGGGTACCATGGAATACCGAAGTGGGTAAAACTCATCACCTTCCGGGTCGGCGTTTCTGGGTAGCTCACGACACAACACTCCTCCCCACTTTATCTTGAAGGCCTTGTCACCAGCTGCCAGGTTCATCCTTGAGTGAGACTGATGTCCCACTGTCACTTCGGGCTTGGGCGAGACTAGAAGTCTCACGTCTATTGTCTGGCTTGAAGGAGACGAAGAAGCCTCACTTGCAAGCTGCTGTCTTGAGTCTAGTTTGTTATTTGACAGCTTGAGCGGACATGAGTAGACACGCTCTCAATTTGCTGTCTGGCCATCTTGTTAAGTCCAACAGATTTCGAACTAGAAGTCCAGAAATCTTGACAGAACTAGAAGCTCAATGTCATATAGTGGACTATTACAGAAATCCACGGATAGACTTGTCTAGAAGACACATTTCCGGATATGTGTGATCTAGAAAATCTTTCCTTTATTCCTAGTGGATACTTCCAAAACATCAGCACAGTTTGTTAACCAGTGAACTTAATTAATCAGTATACCTATTGGTTACCGGATAATTCTTTATCCGTGTGCATCTTCTAGTAACAATTTGTCTTTCATCTCTGTGGTTGTCTCCTTATGGCATATCCCATTATTTTTCATCCCTGCCCAGCTAATTTTACCTGAATGGAGCCACCCACATTTTCTGTGAACCTGACCCAGTAAACATCTGACCTGGTGCAGTTATGACAACCACCGCAGGGCAAAACTACAGCTTGTGTGTCAGATAGATACATTTTCTGTTTACCTGACCCCGAGACCCAACGTCCCCATCAACACCGCCTAGGCCACCCCGGAGACGCCGCCCACAATCCTGCGTGACCCTTACCAGAGATGAAATGACATCTCAATTCCTGCCGCCCAAGGAAACCAGCATAGCTTATATGCATGGACAGTCAGACTTGCACTACCCGGACCCCCTAAGTAGATTACTAGTACTCATATGCGGTATGCTGCACATGGCATCAGAGGATCTGAATACCTTAACTGTCTGTATTTTTAGGTTGAGCTTCATTGAGATAACCCCTCAATCCATTGAGCTAGCTGACCCTTGAGGCTCTCTGAACATTTACATGAACCATGTTAAACCTGAATGAGCCTTTTCAGAATTTTGCCTAGAAGATAGTACCCAAGATAACTAGTAAACAATACTGTGGCTAAACAGAGTTCTTGTTAATTCCAAATTAGGAGTAATTTACTCCAACTTTTTCATTTCAGACTCCAAACTTTTTTAAAAGTATGGTAAAACTCCAACTTTTTCTGGAGGACTGCATTTTTACTCCAATTTTCAAAACCCTAGGGAGAACCCTGCTAAAATCTCATTCCTGTTCATTCAAATGTGTTTTTAACGGAGGCAAAGGGAAACTGCTATTTATAAGCCTATACTCTTTCAACTCCAGCTATTTAAATCTATTTTTGTTCATTCAACAAATGGAGGCAAAGAGAAACTGCTATTTTATAAGCCTGTTTTTAAAAGAAGAGAGCTTAACCTTCCATGCCTCCTATGTGACCTTGACAATTCCTGTCTTCCTGAAGGTGAGCTTGACCTTCCCTCCTAGGTGACCTTGACAATTTCTGTCTTCCTGAAGGTGAGCTGGACCTTCTATGCCTTCTAGAAGGTGTCTCCAATCTTGGCTTAATATGCTGTCTTGTGGGTGGTTTTGACCTTTAACCCCTGGAGTTTGATCTTGGTCTGGTTTGCCTTCTTGACGATGGCAGTAAATTTCTGGACTCTTCGAACTTCCTACCATGTTATCTTGACCATGAATGTCTTTTATGACTATTCAGTGGCATGAGGCCTATCTTTTTTCTTCTTATCAAGTCCAAACTGAGACCAAAGACTACTTTTTCACGTGAAACTATGTTTTCATTCTGGTCTGATGATGTCGACCGAAGCGCATGTGTCTAGAAGACCCCAAGCACTCAGGTGAATCGTCTGGCTGATCAGTCACTTCTTTCTGTTAATTCTTAAACTTCCTGGAATCCACTGCATGTCCTCTTCTGTTCCCGGGCAAGGGGATTAGAAATCCACTCCCTGTCCTCTTCTCTTCCTAGCCATAGGGATTAGAAATCAACCCAATGTGCTCTACTTTTCCTAGCCATGAGGATTAGAAATCAACTCCATGACTGTGCTCTACTGTTCTTCTATCAATTCTGTTCACATGAAAGCATTTCTTCATCCTTTGACTGTGTATCTAGAAGACAACTAATGCTCCATCAAGCCATCTGTCTGGTCAATAATCTTTGCCTCACATTTGCTCTTTCATTAGTGCAATGAGCGACAAAAACAAACTTTTGTAAAGTGTATTATCTATATATTTCAAGAATAACCTCCGTGTATATAATACTCCAGAGATTCCCTTCCCAAAATATATATTCTTTTTATTAGCTTTTCGACAGGCAAGACACTTTTCAATAATTTTCGCGTATAGAATACTGCGAAAACCTTAGAAAAGACTGTCTTTTAAGTGATAAGCAGTTATTTACTAACAATTTTGAGAATATATTACTTCTAAAACGTTAGAACAATGCTTTTTCAATAGATGGCTGGCTTCTTTTAAGTAATTAGCATTTCTTTTTAACTATTGTGGGTATAGAATACTCCTAAAATGTAAGAACTATGCTTTTTCAATATACGGCGGTATACAACAAAACTGAAGAAAAAAAAATATTTTCGGTTTAGAAAACTCAAGAAAACAACCCTTTCTCCAAAAAAGTAGACAGCTATTTGTCACCAATTTTACTCAAGAAAGTACCTTGTGTATAGAATACGCCAAAGATTTTACCTAGGTTTCTTGAATTAATACCACAATGATACAGGTTAGGGATTTTTTATAATAATGGTCGCGTATAAAATACAGCGAACAATCGAAGAAAAGTACATGTAAATCTTGGTTTAGAAAACACAGAAGTTACCATTTCTTCTTTCTTGACAACCAGGTATTCCTCTGCCATTTCACGGAGAAAATCAGCCACCCAACCAGGCAAAACCAAACCCCAACTGGCAAGGGACAATTTAGAATTTTTCCAAACTGAAAATTACCCCAAGAAAAAACTGACAGAAGACAAACAAAAATCAATCCAATTACCAAAACTTAAATTAATTTAAGACTGCCTTAAGAATTGGTTCATTCAGCTAAATTCCAAACTCACCGGTTGTCCCCAAAACTGACTGGCTCCACGATAAACAGGCCAAACCAAGAAGCTAAATGCCTCAGAACTTCACCTGCCTACAATTTCAACCCGTCACGCTATCAAGAGTTGAACCCTTCACAGTTCCCTCTGTTAACAAAAGGAACCGCGTATCATGTTCACCGTCCCCCACGTCCGAAAACGTGAAGTAAATTTGAACCCTTCACAATCCCCAACGTTAAATAAATAACGAAGTGGACCGCGTATCATGTTCACCGTCCCTCACGAATTCGAGGATAACTCGTGAAGTAGTAATACACTTCTAACGAAATGACCGGAGAATTCCCCTTCCGTTTTATCGCTCGTCGCCAAATAATGTATTTTTAATAGCCCGTATGTAGGACCAGGACTGGGGACCGTCCCTCACGAATCCGAGGATAACTCGTGAAGTAGTAATACACTTCTAACGAAATGACCGGAGAATTCCCCTTCCGTTTTATCGCTCGTCGCCAAATAATGTATTTTTAATAGCCCGTATGTGGGACCAGGACTGGGGACCGTCCCTCACGAATCCGAGGATAACTCGTGAAGTAGTAATACACTTCTAACGAAATGACCGGAGAATTCCCCTTCCGTTTTATCGCTCGTCGCCAAATAATGTATTTTTAATAGCCCGTATGTGGGACCAGGACTGGGGACCGTCCCTCACGAATCCGAGGATAACTCGTGAAGTAGTAATACACTTCTAACGAAATGACCGGAGAATTCCCCTTCCGTTTTATCGCTCGTCGCCAAATAATGTATTTTTAATAGCCCGTATGTGGGACCAGGACTGGGGACGGGACAGGGAAGAAGTCCTACCTGGGTAAATGGTTGAGAATCTCCTGGCCATACACTGGTCTTGTCGCTTCTAGAGGCCTGGCTAGACTGAGGAGCGTGGTCTCTTCTGCATGCTTTTCTCGCTTCCCGGGTACCATGGAATACCGAAGTGGGTAAAACTCATCACCTTCAGGGTCGGCGTTTCTGGGTAGCTCACGACACAACAGCTTTCCGCTGTTGATGTTTCCATTAGGGTCTAGTTATTTCATGTTTGCGTTTCTTTCCCTTGATGGGAGTATCATTGCACTCACTTCCATTTTACCAGTACTCATGTGCGGTCGGGTTCAGCTTTGCGAGGAAGCACCATGCAGCCCAATCTATGTCTCGATGGGCGGGGCCCTGGGCTTGTGTGTGTGTGTGTGGGGGGGGGGGTGAATATTCGTCAACTACGGAGTTGTAGCCCACACTTCATCCAAAGTATTGTCCCATTGCGGTTTGTATGAGTACTCACGTTCCCAGTTTATGTAATCTCGTAACAGTCCTTTGCCTTATTTTCTTTTCTGCGTGGTCACAAACTATTTTCCACTTTCGGTGGCTGGGATGGTCGTCTTCATTAGTTGTGGTTTTTCCAGGGTAATTTTTTTAGTGTTAAGGGAAATGGAACACTTTCAGGGGAGGCAACTCCTGCAAAAGTATGTTTGTTTCCCATGTCAATAGGGGTCGACTCTTAAAGAAAAGAATTTGGTCCTGAGGAACAAATTCTTTCCTTTAAGAGTAGACCCCTTTTCAGTGGGACAGAGTTTATAGAAAAGCGAACAGGAAGTCCCCAAATTTGTCTTCCTTCGAAAAATGGCGGAATTTCTGCCAGGTGTATCAATTCTTCTTAAGTCTGGCGCATTTTTGGGTCGACCCAAAGTAATGAGGGCAAAACCTCTATTAGTGTTGGAGTCCATGTGACTACTTCTTTTATAGAATTTTATCGCAGTGCGGCCAGCGTGTTGCGTAAAAGGACTATCCGTATAATCTGGGCTCGAATCATGGGCTGGGCTTGGCAACCAGTATAGATCAAGTTCAGACGCCACAGAACGCGGCGTCTGATCAGTGTCTATCCTGTTTGCTTAAAGTACAGGGATTTAAGAGTCAGACATCAAAAACGCAGTGTCTGATCGGGATCTACACGGGTTGCTTACTAAAAAGGAATTTAAATGTTAAACGAAACCGTCTAAGACCCAACTCAGGCCCATTTTCCCAATCTGCACTCAGAGACAATAGACCCACCAGTACTCTCAATGCTTTGATTGCTCTTGGGGCAGACTATCCGATCTTGTGTCAGGATAATTTGGCAGAGAGTGAAATGTGTCGGGTTAATTTGGCAGGGAGATAAATGTGTCGGGATAATTTGACAGGGACAACATTTGGCAGGGAGAGAAATGTCTGTACCGCAAATTGTTCTAGTCACATGAATCATAACTAATCATTTTACCCCGAAATATTGCGGGTTTTCATGCCGTACGTTCCAGACGAATTGCGGGCATATTGTACTTAATGTCACAGATACAATGAAATCTGTCAATTTGATGAGTCGATTTCAGACAATAAAATCAGATCTTTAATGGGAAATGTCTAACCAAAGATTAAAATAACGTGAGCGAGCACCTTAAATGTCATTGAGGCTGTTGCCTTGTGACTTTTTCCTTGAAAGTGGTGTTTAAGGGTGTTTGTGTGGGTAGGGGGAGTCAAAATTATATAAGCGTGTTTGTGATGATTTGAAAAAAAAAGAAGAAGAAGCTCAGTCGTTTGCTCAATAAAATAAATATAACGCAACCAGACCACCTTAATTTCGAAATTGACTCCTGCTTCAGTACAAACTGGGTTAAAACGTGTCTCTGCATATTACACTTGAAGTAAACGCATTTCTGAAGATCAGTCATACACGAGAATCTTTGTGTCGATGTCTCGTGCCCTTCTCGTGTATGACTGATCTTCAGAAATGCGTTCTCAGTCATATGAAGCTGCACACTCAAGAAATCGGTCCAGAGGTCCTGGAAAGAAGAGTTGTTTTTTTTAGTTTTTTAATATATGGCCATGGCAGCCATTCTTGGCATGTGACCTTGACTATTTTAACATTTCTTCCATCCGCTGCCAAGGCGTCTGTATATAAAATTTAAGTTGAAAAGTTGATGGACATCTAGAACCAAGCTTTGTTGACTGACCTTGACATATAACAGCATTCAGCCATTCATACAGTATAAATGTACCTTCTCTCATTTCATAACCACGAGAGTTTTCAAAAATTACACTTGTAACATTTTTTTCCCTTTGAAAAGCGTAGGGAACCAAATCTGACCTTTGTAAAGTATGTCAAAGACAATCTAGGGTCACCGTTTTTGCAAGTTTGGTACTACTCCGTCACCCTGTGATACATACCAAGTTTCAGGACAGTCGGACCTGTTGATGGATCTGCAATCCAAATGAACTTTGAATGACCTTGACCATTGGCATTCATATTCATACACATTCGTTTAGTACCTACTCTCATGTCATAGACCACAATAGCTTTTGAAAAAAAAATGCATTGTTCCCCATAGAACAGCCGAAGGAACCACATTTGACCTTGCGTAAAGAAAGTCAAGGTCAATCTACGGTCATTATTTTTGCAAACTTGGTTGTACTCAGTCACCCAATGTTATATTCCAAGTTTCACCAAAGCGATTCTGGTGGAGTTTTTTTCTAAAGGTATTTACCATAATTGGGCGTGGAGGTGATCTGAACCATTTGAACACATATTTGTAACCTCAGTCAGAAGGTTAATAAAATAGGCCAGGTGACTTCAGTGAAAAAGTATTTTGAAATGGCAATGTATCTGCAATCCATGCAACCTTGGACCAAGGTCATCAAATGAACTTGACTATTCATAGATATTCATTTTGTAACTACTCTCATGTCGTAGACCACACAATTTCCCCCCCCCCCCCAAAAAAAAAATGCACTCTTTTACCTGCCTTGGGAACCATATTTGACCAATGTGTAATGTAGGTCAAGGTCAACCGATGGGTCATCATTTTGCAAATTTGGTACATATGCTACATATAAAGTTTAAATTATCGGCACATAGGTTCTGGAGTGAAAAGATTTTTAAGTTTTTTACCATATTTAGGCATAGCGGCCTTCTTGGTCATGTGGCGTAGACTATTCGGGCAAATTTGCATTCACTCACTGTCTTTATGCTACACATAAATCTTAAATGAAAATGGCCCAGTGGTTTCAGAGAAAATGTATTTTCAAATTTCAATGGACCTGCAATCCAAGTGACATTGAGCCAAGTACACTGAATGACTTTGCCCTATGGCATTCATAGACATTGATTTTGTATCTATTCTCATGTCATGGCCCACAATAATTTTTCGAAGAAATGCACTTTTTTACTTTTTTCCCAGAACCAAAGTTGACCATGGCATAAAATAAGTAAAAGTCATCCTAGTGTCATTATTTTGCAAACTGGGTAGTACTCAGTCACCCAATGCTACGTACCAAGTCTCAAGGCAATCAGCCCAGTGGTTCATGTGAAGAAGAGCAAGCTCCAGGGAAGCTTATGCCGTAGCCTGTTGTTAGTAGTCTGTCGTCCGTCTGCCCGTCGTTAACTTTTTACATTTTCGACATATTCTCCCGAATCGGAAATCAGATTAACCTGATATCTGGTGGAAGGCACCCTGGTGACACGGAGATTCAGATTTGCTAAAATGGTTCGGTTCGGATTTCCAAGATGGTCGCCTATCTTGATATTCTTCAAACGGCATCTCCTACCGAACCAAAGGTTGATTTGAGCTTAAACTTGATGACATCGGATGACATAGAAATTCAGATTTGCTAAAATTGTTCCAGTCCGACACCATGGCCGCCATGGTGGCCATCTTGAAATTCTTCAAACGACATGTCTTCCCGAACCAAATGTCGAATTGAGCTGAAACTTGATGGGAGGCATCGGGGCGACATGGAGATTCAGATTTGCTAAAATAGTTCCGTTCCGATATCAAAGATGGCCGTCATGGCGGCCAACTTGAAATTCTTCAAACAATATCTCCTCCTGAACCAAAGGTCAAGTTGAGATGAAACTTGATGGGAGGCATCGGGGTGACATGGAGATTCAGAATTGCTGAAATGGTTCTGTTCGGATTTCCAAGATGGTCGCCTATCTTGATATTCTTCAAACGGCATCTCCTACCGAACCAAAGGTTGATTTGAGCTTAAACTTGATGAGAGGCATCGGATGACATAGAAATTCAGATTTGCTAAAATTGCTCCGTTCCGACACCATGACCGCCATGGTGGCCATCTTGAAATTCTTCAAACGACATATCTTCCCGAACCAAATGTCGAATTGAGCTGAAACTTGACGGGAGGCATCGGGACGACATGGAGATTCAGATTTGCTAAAATAGTTCCGTTCCGATATCAAAGATGGCCGTCATGGCGGCCACCTTGAAATTCTTCAAACAATATCTCCTCCTGAACCAAAGGTCAAGTTGAGATGAAACTTGATGGGAGGCATCGGGATGACATGGAGATTCAGAATTGCTGAAATGAGTCCGTTCCGGTATCCAAGATGGCCGCCATGAGGACCATCTTGAATTTCTTCAAATGACATCTCCTTCCGAACCTAAGGTCTAGTTGAGCTGAAACTTGATGAGAGGTATCGGGGACATGAAGATTCAGATTTGCTAAAATCGATACATTCCGCTATCCAAGACTGCTGCCATGGCGGCCATCTTGAAATTCTTCAAACAACATCTCCTCCCGAACCAAAGATCGAATTGAACTGAAACTTTATTGCAGGCATCGGGGTGACATGTAGATTCATATTTGCTAAATTCGTTCCGTATCGATATCCAAAATGGCCGCCATGACGGCCATCTTGAAATTCTCCAAACCACATGTCCTTCCGAACCAAATGTCTAATTGAGATGAAACTTGATGACAAGCATCGGAGATATCAAAGATGGCTGCCGTGGTGGCTATCTTGAATTTCTTCAAACGACATGTCTCCCAAAACCAAAGGTCGAATTGAGCTGAAACTTGATGGGAGGCATCGGGATGACATGGAGATTCAGGTTTGCTAAATCATTCCGTTCCGATATCCAAGCGGCTTTCTTGAAATTCTTCAAACGACATCTCCTCCCAAACCAAAGGTTCATTTGAACTGAAACTTGATGGGACGCATCAGGATGACATGGATATTCAGATTTGCTAGAATTGTTCCGTTCTGATATCCAAGATGGCCTCCATAGCTGCCATCTTGAAATTTCTCAAACCACATATACACTGTACTCCCAAACCATAGGTCTGATCAAACTGAAACTTGACTGGAGGCATCGGGGTGACATGGAGATTCAGATTTGCTAAAATCATTTCATTCCGATATCTTAGATGGCCGCCATGGTTGCCATCTTGAAATTTTTCAAACGACATCTGCCGAACCAAAGGTTGGCTCAAGTTGAAACTTCATGGAATACATCGGGGCGAAATGACGATTCAGCTTTGCTAAAATTGTTCTGTTCCGATATCCAAGATGGCCTTTATGGCGGCCATCCTTAAATTCTTCAATTGACATTTCTTCCCGAACGAAGGGTTGGACTGAGCTGAAATTTGATAGAGGCATTGGGGCGATATGGAGATTCAGATTTGCTAAAATTGTTTTGTTCCGATATCCAAGATGGCTCTGCACAGAGGTCATCTTGAAATTCTTCAAAAGACGTCTCCTCCCGAACCAGAGGTCAGATTAAGCTGAAGCTTGATGGGAGGCATTGGCGTGACATGGAAATTCAGATTTGCTAAAATTGTTCCATTCCGATATACATGGTGGCCATCTTGAAGTTCTTCAAATTACATCTCCTCCTGAAGCAAAGGTTGGATGGAGCTGAAACTTGATTGGAGGCATTGGGACAACATGGCTATTCAGAATCGCTGAAATTATTTTGTTATGTTATTTAAGATGGCTTCCATGATGGCTAGCTTGAAAATCTTCAAACCACAAGTTGAATTGAGCCGAGACTTGATGGGAGGCATTGGGGTGACATTGGGATTCAGACTTCTTAGTACCATTCTGTTCAGTTATCCCAGATAGCTGCCATGTTGGCCATCTTGAAAATCTTCAAACCACATCTGCTCAGAATGGTCTGTTGCATTGAATTAAGATTAGTGGGAGGCATTTGGGTGACATGGAGATTCAGAATTGCTAAAATTGTTGTATTATGATATCCCAGATGGCGGCCATCTTGAAATTCTTCAAAGTACCTGTATAGTAATTGCATATGATTTACAGGGAGGGGCGGCCCAGGTGTTGTCAGTATGTGTCATACTCGCTGAATCCACCAAGAAGATTCGGTACTGTGACTTTTTTTGCAACCGGTCATATTGTTTTGTTTGTGTAACACTTGTATTCACATGATTGGTTTACTTGGTTTACTTCTTTGATGACAGAACATGCCAAAGCAGGTGCAAACAATAGCTCTTGTCTGCCAAACTATACACTTCCACTCTTCATCAACATCATCTCTTTCTGAATCCTAAATCAGACTAAGCTGTTCAGAAACTTAATCAGAAGCACCAAGATAACATGCAGATTCAGAATTGCTAAAGGCAATGTGAGCTGATAGACAAAATGGCCACCAAGGCACAATGTAATATATGACCAGCCTCATCCAGGTCAGCGATACTGATCCACGTGGGCCTCTAGTTTGGGCATGGCGGCCACCTTGACCATGTGTCGTGAATAATTCCAACAAATTTTCCATTCTTCACTGTCCTAAGGCTGCATATAAAAGTTAAATGAAATTGCATCACGAAAACACCTGTATAATTTTGGCCCCCTTGACTCCCACTTTTATATAGTAAAACTGGGGGTTACAGGGGTAAACCTTATTTTTGTTGTTTCTGCTCTACAATATAGATTGTGGGTACTCGTTATAACCGCCTCGATGAGGCGGTTCTAACGAGTACTCACAATTTATATTTTGAACAGAAATAAGAAAAATATCACAATTTTTCTTCTTTAAATTTTCATTTTTTGGATGATAAAGTTTACAATGTATTTGTATAGGCGCGTTTTCGTAATCGTCCAGTTATTTCAGAGACAATGTGTTTTGAGATGTCAATGGATCTGCAATCCAAGTGACTTCATAAACATCCACTGTGTACACATTCTCATGTCATAGATACAATATTTTTAAAAACATGCGCTGTTTTACCCTTTTCCTAGTGAAAAGCCAAATGAACCAAATTTGACCTTGACGTAAACTAGGTCAAGGTCAATCTAGGATCATCCTATTTGCAAACTCAGTCACCCAACGACACATACCAAGTTTCAAGACAATCGGCCCAGTGGTTCTGGAGAAGAAGATTTTTTAAGCTTTTTAACATATTTGGGCATGGCGGCCATCTTGGTCATATGACCTGAATCATACTTGTAAAATTTTGTTCCCCTATTGCCAGGAGGCTGCATATAAAATTCAGTTGAAATTGGCCTAGTGGCTTTTGAGAAGACATTTGGAAATGGTGGACTACGGGCGGACGACGGAGGCCTACCATCCTATAAGCTCTCCCGGGGACTTTAGTTCAGGGGAGCTCAGAAAAATTAAAGCATTTAATAGTTGCCATTTATCAATTAGACGAGAGCCAGCCTAAGTTATGGTCAAAGTCAGTGTACATGTAATATCGTCAGTATTTGACAATGTCACCAGCATAGCACCCCCACAACACACACACCAACTTGTAGTGATTCGGCGTAGCTGTATAAACTGGTTTTGACCTAATTATTGATATTAGTCTCAATTGAATAAATTGTAATTTGCGATTGGTTAAAATTATGTATATTTCTGCAAAAACGTAGCGGTATGTGTAAGATTTACCGATGCTTGATGACTGAACAATCACTTATGACATTTATTTATTCAAAGTTGTCTGGTATGGCAATGCAGATGTTAAACAATGGAAATACCTATAATCTTAATATACCAATAAAAAAAGTTCCAACGAAATAAATCATTATAGACACGCTTTTAATTTTGTACTTTGTAAGTAAAAGTTGGCTAAGTGAACAAGGGGCGTTCAACAAGTTCAGCGGGTGGATTCAACTTCAGTTCTCTCAACACGGAATTATCATGTGCCTTTTATGATGTAAAATCGCATGTTTTGATTTAATATAATGCATAAACAGGATCGATTGGAACATAAATAATATTTATCATGCTTAACTAGGAAATAGGTTTGTTCAACGATGGAGTGTGAAACCCATAACCCCAAACCCGATCCCGAACACAATTAAACATAATTTCACAAACCTAAGTGTTTTTAGGTATGATGGTCAAAATATGAATCAATGAATATAATTTGTATGATAGAAAATTGCCTTTGATTTAGTTTGTTATTGGAATAAAAAATTGAATCAATATAGCCTCAAGGGGTATGAAACGCGCCGAGGTTTGTTGATCTAAGCTATTAATCTCAATTTGTTTGATGACGAACATGTGTCATGTGCCATTTATTATCTTCTTTTCGTTTTTCTTTGAGCAACAACTAAAAGCTTCGTTTATTTTTACGACAGTGAAGTTTTTGTGTGTGCTCAGTATACACCGCGTAATGAAAATAAAAGAACCGCAAGTACCGAAGATATCGAATAAGTTCTATTTGCTATGAATAATAATCGTATGAAGTCATAAGAAACTTTATATCAATGCAAACATAGGACACATTAGCATATTACTATTGAAATGCACTCCGTTAAGACTTGCGAGTGCATCAGGGACGTTGCGCTTTTTAAGCGCAAATCGGAAATATTACGAAAACACGTCTATTCAAATATATTGCAAATTTAAAATATTTTGCATTTAATGAAAAAATTCAAACAAAACAATTCTGATATTTTCATATGTCTGCTCAAAACACAGATTGTGGGATGCCGTTAGAAACGCCTCGGCGAGGCGATTCTAACGAATACCCACATTGTATGTTTTTGAGAAGAAATAAGAAAAATAATGCTGACCCCTATGGAAATTCATTATTCGTCGAGGCGCTTCTAACGAGTACCCACATTCTATGTTTTTGAGCAGAGCTTTTTTTTGTCTTAAAATTCCACACATTGAGTATTGTCACAGTTTCCTCAGGCCTCAGAACTCAAGTACTGGGCCTACAATGTTGAAGTTTGGTACAGATGTGGACAGTGGGTCAATATGTGGTGTACACCAGAATCAAGCTGCAGCTTAATTGTCCCTTTACCTGTTCGTTTTTCTTTTTATCAAAATTTTACACATTGAAATTTTCTTTAAGGGCTTCAAAGTTGAAACTAGTACACAAATTGATCATGACTCGATGCATCGTGTATACCAGAATATGTCTGCTTGTACTTATTCTTCAATTTGTTTGTTTATTCTTATTTTTCTCCCACTTGCAAACACTGAAAATCACTGAAAATAAGTGTCACGAATTTCTCGGAAACTACTGGCCCTATGGTGTTGAAATCTAGTTGGTACTCATGTGACTTATTTTCCCATTTACTTGTTCAGAATTCTTTTTCTCCAACTTGCAACCAAGGAAGTGTGTGCCATTTATACCATCCCTTTCAAAAAAAAAAAAAAAAAAAAAAAAAAAAGAAGAAGAAGAAGAAAGAAAGAAAGAAAGAAAGAAAGAAAGAAAAAGAACGAAAGGACCATCAGACCTGAAACTTGATACTCTGTATTCAAATTTTCCTGTTGTTATTTTTTTTACAGATGTGTCATGTTCGGCCCCCGCCCATTGGGGCTTGAACAAATAGATGGGCTGTATGATTTTTCCACGCAGAGCTGAAACGGACCGCACAAGAGTACTGGTAAACCGCTTAGAGGATCTAAGCCGGCCCAGGCAAAGCGGTGCGGGTCGGACCGGCCATGCTTATAAACCCCCATTGGTATCATTGGGCAACAGGGTTTGAGATGTCAATTCATCTCAATGTCGGGTAAAAATTGTTTAAAAATTGTTTTCCATTAGAGCGCCTGCTATTTCCGAAGGTCAGCGCACAGCAAAAGGCTTAATCCTTTGCGCAAAGGCATAAATGTCAATAATAGTTGCCGATGTTTCCGCTAACTTTTAGAACGGTCGGGTTGGCGGAAACACGGCTATTTTTTTAGGCCTAAGCACAACTGGGCCAAGGTTAACAAGTCCGTGAAATGGACATCCCTGTTAACCTCACATTATATGAGCCCCGCCAAGCGAATTTGTGTCTTTGAGCATTCCGTCATGACAAATTTTAACTGCGCATGCCCAGCCATTCAGAGGGGCAGGGATAAGGCTTTCTGTCTGAAGGTTCCTCTTGATTCACTGCTTGTATGAGCGAGCAGCGAAGGTTCTGGCGAGACTGCGCGGACGCGCAGGCTCGCCTGAACCTTCGCTGCTCGCAAAGGCGATAAGAACCAAAATCGCTTGACGGGGCCCATATAGAGACAAGTTGGGTTTATATTGGGTGTCTAGACTGCTCCTAGATCAGAGTCCACACTGTTAAAAATGACGGTTTAAGTTACCAGCAGACGACAAAGCAGATGACAATTATTGTGCTTTGCATCTTAACCTTACATGACGGTTTCATCCATATATGGTATTTATTGTAGTATTTAGGGTATTGGTATCCATTAGTAATATTTCTGCCAAGGAATACCGTCGATTAATCCTCTTAAATCTTATCCGCGGATATTGTGGCCACAGCTTTCTCGCAAAAGTAGTATTTAAAGCGTTTCCATAGTAACTAGCATGCAATAGTTTATCAGCTGCTGTCATAAACTGCGTGCGCTTTTCGATCGATGTATCACACTTCGAACGGTATATTGTCACAGATGGTTCGTTTGCGTCATAACTTAATGCCGTCTATGGTGGGACACAGAAAATACCTACCAGTTACACGTGCACCCTGATCACAGACTGCCCTGTACATTGACTAGGGAAAACTCAATGAGGTTACGTACAACTTAAGCAAACGTTAATGCAGATGCGCTGGCTGATGTTTGTCTTTCCTGCGCACACATTTATTCTTTTGCTGATTGGATTTGTTCTCGATGTGGCTCATGTAAGTGCGTATCCTCGTTAATTTTAAACATAACTTTATTTTCAAATATTGAAGCACGTTATTTCTTAGTACAGTGGCTGGTATTGGAAAACCGGTTATTTTTAGTAACGTTCTACAGCTCAGTGTGTTCAATAAGCTGTTAAGTCTTCGTGGCTTCAGGGGAGATTCAAGAAACATAAAGGAATTTACAGTACAATATTTCCCTGTGAATTTATCCACTATATCTCACAAGTGTTTTATGATTATTAAAGATGGTGGAATGAAGAATAAGGAGATTGATTACTGTATTGTAAGGCTTTGTTTTCTGCCGACTTGACCAACATACAAAGCGATGAATTACATAGTGGCAGCTCACATAGTCTTAATTCAAGTATTTCTAGGAAAAGGTAGGAAAAGTGTTGTCATTTACGTTATACCATATTTTCCCAAAATATTGTAACAAGCAGGGGAATATACGACTTCAAATGTAAAATTTAGGGCGGTAAATTGTCGGTTTTACGGTCACAACCATCTTTTTATGCGACGCGTTGACTTAATTTGCCACCGTAGAACCATAGGGGCTTGAATCATGAAAAAAAAAATGAAAAAAAAAAAAAATGAAAAAAAAAAAAAAATTTTTTTTTTTTTTTTTTTTTTTTGGTACTATATTAGAGACAAGGGGGGAAACTTCGACTCCATTTTTTGGGGGGTTACCTCATTTTACCCAGTGTATCTTTTTCGCAAATGCAGTTTTTCACCTGCTTATTACGAATTATACAAGTTAAATATGTCCACTTTACAACAATAATCCGCCTCTGTCTGTCACTTGCAGGAAACATGTTTTTCACGCATGGATTACCTCAGCAAAGCAAAATTCGGCATAAACGTGTGACAAAAATTTTCAGGTTTTCATCAATCACAAGCGAACTAGTGTTACGGAGGAAACTTTTTTCGCTTTCAACTGATGTCTTTCATTAAAATGAACCCCTCTTGACTAATTTGAATCCAAAATGATGTATTTGCAGCTCTAAATTTAGACTTTACTGCTTTTACATCGCTTTATGTAACAGATCAAGAAAACAATCGTCACGAAGCTTGGTTTTTCTGCTGATTTCGGGCTACTCCATCGATGAACTAACGACCGGAACGACCGGTGCTGTTTAATTTTTATACCGTTCGAAGTAGTGACAAATGAGCATTATCGCTATTTTTCTTCCATTTTCAACTAAACCCAAAGAGGGGACACAGACGTTGTATACTGCATATACTCCAGTTTTGAAGGCTGAAAGAGTACACAGTCACCATGTAATTACGGTAGGGTTCTTTAACCTGCACAGGGGATGGTTCTCCCTGCACAGGGGTCTCCAGTTAACGTTCAGAATCGAAGGACGATGCACTTTATGATATTCATACCTGCAAAATTTATTATGCCAATGGAACGTGTTCTGACGCCGAAATTTTGTCACCGCTGCTGGGGATCGAACCTGGGACCTTTAGCATCTGAGGCACTGAGCTAGGTGGGTGGTTAAATTTAGGAAGGAAGGGATTAGCCGTAGTTATCTCTTTACCGGACTCAGTAAAAGTGAAATGTATTTTTTTGTTGAAATCGTGGACGTTTTGTGTTATTTTCAAAACAGTTTCACTCATGCTTGTGTAGACAGAAATAAAACAAGAGGACCCTGTATCGCTCACCTGAGCTAACGGATTCAAAGTTTCAGGAAGTGACAACCTTTACTGAAGGATTAATGGAAGGACATGGTGATGACAGGGTAAGCATTTTCTGCAAATCAAGTAGAATGTAACTCAATGATAAATAGGCTGACCTCACCAGTTTTCAAACGCATCCAAGCTTTTATTCCTGACTTGCTAAGAAGATCCGATATGAACTGATGGGGCTATGGTGATGACAAGTTAAAAAATAAGCAATTTAACTGCTGCAATCAAGGGGCTGTTACTCTGTGACAAATAGGCAAACCTCACGAGTTTTCAAACTCCTCCGAGCTTTTCTGCCCGATTTATTTGTTTGTAAGTTTCATAAAGATCCGATCAAAACTGAAGGGGCAGCAGTGCTAACAAGGTCGAAAATATGCATTTTTAAGCAATCAAAGACACGTAACTCTATGATAAATGTGCCGACTTGGCTAGTATTCAAACTCATCCAAGGTTTTATTCCCAGCCACCTTACATATAAGTTTCAGAAAGATCCGATCAAAACTGAAGGGGCTACGGTGATGACAAGGTCAAAATTTGGCATTTTTAGCAATCAAAGGGATGTTACTCTAAACTAAATGGGCCAACTTGGCCAGTTTTCGAACTCATCCGAGGTTTCATCCCCAGCCACCTTACATATAAGTTTCAGAAAAATCCGATCAAAACTGAAGGGGCTACGGTGATGACAAGGTCAAAAATTAACATTTTCAGCCATCAAAGGGACATATATCTACGATAGATAGGCTGACTTGGCCTGTTTTCGAACTCATCCAAGATTTTATCCCCAGCCACCATACATATAAGTTTCAGAAAGATCCGATCAAAACTGAAGGGGTATGGTGATGACAAGGACGTAAATCTATGATAAATGGGCCAACTTGACCGGTATTCGAACTCATCCTAGGTTTTATCCCCAGTCACCTTACATATAAGTTTCAGAAAGATCTGATCAAAACTGAAGGGGCTACGGTGATGACAAGGTCAAAAATCGACATTTTCAGCCATCAAAGGGACATAACTATATAGTAAATAGGCCACTTTGGCCGGTATTCAAACTCATCCGAGGTTTTATCCCAAGCCACCTTACATATAAGTTTCAGAAAGATCCGATCAAAACTGAAAAGGCTACGGTGATGACAAGGTCAAAAATCAGCATTTTCAGCAATTAAAGGGACGTTACTCTGTGATAAATGGACCAACTTGGCTGGTTTTCGAACTCATCCGAGATTTTATCCCCAGCAACTCTACATATAAGTTTCAGAAAGATCCGATCAAAACTGAAGGGGCTACGGTGATGACAAGCATTTTCCCATTGTAAGTCTATTAGAACTTGTGATTGCCATAGCAACCAAAGTTTTGATGGGATTTCAAAAAAAAAAAAAAGCTAATTTCATCAATGCCCCACCTGAGGCATGCTACAGATGAGAAATGATTGAGATCAGCCTGCAGGCTGCAGAGATATAGCTGCTCAAAAGTGTGGACGGGCTCCCCCGGAGCCTTCGGCTTAGGTGAGCTAAAAAAACAGCTAGCTTGTTAAAATGCCACCAATACGTAAATATTCAAAATGATGCAGCATGGAAACAATTTGTTCCCTATTGCAACATATTCCTTTTTATGTTTTGAAATTTTGATCCTGGGTCGCTGATGGCCAGTAAATGACAATAAGCACTATTGAGGTTGGGCCCATTGGGTGATTTAAGGAGACAGAACCCCTACAGTGCGGCACACACATGCACTCTCATCAGCGAGTTTCTGAAGTGGACGCTTCTATTTATGAATTCGGCCAAATCCATTGATGTAGGGGCTTGGGTAAGAAAAAGCACTGCTCAATTCTTCTGCTCAGCAAGTTTGTATTAATCTGAATAGGCACCACAACACGGCAAACAAAAAGGTCAGAATAAGCTACAGCATATCTACCTTGATTTTTTTTAGGGGGGTGAGGGGGGTGGAGCGGGGATCATTTTACGGTCCTTTCGAGTTTATTTCACTCATATCGAGCCGATTGTTAATCACATGTGGTCGAAGACCGTAGTATCCGGTAAAAAAAACCAAAAACAAAAAAACAAAACAAAAAAAAACAGGCCTTCCGTTGCAGAACTTGAATGCCTTAAAATAGATGACTTTTATGAAAGGTTTGATTGTGAAGTGCTTAGATCTGTTGAAAAGTACTTGTACTAGCCTAGAGTGTAGTGGAAAGTAAGTGAGAAATGGGTCCTTTTCAATATATAGGACATTTGATTTTGGTGCTGTTGAGTAAAGCGTCATTCCAATCTTACTGTTTCTCGACTAGGCTATTTAAAGGTTATAAAACATTTTTCATGCTCAATTCAGTCGAGCGTTAAATTTATAATGCTCACTATTTTTAAATACTAACAGTTCATCAATTTTCCTGCTTAGATTTGTTTGTTTGATTTGATGTTAAACGTCCCCGTCAACACTGCAAAGGTCATTTTGGAGACGTTGCTTCCAATTTTGTGGGACTTTTACCCGACCTTAAGATGAAATGACATCTCAAGCCCTGCCGCCCAATGAACAAATAGGGTTAATTAACATGGACGGGCCGACTCGCAACGCTTTGCCTGGGCAGGCTTAGATGCTCTAAGCGGATTACCAGTACTCGTGTGCGGGTCGGTTTCAGCTCTGCGTGGAAGCATCAGTTCTTCGTGCCCCGATGGGCGGGGCCGTTTCCTGCTTAGATAAGAACTGAATAATAGAATGTATGATGGGATTGGGGCCGAAACAAGGAATTTTCAAGCAAGTTTTCAGTTTAGTTAAGTATCATGTAGGGTTTTGTCGAGCATGAGACTTTAATTCACTGAAAACGAGCCCGAAGCAACGACCGCAATATATATTATTTTTCTCACCCAAACACTTTAAGGAATTTAATATTTGTTTGATTAGACGTTTAAACTGTGCCCATCAACAGGTCATTTTGGAGACGTTGAATCCATTTTGTGGGACTTTTACTCGACATTGAGATGAATTGACATCTCAGGCCCTGTCGTCCAATGAAACCAATAGGGTTTATAAGCATGAACGGTCTGACTCGCACCGCTTTGCCCGGGCAGACATAGATTCTTTGAGCGGTTTAGCAGTACTCGCGTGCGGTCGGTTTCAGCTCTGCTTGGAAGCGTCACGCAGCCCACCTATTTCTTTAAGCCCCGATGGGCAGGTCCGAAAACTTTAAAGAATGCGTTGTGAACTGCACAAATATACAGAAATTAATAAGCGATAAAGCACATTCACACCAATGTAACACAACAAAATGTCAGTATTTTAATATTCATACCGCCTGGAGAATATCGTTAACATTTTTCCAGTGAGCCGCTAAAGTTTGTGTCTAAAGCATCCGTTTACATGTAAAGTGCTACGCATGAAATAAAAACCAGTGCATGTACATTTCATGGCCTGCTTTCTTTGACACTTGACAGCAGTTTGATGACAAATTAAATGTCCATTTCATTAAAAGTTGATAAGGACATGTCATTCTGACTGTTAAAAATGTACATTTAAGGGTAAACGGAGAAGCTGCTCCCCTAATTGCATGGATAACAAAACATGCTACAGAAGACGGTTTTGAAAACAAAATTACTTCGGGCTCAATGTGAGTGTTTTGCAATGACTGACATAATGAGATAGCTAATAAACCCTAGAGTGAGCAGCGATATGAGGCAAAGAAAACAAACACTTAAGGTATCAAATTTATTTTTCTGCTGTTCATAATAGTACGAACGCAGTGGGTTGTATGCAAAGTAACTGAACCCCGAAGGGGTTCATGTAACTTTGTTAGCGACTCGCGGTCGTTCATACTTTCATGAAAAGCAGAAAAATTAAGTTTATTGTTTTATAATAACATTCTATGCCCCTCATCACTGGGCGAAAAATAATGCTTATAGGGCAAACTTTTTAAACTGAAAAACATTTACACGCCATTTTACTACAAAGAGAGGAACAGCGTTGACCTCACCAACGCCCGTAGAGAACCATGGTTTAGAATGACGTCACTTGATGTCACTGAAAATCATGTGACTCGATGCGTTCACGGAAGTATGAACTATACTGTTTTCTATGTGTTTCAAAACTTTGCATTACATTATTTTATTTATGAGCCGGATAAATTCCATACCCTATCAGTTGAGCATGAAAGAAAGTTTTATAATCCTTGGGCCAGGTTGGTGCAGTTTAGGCCTGTACACCGTTCTTTCTACCTCTGGAATGACCGGCCCCGATAGCTCAGTTGGTAGAGTGTCTGCTCCGGGGAACGGGAGGTCACGGGTTCGATCCCGGGTCACGACATACCAAAGTCGTTAAAAATGGTACTAGCTGCTCCTCGCTTGGCACTCAGATTTACGGGGAAGAGCTCGGACTGGTCGATAATGTGACTGGGTGTGGTATCATGTAATGTGTCTGGGACATGATACTTCAGTGAGGCAGCACTATAAAAGTGAGCATTGAGCTCCCTGTCGCAACCAGACACCGTCGTGATATGACTGAAAAATTGTTGAAAGCGACGTTAAACCCGAATTCACACACACACACACACACACACACCTCTGGAATGAACAGTACACAATATTTCCATACCACTCTACTTAATCTTAACCCTTCTCTTGCTGAATATTTATTTAAGCCACACCCATTTCTGACTTTGAACCGATCAGATTGTTTGCTGTAATTTATTCCTACAAATTCATAAACTGAATGTCAAACAGTAGAGATCCTGATCAGATGGCTTCTTCAGAAGCCATCTGATCTGGATCTACACTGTTTCCAAAGATAGGGGTTGTCGTGAACAGCAAGATAAGGGTTAAAATTTAATCCAAATATCTGAGAGAGAGAGAGAGAGAGAGAGAGAGAGAGAGAGAGAGAGAGAGAGAGAGAGAGAACAGTAAACATTAGACAAAATACATGTTGAAACGCTTTTTCCTTGGTTTCCACTTATCACAAAGAAAAAGAAGGAAAATTCCTACAGACCTATTGGCACCAAAACAGCCATTGTTATTTAGGTAACAATATTAGAACACACGCTTAAAGTCGTCAGTCATTCCGACCACTATGAATTCAAATTTGTAAAACAATTTCAAGTTATTTCTAGCCGTATCTCTTTTAACTAAAATTCTGAACCGTTTGGCTTAACACTGCTGCATTTTTATTTATTTATTATTTTTCGCTTAGCTAGCCGTCGCCGTGTACCGAACATAAGGTGACGACGTCATGTACACAGCGGCCCCCGCTCAAAGGGGCTTGAAGAAATATATGGGCTGCATGATGCTTCCACGCAGAGCTGAATCTGGCCCCCACTAGTACTGGTAAACCGCTTAGAGGATCTAAGCCTGTCCAGGAACCGCTGTGCGAGGCGGACCGTCCATGCTAATAAACCCTATTGGTTTCATTGGGCGACAGGGCTTGAGATGTCATTTCATCTCAATGTCGGGTAAAAGTCCCACAAAATTGGAAGCAACGTCTCCAAAATGACCTTTACAGTGTTGACGGGGACGTTAAACCTCAAATCAAACAAACAAACAAACGTCATGTACATACGTTCTTTAGCACTCTGCCAAAAACACATAGATTTTATACGATACCCTTTGTGCAAGAAACTGACAAACATTTCCCCTTCATTACGGAGCATAGCAATCTCCTCGATAACGTGGGTTGTGCCCGTCCCAGCCTGGGCATAAACAAGGCAGTTTGGCCCAGTTGGGCCTTGTTTTTTTTTTTTTTTTTTTTTTTTGTGTTTTTTTATCAGATCAAAGGCCGTCTTCTGCTTGTTAGTAAACATTTTATTTCCTTTTCTGCGCATGTATCAAAAAGTTACAGCGGCTGATTGAAAAATGACCGCAAAGCGATACAATACAAAATTCCCAGAGCACAGCCCATTATACGTAGAAACACCATCCAGTTACTACCAATTTCAATATCCATTAGACTTTCAGTCAAATGCAGCAGATCAAAGGGGTACTTTCTGATGTAATTTCAGAGGTCAGTGCACTAGAAAGGTACATCAAACTTCACCAATTTCTTTGTACTCTAGACTTGTCACAGATGACTGACATGTGATAGACTATCTCTTATTGGACAGGTGCTAGTTACTGAAATGTGGAAATTGTATCTGATTGGATACCTGCACACTTGTTGTGTCATATTTGGTCAAATACTTTTCAGGCCAGGTAAAGTTGGCAGAACAGCAGAACCAGCAGAAGAAATGGTCAAGTTAGCAGAACAGCAGAACGAGCAAAACGAAATGGTCAAGTTAGCAGAACAGCAGAACGAGCAAAACGAAATGGTCAAGTTAGCAGAACAGCAGAACGAGCAGAACGAAATGGTCAAGTTAGCAGAACAGCAGAACGAGCAGAACGGATTGGTCAAGCTAGCAGAACAGCAGAACGAGCAGAACGGATTGGTCAAGATAGCAGAACAACAGAACAGCAGAACGAGCAGAACGAACTGGTCAAATAAGAGCAGAACCAGTAGAAAATGATCATATTAGCAAAACAACTAAACCAACAGAAGAAATGGTCAAGTTAGCAGAACAACAGAACAAGAAAAAAAAAAAAAAAAAAAAAAAAACAAGACTACATACAAAGTCTCTCCAAAAGATGGTGTATGCGGTTTTTTGTCTCGGAATTTCGGATTTTTTCTCTCTATACTTAGTCGCTATAAAAATGATGAAGAACGCCGTTTACCGCGCCTTCCTATCGCATTTATTAGCTGAGATATTGAGAAAAACATCATTTTTGTATTCTGCTGGGAAGATAGAGAAAAATTTTTGTCTCCGAATTTCGGATTTTTTCTCTCTATACTTAGTCGCTATAAAAATGATCAAGAACGCCGTTTACCGCGCCTTCCTATCGCATTTATTAGCTGAGATATTGAGAAAAACATCATTTTTGTATTCTGCTGGGAAGATAGAGAAAAATTTTTGTCTCCGAATTTCGGATTTTTTCTCTCTATACTTAGTCGCCAAAAAAATGATGAAGAACGCCGTTTACCGCACCTTCCTATCGCATTTATTAGCTGAGATATTGAGAAAAACATCATTTTTTTCTTCTGCTGGGAAGACCGAGAAAAATTTTTGTCTCGGAATTTCGGATTTTTTTCTCTCTATACTTAGTCGCTATAAAAATGATGAAGAACGCCGTTTACCGCGCCTTCCTATCGCATTTATTAGCTGAGATATTGAGAAAAACATCATTTTGGTATTCTGCTGGGAAGATAGAGAAAAATTTTTGTCTCCGAATTTCGGATTTTTTCTCTCTATACTTAGTCGCTATAAAAATGATGAAGAACGCCGTTTACCGCGCCTTCCTATCGCATTTATTAGCTGAGATATTGAGAAAAACATCATTTTTGTATTCTGCTGGGAAGATAGAGAAAACTTTTTGTCTCCGAATTTCGGATTTTTTCTCTCTATACTTAGTCGCTATAAAAATGATGAAGAACGCCGTTTACCGCACCTTCCTATCGCATTTATTAGCTGAGATATTGAGAAAAACATCATTTTTTTCTTCTGCTGGGAAGACCGAGAAAAATTTTTGTCTCGGAATTTCGGATTTTTTCTCTCTATACTTAGTCGCTATAAAAATGATGAAGAACGCCGTTTACCGCGCCTTCCTATCGCATTTATTAGCTGAGATATTGAGAAAAACATCATTTTTGTATTCTGCTGGGAAGATAGAGAAAAATTTTTGTCTCCGAATTTCGGATTTTTCTCTCTATACTTAGTCGCTATAAAATAATGAAGAACGCCGTTTACCGCGCCTTCCTATCGCATTTATTAGCTGAGATATTGAGAAAAACATCATTTTTGTATTCTGCTGGGAAGACCGAGAAAAATTTTTTGTCTCGTAATTTCGGATTTTTTCTCTCTATACTTAGTCGCTATAAAAATGATGAAGAACGCCGTTTACCGCGCCTTCCTATCGCATTTGTTAGCTGAGATATTGAGAAAAACGTCATTTTTGTATTCTGCTGGGAAGATAGAGAAAAATTTTTGTCTCCGAATTTCGGATTTTTTCTCTCTATACTTAGTCGCTATAAAAATGATGAAGAACGCCGTTTATCGCGCCTTCCTATCGCATTTATTAGCTGAGATATTGAGAAAAACATCATTTTTGTATTCTGCTGGGAAGATAGAGAAAAAATTTTGTCTCCGAATTTCGGATTTTTTCTCTCTATACTTAGTCGCTATAAAAATGATGAAGAACGCCGTTTACCGCGCCTTCCTATCGCATTTATTAGCTGAGATATTGAGAAAAACATCATTTTTGTATTCTGCTTGAAAGATAGAGAAAAATTTTTGTCTCCGAATTTCGGATTTTTTCTCTCTATACTTAGTCGCTATAAAAATGATGAAGAACGCCGTTTACCGCACCTTCCTATCGCATTTATTAGCTGAGATATTGAGAAAAACATCATTTTTGTATTCTGCTGGGAAGATAGAGAAAAATTTTTGTCTCGGAATTTCGGATTTTTTCTCTCTATACTTAGTCGCTATAAAAATGACGAAGAACGCCGTTTACCGCGCCTTCCTATCGCATTTATTAGCTGAGATATTGAGAAAAACATCATTTTTGTATTCTGCTGGGAAGAAAGAGAAACATTTTTGTCTCCGAATTTCGGATTTTTTCTCTCTATACTTAGTCGCTATAAAAATGATGAAGAACGCCGTTTACCGCGCCTTCCTATCGCATTTATTAGCTGAGATATTGAGAAAAACATCATTTTTGTATTCTGCTGGGAAGATAGAGAAAAATTTTTGTCTCCGAATTTCGGATTTTTTCTCTCTATACTTAGTCGCTATAAAAATGATGAAGAACGCCGTTTACCGCGCCTTCCTATCGCATTTATTAGCTGAGATATTGAGAAAAACATCATTTTTGTATTCTGCTGGGAAGAAAGAGAAAAATTTTTGTCTCCGACTTTCGGATTTTTTCTCTCTATACTTAGTCGCTATAAAAATGATGAAGAACGCCGTTTACCGCGCCTTCCTATCGCATTTATTAGCTGAGATATTGAGAAAAACATCATTTTTGTATTCTGCTGGGAAGATAGAGAAAAATTTTTGTCTCCGAATTTCGGATTTTTTCTCTCTATACTTAGTCGCTATAAAAATGATGAAGAACGCCGTTTACCGCACCTTCCTATCGCATTTATTAGCTGAGATATTGAGAAAAACATCATTTTTGTATTCTGTTAGGAAGATAGAGAAAAATTTTTGTCTCCGAATTTCGGATTTTTTCTCTCTATACTTAGTCGCTATAAAAATGATGAAGAACGCCGTTTACCGCGCCTTCCTATCGCATTTATTAGCTGAGATATTGAGAAAAACATCATTTTTGTATTCTGCTGGAAAGATAGAGAAAAATTTTTGTCTCCGAATTTCGGATTTTTTCTCTCTATACTTAGTCGCTATAAAAATGATGAAGAACGCCGTTTACCGCACCTTCCTATCGCATTTATTAGCTGAGATATTGAGAAAAACATCATTTTTTTCTTCTGCTTGGAAGATAGAGAAAAATTTTTGTCTCGGAATTTCGGATTTTTTCTCTCTATACTTAGTCGCTATAAAAATGATGAAGAACGCCGTTTACCGCGCCTTCCTATCGCATTTATTAGCTGAGATATTGAGAAAAACATCATTTTTGTATTCTGCTGGGAAGATAGAGAAAAATTTTTGTCTCCGAATTTCGGATTTTTTCTCTCTATACTTAGTCGCTATAAAAATGATGAAGAACGCCGTTTACCGCACCTTCCTATCGCATTTATTAGCTGAGATATTGAGAAAAACATCATTTTTGTATTCTGTTAGGAAGATAGAGAAAAATTTTTGTCTCCGAATTTCGGATTTTTTCTCTCTATACTTAGTCGCTATAAAAATGATGAAGAACGCCGTTTACCGCGCCTTCCTATCGCATTTATTAGCTGAGATATTGAGAAAAACATCATTTTTGTATTCTGCTGGAAAGATAGAGAAAAATTTTTGTCTCCGAATTTCGGATTTTTTCTCTCTATACTTAGTCGCTATAAAAATGATGAAGAACGCCGTTTACCGCACCTTCCTATCGCATTTATTAGCTGAGATATTGAGAAAAACATCATTTTTTTCTTCTGCTTGGAAGATAGAGAAAAATTTTTGTCTCGGAATTTCGGATTTTTTCTCTCTATACTTAGTCGCTATAAAAATGATGAAGAACGCCGTTTACCGCGCCTTCCTATCGCATTTATTAGCTGAGATATTGAGAAAAACATCATTTTTGTATTCTGCTGGGAAGATAGAGAAAAATTTTTGTCTCCGAATTTCGGATTTTTTCTCTCTATACTTAGTCGCTATAAAAATGATGAAGAACGCCGTTTACCGCGCCTTCCTATCGCATTTATTAGCTGAGCTATTGAGAAAAACATCATTTTTGTATTCTGCTGGGAAGATAGAGAAAAATGTTTGTCTCCGAATTTCGGATTTTTTCTCTCTATACTTAGTCGCTATAAAAATGATGAAGAACGCCGTTTACCGCGCCTTCCTATCGCATTTATTAGCTGAGATATTGAGAAAAACATCATTTTTGTATTCTGCTGGGAAGATAGAGAAAAATTTTTGTCTCCGAATTTCGGATTTTTTCTCTCTATACTTAGTCGCTATAAAAATGATGAAGAACGCCGTTTACCGCACCTTCCTATCGCATTTATTAGCTGAGATATTGAGAAAGACATCATTTTTGTATTCTGCTGGGAAGATAGAGAAAAATTTTTGTCTCCGAATTTCGGATTTTTTCTCTCTATACTTAGTCGCTATAAAAATGATGAAGAACGCCGTTTACCGCGCCTTCCTATCGCATTTATTAGCTGAGATATTGAGAAAAACATCATTTTTGTATTCTGCTGGGAAGAAAGAGAAAAATTTTTGTCTCCGGATTTCGGATTTTTTCTCTCTATACTTAGTCGCTATAAAAATGATGAAGAACGCCGTTTACCGCACCTTCCTATCGCATTTATTAGCTGAGATATTGAGAAAAACATCATTTTTTTCTTCTGCTGGGAAGACCGAGAAAAATTTTTGTCTCCGAATTTCGGATTTTTTCTCTCTATACTTAGTCGCTAAAAAAATGATGAAGAACGCCGTTTACCGCGCCTTCCTATCGCATTTATTAGCTGAGATATTGAGAAAAACATCATTTTTGTATTCTGCTGGGAAGATAGAGAAAAATTTTTGTCTCGGAATTTCGGATTTTTTCTCTCTATACTTAGTCGCTATAAAAATGATGAAGAACGCCGTTTACCGCACCTTCCTATCGCATTTATTAGCTGAGATATTGAGAAAAACATCATTTTTTTCTTCTGCTGGGAAGACCGAGAAAAATTTTTGTCTCGGAATTTCGGATTTTTTCTCTCTATACTTAGTCGCTATAAAAATGATGAAGAACGCCGTTTACCGCACCTTCCTATCGCATTTATTAGCTGAGATATTGAGAAAAACATCATTTTTTTCTTCTGCTGGGAAGACCGAGAAAAATTTTTGTCTCGGAATTTCGGATTTTTTCTCTCTATACTTAGTCGCTATAAAAATGACGAAGAACGCCGTTTACCGCGCCTTCCTATCGCATTTATTAGCTGAGATATTGAGAAAAACATCATTTTTGTATTCTGCTGGGAAGAAAGAGAAACATTTTTGTCTCCGAATTTCGGATTTTTTCTCTCTATACTTAGTCGCTATAAAAATGATGAAGAACGCCGTTTACCGCGCCTTCCTATCGCATTTATTAGCTGAGCTATTGAGAAAAACATCATTTTTGTATTCTGCTGGGAAGATAGAGAAAAATTTTTGTCTCCGAATTTCGGATTTTTTCTCTCTATACTTAGTCGCTATAAAAATGATGAAGAACGCCGTTTACCGCGCCTTCCTATCGCATTTATTAGCTGAGATATTGAGAAAAACATCATTTTTGTATTCTGCTGGGAAGAAAGAGAAAAATTTTTGTCTCCGAATTTCGGATTTTTTCTCTCTATACTTAGTCGCTATGAAAATGATGAAGAACGCCGTTTACCGCGCCTTCCTATCGCATTTATTAGCTGAGATATTGAGAAAAACATCATTTTTGTATTCTGCTGGGAAGATAGAGAAAAATTTTTGTCTCCGAATTTCGGATTTTTTCTCTCTATACTTAGTCGCTATAAAAATGATGAAGAACGCCGTTTACCGCACCTTCCTATCGCATTTATTAGCTGAGATATTGAGAAAAACATCATTTTTGTATTCTGTTAGGAAGATAGAGAAAAATTTTTGTCTCCGAATTTCGGATTTTTTCTCTCTATACTTAGTCGCTATAAAAATGATGAAGAACGCCGTTTACCGCGCCTTCCTATCGCATTTATTAGCTGAGATATTGAGAAAAACATCATTTTTGTATTCTGCTGGAAAGATAGAGAAAAATTTTTGTCTCCGAATTTCGGATTTTTTCTCTCTATACTTAGTCGCTATAAAAATGATGAAGAACGCCGTTTACCGCACCTTCCTATCGCATTTATTAGCTGAGATATTGAGAAAAACATCATTTTTTTCTTCTGCTTGGAAGATAGAGAAAAATTTTTGTCTCGGAATTTCGGATTTTTTCTCTCTATACTTAGTCGCTATAAAAATGATGAAGAACGCCGTTTACCGCGCCTTCCTATCGCATTTATTAGCTGAGATATTGAGAAAAACATCATTTTTGTATTCTGCTGGGAAGATAGAGAAAAATTTTTGTCTCCGAATTTCGGATTTTTTCTCTCTATACTTAGTCGCTATAAAAATGATGAAGAACGCCGTTTACCGCGCCTTCCTATCGCATTTATTAGCTGAGCTATTGAGAAAAACATCATTTTTGTATTCTGCTGGGAAGATAGAGAAAAATTTTTGTCTCCGAATTTCGGATTTTTTCTCTCTATACTTAGTCGCTATAAAAATGATGAAGAACGCCGTTTACCGCGCCTTCCTATCGCATTTATTAGCTGAGATATTGAGAAAAACATCATTTTTGTATTCTGCTGGGAAGATAGAGAAAAATTTTTGTCTCCGAATTTCGGATTTTTTCTCTCTTTACTTAGTCGCTATAAAAATGATGAAGAACGCCGTTTACCGCACCTTCCTATCGCATTTATTAGCTGAGATATTGAGAAAGACATCATTTTTGTATTCTGCTGGGAAGATAGAGAAAAATTTTTGTCTCCGAATTTCGGATTTTTTCTCTCTATACTTAGTCGCTATAAAAATGATGAAGAACGCCGTTTACCGCGCCTTCCTATCGCATTTATTAGCTGAGATATTGAGAAAAACATCATTTTTGTATTCTGCTGGGAAGAAAGAGAAAAATTTTTGTCTCCGGATTTCGGATTTTTTCTCTCTATACTTAGTCGCTATAAAAATGATGAAGAACGCCGTTTACCGCACCTTCCTATCGCATTTATTAGCTGAGATATTGAGAAAAACATCATTTTTTTCTTCTGCTGGGAAGACCGAGAAAAATTTTTGTCTCCGAATTTCGGATTTTTTCTCTCTATACTTAGTCGCTAAAAAAATGATGAAGAACGCCGTTTACCGCGCCTTCCTATCGCATTTATTAGCTGAGATATTGAGAAAAACATCATTTTTGTATTCTGCTGGGAAGATAGAGAAAAATTTTTGTCTCGGAATTTCGGATTTTTTCTCTCTATACTTAGTCGCTATAAAAATGATGAAGAACGCCGTTTACCGCGCCTTCCTATCGCATTTATTAGCTGAGATATTGAGAAAAACATCATTTTTGTATTCTGCTTGGAAGATAGAGAAAAATTTTTGTCTCCGAATTTCGGATTTTTTCTCTCTATACTTAGTCGCTATAAAAATGATGAAGAACGCCGTTTACCGCGCCTTCCTATCGCATTTATTAGCCGAGATATTGAGAAAAACATCATTTTTTTCTTCTGCTGGGAAGACCGAGAAAAATTTTTGTCTCGGAATTTCGGATTTTTTCTCTCTATACTTAGTCGCTATAAAAATGATGAAGAACGCCGTTTACCGCACCTTCCTATCGCATTTATTAGCTGAGATATTGAGAAAAACATCATTTTTGTATTCTGCTGGGAAGATAGAGAAAAAATTTTGTCTCCGAATTTCGGATTTTTTCTCTCTATACTTAGTCGCTATAAAAATGATGAAGAACGCTGTTTACCCCACCTTCCTATCGCATTTATTAGCTGAGATATTGAGAAAAACATCACTTTTTCATCTGCTGGGAAGACCGAGAAAAATTTTTGTCTCGGAATTTCGGATTTTTTCTCCTGATACTTAGTCGCTATAAAAATGATGAAGAACGCCGTTTACCGCGCCTTCCTATCGCATTTATTAGCCGAGATATTGAGAAAAACATCATTTTTTTCTTCTGCTGGGAAGACCGAGAAAAATTTTTGTCTCGGAATTTCGGATTTTTTCTCTCTATACTTAGTCGCTATAAAAATGATGAAGAACGCCGTTTACCGCGCCTTCCTATCGCATTTATTAGCTGAGATATTGAGAAAAACATCATTTTTGTATTCTGCTGGGAAGATAGAGAAAAATTTTTGTCTCCGAATTTCGGATTTTTTCTCTCTATACTTAGTCGCTATAAAAATGATGAAGAACGCCGTTTACCCCACCTTCCTATCGCATTTATTAGCTGAGATATTGAGAAAAACATCACTTTTTCATCTGCTGGGAAGACCGAGAAAAATTTTTGTCTCGGAATTTCGGATTTTTTCTCCTTATACTTAGTCGCTACAAAAATGATGAAGAACGCCGTTTACCGCGCCTTCCTATCGCATTTATTAGCTGAGATATTGAGAAAAACATCATTTTTTTCTTCTGCTGGGAAGATAGAGAAAAATTTTTGTCTCCGAATTTCGGATTTTTTCTCTCTATACTTAGTCGCTATAAAACTGATGAAGAACGCCGTTTACCGCGCCTTCCTATCGCATTTATTAGCTGAGATATTGAGAAAAACATCATTTTTGTATTCAGCTGGAAAGATAGAGAAAAATTTTTGTCTCCGAATTTCGGATTTGTTCTCTCTATACTTAGTCGCTATAAAAATGATGAAGAACGCCGTTTACCGCGCCTTCCTATCGCACTTATTAGCTGAGATATTGAGAAAAACATCATTTTTGTATTCTGCTGGGAAGATAGAGAAAAATTTTTGTCTCCGAATTTCGGATTTTTCTCTCTATACTTAGTCGTTATAAAAATGATGAAGAACGCCGTTTACCGCACCTTCCTATCGCATTTATTAGCCGAGATATTGAGAAAAACATCATTTTTTTCTTCTGCTGGGAAGACCGAGAAAAATATTTGTCTCACAATTTCGGATTTTTTCTCTCTATACTTAGTCGCTATAAAAATGATGAAGAACGCCGTTTACCGCGCCTTCCTATCGCATTTATTAGCTGAGATATTGAGAAAAACATCATTTTTTTCTACTGCTGGGAAGATAGAGAAAAATTTTTGTCTCCGAATTTCGGATTTTTTCTCTGTATACTTAGTCGCTATAAAAATGATGAAGAACGCCGTTTACCGCGCCTTCCTATCGCATTAATAAGCTGAGATATTGGGAAAAACATAATTTATTTCTTCTCCTGGGAAGATTGAGAAAATTTTTTGTCTCCGAATTTCGGATTTTTTCTCTCTATACTAAGTCGCTATAAAATGATGAATACTGCCGTTTACCGCGCTTTCCTATCGCATTTATTAGCTGAGATATTGAGAAAAACATCATTTTTTCTTCTGCTGGGAAGACCGAGAAAAATTTTTGTCTCCGAATTTCGGATTCTTTCTCTCTATACTTAGTCGCTATAAAAATGATGAAGAACGCCGTTTACCGCGCCTTCCTATCGCATTTATTAGCTGAGATATTGAGAAAAACATCATTTTTTTCTTCTGCTGGGAAGATAGAGAAAAATTTTTGTCTCCGAATTTCGGATTTTTTCTCTTTATACTTAGTCGCTATAAAAATGATGAAGAACGCCGTTTACCGCGCCTTCCTATCGCATTTATTAGCTGAGATATTGAGAAAAACATCATTTTTTTCTTCTGCTGGGAAGATAGAGATAAATTTTTGTCTCCGAATTTCGGGTTGTTTCTCTCTCTATACTTAGTCGCTATAAAAATGATGAAGAACGCAGTTAAAGCCCCTGTCACACTATGCCGCGTTTTCACTGCGATGGGACGGCGTTGTTTAATTTTTCAGAACGCCGCGAGATCGCAAGAAAAAAAAGATATTTTTGTGAACATGGACCCGTCATGGCGTCCCTACAGCGACCAAGACGTTGCTACGGAGCTTACATGGCGATCTACCGCGATCCTGCGGCGTTCTTGATGGCGATTGTATGCGCTCTCACGGCGCTTCCGCTGCGCTTTTACGGCGCTCACAATGCATGCAGTGCGCTTTTACGGCGCTCTCAATGCGTGCACTGCGTTTTTACGGCGCTCACATGTTGAAGACGTTCTCAAAGTGTAAACTGACATCTTCATCAGTCGAACAGTTTTGTTTGATTTGATATTTAATGTCCCATCAACACATTATAGGTCATTTTGGAGACCTTGCTCCTAATTTTGTGGGACTCTTACCCGACATTGAGATGAAATGACATCTAAATCTCTGTCACCCAATGAAACAAATAGGGTTAATAAGCACGGATGGTCCGACTCGCGCCCCTTTGCCTGGGCAAGCTTAGATCCCTTAAGCGGTTTACCAGTACTCCTGTGCCGTCAGAAGCAAGTCCACCGCAATCACCGCAAGCAGGAGCATAGCCAACCGCCATTACCTTACCCGGAATGAGTCACCTCAGAAGTAGGTTTTTCGGGACAGTACACAATCAAACTCTACTCTAGCCACTGTTTATACAAGCGGGCGCCCCCTCCCATCGGGACTTGAAGAAATAGATGGGCTGCATGATGCTTCCACGCAGAGCTGAAACCGACCTCACACGAAACTGGTTAACCGCTTATAGGATCTAAGCCTGCCCAGGCAAAGCGGTGCGAGATACGTGTAAACTCTATTGGATTCATTTGGCAACAGGGCTTGAGATGTCATTTCATCTCAAAGTCGGGTAATAGTCCCACAATATTGGAAGCAACGTCTCCAAAATGACCTATACAGTGCTGACTGGGACGTTAAATATCAAATCAATCAATCAGTTAATCAATTATACAAGCGGAGCTTATACGGCGTTGTAGGAGACCTCTGTGTGCCCCTGCCGAGCTCCTGTAGCGTTGTAGGAGACCTTACTGCGCTGCTATTGCAACCTTACGGCGACATCACTGCGCTCTGACCAGAACGCCGAGCGACGGCGTTTGTTTTGAGCATGCTCAAAATGCGCGCCGTCGCTTGGCGTTCTATGCGATCCCAACGCGTCTACTGGCGACGCTACTGCGTTGCTATGGCGATGTTTGCGATCGTACTGCGCGCACCTCGGCGTTCTGCATTTTTCTTGGACGCCGTGAGAACGCAGCCCTGGTGTGACAGGGGTTTTACCGCGCCTTCCTATCGCATTTATTAGCTGAGATATTGAGAAAAACATCATTTTTGTCTTCTGCTGGAAAGACGGAGAAAAATTTTTGTCTCCGAATTTCGGATTTTTTCTCTCTATACTTAGTCGCTATAAAAATGATGAAGAACGCCGTTTACCGCGCCTTCTTCTCGCATTTATTAGCAGAGATATTGAGAAAAACATTTTTTTTTTCTTCTGCTGGAAAGATAGAGAAAAAAAATTGTCTCCGAATCTCGGATTTTTTCTCTCTATACTTAGTCGCTATAAAAATGATGAAGAACGCCGTTTACCGCACCTTCCTATCGCATCTATTAGCTGAGATATTGAGAAAAACATCATTTTTTTCTTCTGCTGTGTTGATAGAGAAAAATTTTTGTGTTCGAATTTAGGATTTTTTCTCTCTATACTTAGTCGCTATAAAAAATGATGAAGACTGCCGTTTACCGCGCCTTCCTATCCCATTTATTAGCTGAGATATTGAGAAAAACATCATTTTTGGCCTGCCACGGGGCCCACTGGTTTTTCATAGGCTTGTATAGGGACAACCTTTAAAATATTCTTGTCTGAAACCAGAAGGTCCAGGCCTTTGATAATGATATGCAGCTTCATCTAAAGGGCCTCTATACCAAGATTGTTCAAATAATAGCCCTGGGGCCAAAATGTCTCCGCCCGGAGCCCACTGGTTTTACATAGGCTTATATTAAGAAAGCCTTTAAAAATTTCCTTGTCTGAAACCACAAGGCCCAGGTCTTCGATATTTGGTACAAAGCTGCATCCAGTGGCTCTACCAAGATTGTTCGAATTATAGAGTCCTGCCGCAAAAATTTGAACAATCTTGGTAGATGTCTCTTGATGAAGCTTCAAACCAAATATCAAAGACCTTGGCCTTCTGGTTTAAGACAAGAAGATTTTGAAAGGTTTTCCCTATAATAACTGGATCCTTTGGAAGCAAAGAATACACCAATAAACGAAAATAGCAGACTCGGTTTTATTGAGTCTGTTCATGACCAGTACTTAAATGTACAACACCGACCATGCCCTCTAGCACCGGCTTAAGCAGAACACTATTTTCAAAATGATTCTAAATGAACTCAATGATCCCAAAGGACCAGAAAATATAATCTGCACTATGATGGTGTACGAGGAGATTTTTTCTGGCCGCCACACGGCACAACACTAGCTGCAGTGAAGATAAATAAGTTCTGAATAGTTGGATCATTTGGAAGCAAAACATACACCAAACAAGAGGGCCATGGTAGCCCTGGATCGTTCACCTGAGTCCAAGACGTTTCATAGCTTATGGAAATAGTGAAGTCACTAGTTAAAGGATGTGTGGACCAAAGCTTTTTTTCACTGTTTTTTAGACCATCTTTTTCATTGCAGTGGAATCCTTTTAGCAACATTAGAGGAAACATTCTATGAAACTATATTACAAGGAGCCTTTGGCTTAGATGTTCTTTAAAGATTTTGGTATTTTCAGCTCTGGCAGAACAACTGAAAGGTCATACGAGGAACATTTCCGTGAAATTATTTTGCAATTGGGCCATTTGCCTAGGAGGAGAAGTCCATGAAAGGTTCTTCTATTTTTTTAGCTCTGATGGCCAGAGCAGAACGATTTTAGCAAGTGTGGTAAATGGTCACAAGAGAAACATTTCTGTGAAGTTGTTTTAAATTTAGACCATTTGCCTCAGAGGAGATGTTTGAAATTATTTTTTTTTTCTATTTTAAGCTCTGGCGGTAATTTTGTTCAGTGGAGCGAATCGAATTTAGCAATTTTGGCAGAGGGTCACCCAAGGAACATGTTGAAATCTTGCCAGTTGTCATTTAAACATTTTTCTATTTTTAGCTCTGGTGGCCATTTTGTTCATCGAAGCTGAACCATTTTAGTGTGTGTGAATTCGGGTTTAACGTCGCTTTCAACAATTTTTCAGTCATATCACGACGGTGTCTGGTTGCGACAGGGAGCTCAATGCTCACGTTTATAGTGCTGCCTCACTGAAGTATCATGTCCCAGACACATTACATGATACCACACCCAGTCACATTATCCTGACACTGGATCGACCAGTCCTAGCTCTACCCCGTAAATCTGAGTGCCAAGCGAGGAGCAGCTAGTACCATTTTTAACGACTTTGGTATGTCGCGGCCCGGGATCGAACCCGAGACCTCCCGTTCCCCTGAACCATTTTAGCAATTTGGTATAGGGTCACCCAAGAATCATTTCTGTGAAATTATTTCAAATTTGGGCAAGTAGGCTAGGAGGAAATGTCGTTTTAAAGTTTCGTCTGTATCAGCGGAGCGGAACCATTTTAGTAATATTTATTAATAGGGTCACCTAAGGAACATTTCTGTGAAATTACTTTGAAATCGAAGGAGATGTCGTTTAAAGGTTTTTTTTTTCTATTTTTAGCTCTGGCAGCCATTTTGTTCAGCGGAGAGGAACAATTTTAGTAAGGATGGTAGAGGGTCACCAATGGAACATTTCTATGAAATAATTTTGAATTCGGGCCAGTTGGCTAGGAGGAGATGTCATTTAAAAGTTTTTTTTGTTTTTTTTTTAGCTCTTGCGGCTTGTTCAGCAGACCGGAACCATTTAGCAGTTTTGGTAGAGGGTCACCCAAGGAACATTTCTGTGAAAATATTTTGAAATTGGGCCAGTGGGCTAGGACGAGATTTCGTTGTCATTTTTTTCTATTTTTAGCGCTGGTGGCCATTTTGTTCAGCAGAGCTGAACCATTTTAGCAATTATGGTAGAGGGTCACCCAAGGACCATTTCTGTGAATTATTTTGAAATCGAGCCAGTGGGCTAGGAGGAGATGTCGTTTAAAGTTTTTTTTTTCTATTTTCTAGCTCTGGTGGACCAGGCTTCCTCAGACTTTCGAATGAGTCTTTAAACCGAGATCCCGTCTCCGTATGACCTTAGCTGTTGGTGAGACGTAAAACTCAAATACTCACTCACTCACTCACTCACTCACTCACTCACTCACTCACTCACCCACTCACTCACTCACTCACTCACTCACTCACTCACTCACTCACTCAGATCTGATGGCCATTTTGTTTAACGGGGTGAACAATTTTAGCATTTTGGTAAAGGGTCACTCAAGGTACATTCGTGTGAACTTATTTCAAAATCCTTTCACCGGTTAAGGAGATGTCATTTGAAGAAATTGTTGACGCCGCACGACACACAAAGGACGACGAACGCCGGACACAGGTCGATCACAATAGCTCACAATGAGCACCTTGTGCTCAGGTGAGCTAATAAAGGAAAATAGCAGACTCGGTTATTGAGCTTATTCATTTATGACCAGTACTGAAATGCACAAAACCGACCACGCCCTCTAACACCGGATTATGCAGAACCCTATTTTCAAAATGATTCTAAATGAACTCAATGATCCCAGATTAAGCGGGGCCGCGGGTCGGGCCCTTTTAGGCCTCAGAGCTATTTTTAGAACAATCTTCGTAGAGGTCCTCTAGATGAAGCTTCATACCCAATTTCAAAGACCTTGGATTTCTGGCTTCAGACAAGACGTTTTTTTTTCAGGTTTTCCCTATATAAGCCTATGTAAAACCAGTGGGCCCCGGGGCGGGGCCATTTTGGCCCGGGGGCTATAATTTGAACAATATTGGTATAGATCCTCTAGATGAAGCTTCATACCAAGGTCCTCTTGATGAAGCTTCATACCAAATATCAAAGACCCGGGCTTTCTGGTTTCAGACAAGAAGAATTTTAAAAGTTTTGTTTGCTGGTTTTGCTTGGATCCCAAATTTTTGAACTACTTTCAGTATGTACCTCCCAAGCATCATTCTGGTGAAGTTTGGTTTAAATTGGCACAGTGGTTAGGAGGAGTTACTTTATTACATTAGGCGTTGTTACATTTGGCATTGACTGCAATGCCTTATGTAACAACGCCTAATGTAATACACTCAGATCTTAAGTAATATCATTAATTAGAATAGAGTTGCGTTGAAGCACAAGCTCCCCACCATAAACACTCCAAGTACCCACACCCCTTCGACCCCAGTACCCACATTCTTCGACCCCAAGGTATATAGATACTCTATGATTTTAACTTTTTTTTTGAGATTTCATCTTGTCCTAGACGAAAGTTACTTTATTACATTAGGCGTTGTTACATTTGGCGTTGACTGCAACGCCTAATGTAACAACGCCTAATGTAATACACTCAGATCTTAAGTAAAATCTTTGAATTAGAATAGAGTTGCGTTGAAACATAAGCTCCCCACCATACACACTCCAAGTACCCACACCACCTTCGACCCCAGTAGCTTCACCCTTTGGGCGACAGGGCTTGAGATGTCATTTCATCTCAATGTCGGGTAAAAGTCCCACAAAATTGGAAGCAACGTCTCCAAAATGACCTTTACAGTGTTGACGGGGACGTTAAACCTCAAATCAAACAAACAAGTAGCTTCACCCCCTTCGACCACAGTACCCGCACAACCTTCGACCCCATGGCATATGGATACTCTATGATTAATTTTTTTTTTTAGATTTCATCTTGTCCTAGACGAAAGTTACTTTATTACATTAGGCGTTGTTACATTTGGCGTTGACTGCAACGCCTAATGTAACAACGCCTAATGTAATACACTCAGATCTTAAGTAAAATCTTTGAATTAGAATAGAGTTGCGTTGAAACATAAGCTCCCCACCATACACACTCCAAGTACCCACACCACCTTCGACCCCAGTAGCTTCACCCCCTTCGACCACAGTACCCGCACAACCTTCGACCCCATGGCATATGGATACTCTATGATTATTTTTTTTTTTTAGATTTCATCTTGTCCTAGACGAAAGTTACTTTATTACATTAGGCGTTGTTACATTTGGCGTTGACTGCAACGCCTAATGTAACAATGCCTAATGTAATACACTCAGATCTTAAGTAATACTATTAATTAGAATAGAGTTGTGTTGAAGCACAAGCTCCCCACCATACACACTCCAAGTACCCACACCACCTTCGACCCCAGTACCCACACCCCCTTCGACCCCAGTACCCACACAACCTTCGACCCCAAGGTATATGGATACTCTATGACTTTAACTTTTTGGGGGGGATTTCATCTTGTCCTAGACGAAAGTTACTCTATTACATTAGGCGTTGTTACATTTGGCGTTGACTGCAATGCCTAATGTAACAACGCCTAATGTAATACAGTCAGATCTTAAGAAATATCATTAATTAGAATAGAGTTGCGTTGAAGCACAAGCTCCCAATCATACACAAACCAAGTACCCACACCACCTTCGACCCCAGTACCCACACCCCCTTCGACCCCAGTACCCACACAACCTTCGACCCCAAGGTATATGGATACTCTATGACTTTAACTTTTTTTCGAGATTTCATGTTGTCCTAGACGAAAGTTACTTTATTACATTAGGCGTTGTTACATTTGGCGTTGACTGCAACGCCTAATGTAACAACGCCTAATGTAATACACTCAGATCTTAAGTAATATCATTAATTAGAATAGAGTTGCGTTGAAGCACAAGCTCCCCACCATACACACTCCAAGTACCCACACCACCTTCTACCCCAGTACCCACACACCCTTCGACCCCAGTACCCACACAACCTTCGACCCCAAGGTATATGGATACTCTATGATTTTAACATTTTTTTTAGATTTCATCTTGTCCTAGACGAAAGTTACTTTATTACATTAGGCGTTGTTACATTTGGCGTTGAGTGCAACGCCTAATGTAACAACGCCTAATGTAATACATTCAGATCTTAAGTAATATCATTAATTAGAATAGAGTTGCGTTGAAGCACAAGCTCCCCACCATACACACTCGAAGTACCTACACCACCTTCGACCCCAGTATCGACAACCCCTTCGACCCCAGTACCCAGACAATCTTCGGCCCCAAGGTATATGGATACTCTATGATTTTAACTTTTTTTGAGATTTCATCTTGTCCTACACGAAATTTACTTTATTACATTAGGCGTTGTTACATTTGGCGTTGACTGCAACGCCTAATGTAACAACGCCTAATGTAATAAACTTGTTGCATTACATTAGAGGTTGCCACAAGGCGCGGTAAACGGCGTTCTTCATCATTTTTATAGCGACTTAGTATAGAGAGAGAAAATCCGAAATTCGGAGACAAAAATTTTTCTCTATCTTCCCAGCAGAAGAAAAAAAAAATGATGTTTTTCTCAATATCTCAGCTAATAAATGCGATAGGAAGGGGCGGTAAACGGCGTTCTTCATCATTTTTATAGCGACTAAGTATAGAGAGAAAAAATCCGAAATTCCGAGACAAAAATTTTTCTCGGTCTTCCCAGCAGAAGAAAAAAATGATGTTTTTCTCAATATCTAAGCTAATAAATGCGATAGGAAGGTGCGGTAAACGGCGTTCTTCATCATTTTTATAGCGACTAAGTATAGAGAGAAAAAATCCGAAATTCGGAGACAAAAATTTTTCTCTATCTTCCCAGCAGAATACAAAAATGATGTTTTTCTCAATATCTCAGCTAATAAATGCGATAGGAAGGCGCGGTAAACGGCGTTCTTCATCATTTTTATAGCGACTAAGTATAGAGAGAAAAAATCCGAAATTCGGAGACAAAAATTTTTCTCTATCTTCCCAGCAGAATACAAAAATGATGTTTTTCTCAATATCTCAGCTAATAAATGCGATAGGAAGGCGCGGTAAACGGCGTTCTTCGTCATTTTTATAGCGACTAAGTATAGAGAGAAAAAATCCGAAATTCGGAGACAAAAATTTTTCTCTATTTTCCCAGCAGAATACAAAAATGATGTTTTTCTCAATATCTCAGCTAATAAATGCGATAGGAAGGCGCGGTAAACGGCGTTCTTCATCATTTTATAGCGACTAAGTATAGAGAGAAAAAATCCGAAATTTCGAGACAAAAATTTTTCTTGGTCTTCCCAGCAGAAGAAAAAAATGATGTTTTTCTCAATATCTCAGCTAATAAATGCGATAGGAAGGTGCGGTAAACGGCGTTCGTCATCATTTTTATAGCGACTAAGTATAGAGAGAAAAAATCCGAAATTCGGAGACAAAAATTTTTCTCTATCTTCCCAGCAGAAAACAAAAATGATGTTTTTCTCAATATCTCAGCTAATAAATGCGATAGGAAGGCGCGGTAAACGGCGTTCTTCATCATTTTTATAGCGACTAAGTATAGAGAGAAAAAATTCGAAATTCGGAGACAAAAATTTTTGTCTCTCCAGCAGAATACAAAAATGATGTTTTTCTCAATATCTCAGCTAATAAATGCGATAGGAAGGCGCGGTAAACGGCGTTCTTCATCATTTTTATAGCGACTAAGTATAGAGAGAAATAATCCGAAATTCCGAGACAAAAATTTTTCTCGGTCTTCCCAGCAGAATACAAAAATGATGTTTTTCTCAATATCTCAGCTAATAAATGCGATAGGAAGGCGCGGTAAACGGCGTTCTTCATCATTTTTATAGCGACTTAGTATAGAGAGAAAAAATCCGAAATTCCGAGACAAAAATTTTTCTCGGTCTTCCCAGCAGAAGAAAAAAATGATGTTTTTCTCAATATCTCAGCTAATAAATGCGATAGGAAGGTGCGGTAAACGGCGTTCTTCATCATTTTTGTAGCGACTAAGTATAGAGAGAAAAAATCCGAAATTCGGAGACAAAAATTTTTCCCTATCTTCCCAGCAGAATACAAAAATGATGTTTTTCTCAATATCTCAGCTAATAAATGCGATAGGAAGGCGCGGTAAACGGCGTTCTTCATCATTTTTATAGCGACTAAGTATAGAGAGAAAAAATCCGAAATTCGGAGACAAAAATTTTTCTCTATCTTCCCAGCAAAATACAAAAATGATGTTTTTCTCAATATCTCAGCTAATAAATGCGATAGGAAGGCGCGGTAAACGGCGTTCTTCATCATTTTTATAGCGACTAAGTATAGAGAGAAAAAATCCGAAATTCGGAGACAAAAATTTTTCTCTATCTTCCCAGCAGAATACAAAAATGATGTTTTTCTCAATATCTCAGCTAATAAATGCGATAGGAAGGCGCGGTAAACGGCATTCTTCATCATTTTTATAGCGACTAAGTATAGAGAGAAAAAATCCGAAATTCCGAGACAAAAATTTTTCTCGGTCTTCCCAGCAGAATACAAAAATGATGTTTTTCTCAATATCTCAGCTAATAAATGCGATAGGAAGGTGCGGTAAACGGCGTTCTTCATCATTTTTATAGCGACTAAGTAAAGAGAGAAAAAATCCGAAATTCGGAGACAAAAATTTTTCTCTATCTTCCCAGCAGAATACAAAAATGATGTTTTTTCTCAATATCTCAGCTAATAAATGCGATAGGAAGGCGCGGTAAACGGCGTTCTTCATCATTTTTATAGCGACTAAGTATAGAGAGAAAAAATCCGAAATTCGGAGACAAAAATTTTTTTCTATTTTCCCAGCAGAATACAAAAATGATGTTTTTCTCAATATCTCAGCTAATAAATGCGATAGGAAGGCGCGGTAAACGGCGTTCTTCATCATTTTTATAGCGACTAAGTATAGAGAGAAAAAATCCGAAATTCGGAGACAAAAAATTTTCTCTATCTTCCCAGCAGAATACAAAAATGATGTTTTTCTCAATATCTCAGCTAATAAATGCGATAGGAAGGCGCGGTAAACGGCGTTCTTCATCATTTTTATAGCGACTAAGTATAGAGAGAAAAAATCCGAAATTCGGAGACAAAAATTTTTCTCGGTCTTCCCAGCAGAATACAAAAATGATGTTTTTCTCAATATCTCAGCTAATAAATGCGATAGGAAGTGGCGGTAAACGGCGTTCTTCATCATTTTTATAGCGACTTAGTATAGAGAGTAAAAATCCGAAATTGCGAGACAAAAATTTTTCTCGGTCTTCCCAGCAGAAGAAAAAAATGATGTTTTTCTCAATATCTCAGCTAATAAATGCGATAGGAAGGTGCGGTAAACGGCGTTCTTCATCATTTTTATAGCGACTAAGTATAGAGAGAAAAAATCCGAAATTCGGAGACAAAAAATTTTCTCTATCTTCCCAGCAGAATACAAAAATGATGTTTTTCTCAATATCTCAGCTAATAAATGCGATAGGAAGGCGCGGTAAACGGCGTTCTTCATCATTTTTATAGCGACTAAGTATAGAGAGAAAAAATCCGAAATTCCGAGACAAAAATTTTTCTCTATCTTCCCAGCAGAAGAAAAAAATGATGTTTTTCTCAATATCTCAGCTAATAAATGCGATAGGAAGGTGCGGTAAACGGCGTTCTTCATCATTTTTATAGCGACTAAGTATAGAGAGAAAAAATCCGAAATTCCGAGACAAAAATTTTTCTCTATCTTCCCAGCAGAATACAAAAATGATGTTTTTCTCAATATCTCAGCTAATAAATGCGATAGGAAGGCGCGGTAAACGGCGTTCTTCATCATTTTTATAGCGACTAAGTATAGAGAGAAAAAATCCGAAATTCGGAGACAAAAAACCGCATACATCATCTTTTGGAGAGACTTTGTATGTAGTCTTGTTTTTTTTTTTTTTTTTTTTTCTTGTTCTGTTGTTCTGCTAACTTGACCATTTCTTCTGTTGGTTTAGTTGTTTTGCTAATATGACCATTTTCTACTGGTTCTGCTCTTATTTGACCAGTTCGTTCTGCTCGTTCTGCTGTTCTGTTGTTCTGCTATCTTGACCAATCCGTTCTGCTCGTTCTGCTGTTCTGCTAGCTTGACCAATCCGTTCTGCTCGTTCTGCTGTTCTGCTAACTTGACCATTTCGTTCTGCTCGTTCTGCTGTTCTGCTAACTTGACCTGGCTTACTTTTCAATCCTTGTCAGTTTATGACATCATAATCTTAAGTTCAAAGGATGCAGCAACAGCTTTGAAATTGGTTAGGGTTTGATAGTTATTGAGGATCATGTCCACTCCAAAGTCTAATGAATATTGAAATCAGTAGTATCTTATCTGCGTAATACGTGTGTACGTAGTCCTAGCAGAATATGTTACGTTGACAAAATAAATCAAAGGAGAAATCAAGGCTCTCACACACATTTTAACAGTAACAACTCCACTGCCGGACGTAGTTTCCGAAGTTCCGGATTATATCTGTCCTGCACGTCCCGCATTTTAAACACGACGATTATGGCAAGCGCCCGGGTTTCTGTACCGATCATTGACAGAACACTGCGGAAAGCGAAGCAAAAGTTGGAAAATCTATATTTTGAGCTGCGAGTACATCTTTTTGGATTCAAATTGGCAAGGCGAGCTAAAGTTAAATGAAAGACAACGGGTGAAAGTGAAAAAAGTTCCCCACGTATCACTAGTTCGGTTGTGATTGATGAAAACCTGAAATTTTTTGTCACACGTTTATGCCGAATTTTGCTTTGCTGAGTTAATCCATGCGAGAAAAACATGTTTCCTGCAAGTGGCAGACAGAGGCGGATTATTTTTGCAAAGTGGACTTATTTAACTTGTATAATTCATAATAAGCAGGTAAAAAACTGCATTTGCAAAAAAGATACACTGGGTAAAATGAGGTAACCCCCCAAAAAATTGAGCCGAAGTTTCCCCCCTTGTCTCTATTATAGAACCACAAAAAAAAAAATTTTTTTTTTTTTTTTTTTTTTTTTTTTTCAATTTTTTCATGATTCAAGCCCCTATGTTCAAATAAAAACAAATTACTTATGGTGATTAACACTTCCAACCCTGAAGACCAGTGCAGATACATATGCAAACAGTGTAGATCCGGATGAGATGGCTCATAATGAGCCATCTCATCTGGATCTACACTATTTGTTAGCCTGTTAATCATACTTGACCAAACTCCCGGTTGAAGAGAAAAGCTGTTTCCGAATTCTAAGATGGAGAAGTCCGCTTCTGAAACTTTGGGTCGAAAGCGCTAGAGGACGACTCGCAAAAGCCTCACTAGATACAGCACTTTTAGAACATTGTTTAGCAATATTACGTGACAGCTAATCAAGATATGTCACTTTCCAAAGCCAGTGTTTACAGTTAATTTCCTTGTGGAGTCACATTCTAAGAGCTAGTCGGGACTGTCGTAACAAATTAGTTTGCTTAGAAATGAGTAGTTTGGTCGTAAAAAATCTAAATTAGAGCTGTAAGACACGTTGGAACCAATTTGTCTTTCCAGACGTGGTTCCTTTCATTTTTAGCTCACCTTTGTTTGTTTGATTTGCGGTTTAACGTCCCCGTCATCACTGTATAGGTCATTTTGGAGACGTTGCTTCCAACTTTGTGGGACTTTTACCCGACATTGAGATGAAATGACATCTCAAGCCCTGCCGCCCAATGACACCAATAGGGTTTATATGCATGGACGGTCCAACTCGCACCAAATGTCCTGGACATGCTTAGAAACTCCAAGCGATTTACCAGTATTCGCGTGCGGTTGGGTTCAGCTCTGCGTGAAAGCATCATGCAGCCATCTGTTTCTTCAAGCCACGATAGGCGATGGCTGATTTAGCTCACCTGTCACGTAGAGACACTGTGAGCTTTTGTGATAACTTTTTGTCCATCGTCCGTCGTGCGTCCGTCCACCCGTAAACAATTTCTTCAAATGACGTCTCCTAAATCTCTGATCGGATTTTCTCCGAACTTCACATGAATGATCCTTAGGCGGTCCCCTTTCAAAGTTGTCCAAATTGTTCCGATCCGTTGCACATCTAGGTCACAGGAGCCAAACATATTTTTTTACTGAAAACTTAAACAAGAGGCCCATGGGCCACTGTGCTCACCAGAGCTCAGGTGGGCACTGCCCAATGGCAGCCATGTATTTTAACATGATATAATTTTAATCTACCAAATGAACCCCCATGTCCAAATGAGCACCCATATGGACTCAGTATCTGTAACATTAGGCCTTTTATGAAGTAGAGGGGTTGGGGCATGTACCCAATGGAGCCCTGGTTGGTATCACTAAATGCGTCTTAGCATAAGGAACAAGAATATATATGGCTTAGAAGTAGGGATCTGTAAGGCCTCTTAAGTGGTGGAGGGGTTGGGGCATGCCCTATTGATCCCAGGAAAGCCCAAGATTGTTGTCCCTAAATGTGTCTTATCATAAGGACCAAGTAAATATATGGTTTAGGGGTTGGAATCTGAACGGTTTCTGAGATTTGAGGCCCTTTTTTTTTTTTTTTTTTTTTTGGTTTGGGTTTTACGGCCCTTTCAAGATTATTTCACTCATATCGAGCCGATCGTTAATCATAGGTGGGCGAAAACCGGAGTACCCGGAGAAAAACCACCTGACCTTCCGTTGCAGAACTTGGCGTCTCACACGTGACCCGAGCGAGGCTCGAACCCACGGCGGTGAGAGACCTAATGACTAAGAGTCAGCGCTCTTATCCATTAGGCCACGGAGGCCCGTTTTGAGGCCCTTTTATGAAGTGGAAAGGATAGGAATGGCCCTGTGGACCCCCCTACAGTAGGTGTGCTAATATTAAGGAACAAGAATATATATGATTATGGGGTGGGGATTCGAATGGCTTCTGAAATATAAAGCCTTTTATGAAGTGGAAGGGCGGGGCACATTGCCTCAGCACAAAGAGACCCCCAGGTTGGTGTGATTGAACGAGTCATATCATAAGGAACAAGTATATGGTTCAGGGGTGGGGATCTGAACTATTTCTGAGATAAATGGCTTTTAATGAAGTAAAACAATGGGGCATGGCCTGGGCATGCCACGGGGACTCCCAAGCTGGTGTCACTGAATGCGTCTTATCATAAGTAAGATGAATATATACGGTTTAGGGTGGGGCTAAGAACAGTTTCTGAGATATAAGGCCTTTTGTGAAGTGGAGGGGTGGGGCAAGGCCCCAGGAGACTCCCAGGTTGGTTTCAATGAATGTGTCTTATCATAAGAAACAAGAATATATATGGTTTAGGGAGTAGCCATCTGTAGGGTTTCCGAGATATTGTGAGATTATGAAATGGAGAAGGTGGGGCATGGCCCCAGCACATCCCTGGGGACCCCCAGGTTGGTATCACTGAATGCGTCTTATCATAATGAACAAGAATATATATGGTTTAGGGGTGAGGATCTTAACGGTTTCTGAAATATATGGCCTTTTGTGAAGTGAAGGGGTGGGGCAAGGCCCCCGCCCATCCCTGAGGACCCCCCAGAATGTGTCTTTTCATAAGGATCAAGAATATATATGGTTTAGGGGCCGGGATCTGTAATGTTTTTGTGAGATATTGGGCCTTTTATGAAATGGAGGGGGTGGGGCATGGTCCCGGCGCATCCCGGGGACTCCCAGGTTGATGTCACTGAATGGGTCTTATCATAAGGAACAAGAATATATATGGTTTAGATGTGAATGGTTTCCAATATATTGGGCCTTTTTTAAGTGGAGGGGGTGGGGCATGGCCTCGGCGCATCCCTGAGGACCCCTAGGTTGATGTCACTGAATGCGTCTTATCATTAGGAACAAGAATATATATGGTTTAGGGGTCGGGATCTGAATGGTTTCTGTGATATATGGCCTTTTATGAAGTGGAGGAGGTGGGGCATGGCCCCGGCACAACCTGGGGGACCTTCAGGTTGGCATAAAAGCATACGGCTGAGAGAAGTTTACTCAAGAAACATTTCTATAAAAGTTTTGTCAAAATATCTGCAATGACTTGGCAGTAAATGCCATTTTTCAATTTTCCCCATTATAAGTCTATGGAAACTCTAAGTTGCCATAGCAACCAAACTAATGAGCCGATTTTCATAAAAAACACAAACTTTCAATCCCCCAGCCCAAGGATGCTACAGATAAAATTTGGGCCCAATCGGACCAGTGGCTTCAGAGGAGAAGATGTTTAAACGTGTTGACGTCACACGACGACGCAGACGACGCAGACGCAGACACAGACGCCGACGGACAACTGCCTATCCTATAAGCTCCCCCGGAGCCTTCGGCTCTGGTGAGCTAAAAATCGTCTTCTCTGAAACCGCAAGGCCCAGTTCTCTGATATTTGGTATGAAGCTTCATCTAGTGGACCTCTACCAAGAGGGTTTATATGCATGGACGGTCCAACTCGCACCACTTTTCCTGGACATGCTTAGAACCTCCAAGCGATTTACCAGTACTCGCGTGCAGTTGGGTTCAGCTCTGCGTGGAAGCATCATGTAGCCATCTGTGTCTTCAAGCCACGATAGGCGATGGCTGATTTAGCTCACCTGTCAAGTAGAGACAATGTGAGCTTTTGTGATCACTTTTTGTCCATCGGCCGTCGTGCGTCCGTCCACCCGTAAACAATTTCTTCAAATGACGTCTCCTAAATTTCTGATCGGATTTTCTCCGAACTTCACACGAATGATCCTTAGGCGGTCCCCTTTCAAAGTTGTCCAAATTGTTCCGATCCGTTGCACATCTAGGTCACAGGAGCAAAAAATAGATTTTTTTTTTCTGAAAACTTAAACAAAAATCGTCTTCTCTGAAATCGCAAGGCCCAGTTCTTTGAAATTTGGTATGACGCTTCATCTAGTGGACCTCTACCAAGATTGTTCAAATTATAGCCTTGGGGCCATAAATGCCGCGCCGGGACCCTCCAGTTTTACATAGATTTGTTGAGGGAAAACCTTTAAAAATTTTCTTGTCTGAAACCAGAAGGATTTGGTATGAAGTTGTATCCAGTTGTATCTACAAAGATTGTTCAAATTTTAGCCCTGTGCCCAAAAAGGCCCCCGCGCCGGGGCCCACCGGTTTTACATACACTTATAGAGGGAAAACCTTTAAAAATCTACTCGTCCGAAACCAGAAGGCTCAGGTCTTTGATATTTGGTATGAAGCTTCATCTAGTGGACCTCTACCAAGATTGTTCAATTTATAACCCTGGGGCCAAAAATGCCGCGCCGGGGCCCACCAGTTTTACATAGATTAATAGAGGGAACACCTTTAAAAATGTTCTTGTCTGAAACCAGAAGGATTTGGTATGAAGTTGTATCTAGTGAATCTCTGCCAAGATTGTTCAAATTATAGCCCTGCGCCCCAAAAGGCCCCCGCTCCGGGACCCACCGATTTAACATAGACTTGTAAAGGGAAAACCTTTGAAAATCTACTCGTCTGAAACCAGAAGGCTCAGGTTTTTTTATTTGGTTTGAGGCTTCATCTAGTTGACCTCTACTATGATTGTTCATACTGTAGCTCTGGGGCCAAAAATGGCCCTGCCCCGGGTCCCACCGGTTTTACATCGCTTTATATAGGAAAGCCTTCAAAAATCTTCTTGTCTGAAACCAGAAGGCCCAGGACTTTGGTATTTGGTGTGAAGCTTCATCTGGTGGACCTCTACTATGTTTGTTCAAATTATAGCCCTTGGGAAAGAGGTGGCTCCGCCACGATGTCCACCAGCTTTACATAGACTTGTTTATGGAAAACCTTTAAAAATCTTCTTGTCTGAAATAATATACTCCAATCTCTATCTATGTTTAGTCGTTGGTAAGCAATAACCGGCACTAAACTGGTCCGGCATCCGTCTGCTGTCTGGTCCAAATTATAGACCAGTGTCGCTAACATGCATCTGTTGCAAAACCCTGGAGCATATATTAGTAAGCAACATCAACAAGCACTTAGCCTTTGAGAGCATTCTTGCTGACTGTCAACATGGTTTCCGGAGTCAAAGGTCTTGCGAAACGCAGCTTGTTCAATTTTACCATGACATTGTGAGCAATCTGGATGGGGCCATAAACCGTGGCCACAAACAGACTGACTTGATCATCATGGACTTCGCTAAGGCCTTTGACAAGGTACCTCACAGAAGGCTATTGCATAAACTGGAGTACTATGGGATAAGAGGATATACACATAGGTGGATTAGCTCATGGCTCTCAGGGCGCTCACAACAAGTTGTATTTGATAACCAAGCGTCTGATCCAGTCCTTGTTTTATCTGGAGTCCCCCAAGGTTCGGTCCTTGGACCGGTCCTTTTCTTGGTTTTCATTAATGATCTCCCCGATAATATCAGGTCATCGGTCCGTTTGTTTGCTGATGATTGTGTCCTGTATAGGAACATATATTCTCCTTCTGACTGTCTTATTTTACAAGATGACCTGGATCAACTTGCACAGTGGGAGGCCGATTGGCAAATGAAGTTCAGTGTGGCCAAATGTCACTCAATGAGGGTGTCACGACACCCTCCGGACAAGCAAATTAAGTTTGACTATACACTTCACCAGCAAATTTTGGAGCAAGTTCAATCCGACAAATATTTTGGTATCACCATCACTGATGATCTTGATTGGGGTCAACATATCTCTGAGAGTACATCTAAAGCAACTAGGACTTTAGGATTCCTTAGACGGAACTTGGCTTTTGCACCTAGGCAGACAAAGGATGTTGCATATAAAACATTGGTTCGCCCTCAACTTGAATATGCATCACCCATTTGGCATCCCTATGTTAAAACTCAGACTCAGCAGGTGGAGAAGGTGCAGAGGACAGCTGCTCGATGGACCTGCAGGCGATGGCGAAATAGAAGTAGCGTCGGTGACATGCTTAATGAGCTAGAGTGGCCGTCCCTGGAGGCCCGTCGTGAGCAGTCCTCCTTAATCTTCTTCTACAAGATACACTCTGATTCAGTGTTTAGTAATAAAGATAGGTACTTGACCCCTGTAACAGTGTCGACCCAAACAAGGGCATCAAAAGTAAACGACTCATAATATCTTAGATACCAGTCCTATAGTGATGCCCTGAAGAACTCGTTCTTTCCCAGAACTATTCCCCAATGGAATAGTCTTCCCTCCTCTGCGGTAAATGCCAAGTCCGCAGAAGAGATTAAAGCCCGTAAAGTGTAAGATTGAGACTCGGAGGTATGCATTTTAGGATACCTCTGTTATGCAGATTGTAAATAGTTTTAAGGACGCATCCAGTGCCTCTCTTTTTTCAGCTAAATTCTAAATTTAGCCACCCAATCAACTGAGGTAATGGCCAAATATGACCGATTCAGTATAAGAAGATAGATAGATAGATACCGGACTGGTCTGGTACCAGTCTTGAATAGTTAAATAGTGGAATCAGTTTGCTCAAGCGCTAGAATTGTGCATGCATAGCATACCAGTCTGGTCTTTACAAGACTGGCTCGGTAAGTCTGGAATGGCTGAATTTGAGCCCATGATAGCGGAACAATCTAGCCTGTACCACACTGGACTGGATTAAAGTAATAAAGTTTTATCCCTTCTTGTGATATGCATCCCGAAAACATGCCTTTATAAATTTGACCCCCCTTGAACCCCACTTTTATATAGTAAAACTGGGGTTTACAGGGGTAAACCTTACTTTTCTTATTTCTGCTCTAAAATATAGATTGTGGGTAGTCGTTAGAACCGCTTCAATGAGGCGGTTCTAACGAGTGCCTACAATCTATATTTTGAGCAGAAATAAGAAACATATCACAATTTTTCATCTTAATCGGCGATAAAGGTGGTGATGTATTTGTATAGGTGTGTTTTCGTAATGGACTCAGCTGTTTTTTTTTTTCTTTTTCAGTATTATCTCTGAACTGTTACAAGTGTCATTCTTTCAACAACACCGACCGTCATTGTGGAGATCCTTTCCATCCGTACTACGGGAAATATGTAAAAGATTGCACAGCTGGGAAAGAGAACAGAATTGGAGAGTTTCCTGCCAAACACTGCATTAAGCTCATTGGAAAAACAGGTAATTTACTGCCAAAACACTGCATTAACACTTTCAGCCAGTTGCAAAGGTTTCTGTGACGGGCTGGGATGGTTAAGCTAATTCAAATCAATTTTACATCATGAAAACACGCCTATATAATTTTGATCCCCTTGAACCCCACTTTTGTATATTAAAACTGGGGTTTACAGGGGTAAACCCTTTCTCTTATTTCTGCTCTAAATTATAGATAAGTGGTACTCGTTAGAACCGCATCAATGAGCGGTTCTAACGGGTACCACAGTGGCGGTTCTAACGAGTACCCACAATCTATATACAGTCGAACTTCAATGGCTCGAACACCTTTGGGACCATGAAAATCTGTTCGAGACAGGGGTAGTTCGAGCCACTGAGGGCTAATGCCAGGAGGCATAACGACATACTTTAGGACATCTTTTTCTGTGTTCTATAATGAAAATGTATGCTGTGTGTACTCATTAGAATCGCCTCATCGAGGCGATTCTAATGAGTACACACAGCATACATTTGCAAGATTAAAGACGAAAATATACTATTTTTTACTCTCCCTATTTCTTACGTACAGAAATTCCCTAGGGACTCAAGAACGGGTTCGACTCAGCCATGGTAAACGAGCCATCGGTGTTCGAGCCATCGAAGTTCTACTGTATGTTTTTTCGGCGGTATAATTTGCAATGTATTTTTATAGGAGTGTTTTCGTAATGAACTCTAGGAAGTGTAAAGTCGTGTACAAACCATATATCTTTGTCGGCATTCAACTTTTGGCTGCACGTATTATATTGTCAATTTCAACTTCTTTGTCTATCGACACCGTCGAATTCAAGTCCGTCCGTCCGTCCACACATCTCAAGTGATGGAATTCAAGTTATTCAATCTCTTCTAGGCTTTTTATACAACCTACAAGGAAAATAGAAATATGTAAAGTTATTTTCAATGAACCATCCGCAACTATTATTGACATTTATGCCGTTGGCGCAAAGGATTAAGCCTTTTACTGTGCCCTGACCTTCTCGGCTTACCTGTACAGAATGTCTTGTTGGAAATAGCAGACGCTTTAATGGAAAATAATTTTTAAACAAATATAACTTATTTATTTTTCAGTTTGACAAAAATGTTCCGATTTAATCTAATTGTCCGTTTAAATACCTTTAAAAAGATTACAAATTAGTGGAACTTTTATTTAATTAGATGGCGGCATTTTTTATTTTCAAATTAACAACCCTTAATCCTTATATGAAGCATACAAAACTGTGGAAAAACAACGACAGTACCCTACTTTAACGACTAAAAGCTTCACTTTCTGTTAATATTGCTAACAATCGCCTGCATCAGACGCAATCTGGTTACAATATTGTGCATTTTGATAGCAATTATAATATTTCAAAATTATATTTAATAACGGCATTTTGCGATTAAATTTGGAGCTTATTCAGAAAAGGCTTTATCGTCTACACAGGCGTGTAATCCCTAAGCGTGTCATTCTCCGTCGACCGTGAAATGAACTCATCTCCTTGGAATGTAAATTAATCTAAAATGCGGTGTCTGATCTGCGTCTTATTTATTTATTTATTTATCAATCTAAAATGCGGTGTCTGATCTGCGTCTTATTTATTTATTCATGTATTTATTTTTCATGACCCGATTAGATTTTTATACTTACTAAGCAATTTAAACAAACATTGCTAGTTATAAGATTACAATTGAAAGAAAGAAAGACAGAAAGAAAGAAATAAAGAAAGAAAGAAAGGTGCCGTATGTGCAGGCTAATCTGACATTTCGCTGTTCGCATTTTCGCATTTGTGACATTTCGCTTTTCGCACATTGTTTGGATTGAATACAAGAACACAAAAGAGATGTTTGTATTTTTCCTTTTCGTAACATAACGTTTGATTACTAATTCCGTCTGCATGGAGTGTTGGTTATATTTAGAACCAGCTCATTACGATTTATTTGTTTTTATATTAATGTATTTATTTCAACTGTTAAATGATTTATTAAGATCAGGGTATACCCCTTTTCTGGTTTCCATCATACCGTGGAAAAGAATATGCATGTAAACCAAACTTTATATATTGAACAGTCGGATAATCAGGGATCCGCATGATTTTAACATAACACAAAAACATAGTTCGATAGTACTTGCTTCTTATTCTTCTATATTATTTTAGTCAATGTTGGTTTTTCATCACAGCAACAAGCCGTGTACGGAACATCCCCTTTAGCCATGCTTTATATAGAGAAAACTGGGGTTTACTGTGGTATTCATTTTTGTATTTCTTCTCCAAGACATAGGTTGTGGGTGCTCGTTAGAGCCACCTCAATGAGGAGGTTCTAACGAGAATACAAAACAGGTTTTGAGTATCGATAAATTTTCATTAACAAATTAACTGTTTTGAGATATCAAGAATACCCTACTAAGCCGCACGGAAAGAAAGAAAGAAAGAAAGATGCCGTATGTGCAGGCTAATCTGACATTTCGCTGTTCGCATTTTCGCATTTGTGACATTTCGCTGTTCGCACATTGTTTGGATTGAATACAAGAACACAAAAGAGATGTTTGTATTTTTCCTTTTCGTAACATACGTTTGATTATTAATTCCGTCTGCATGGAGTGTTGGTTATAATTATTTAGAACCAGCTCATTTCGATGTATTTGTTTTTATATTTATGTATTTATTTCAACTGTTAAATGATTTATTAAGATCAGTGTATACCCCTTTTCTGGTTTCCATCATACCGTGGAAAAGAATATGCATGTAAACCAAATTTTATATATTGAACAGTCGGGTAATCAGGGATCAGCATGGTTTTAACATAACACAAAAACAGTTCGAAAGTACTTGCTTCTTATTCTTCTATATTATTTTAGTCAATGTTGGTTTTTCATCACAGCAACAAGCCGTGTAAGGAACATCCCATGGTTTATATATAGAGAACTGGGGTTTACTGTGGTATTCATTTTTGTATTTCTTCTCCAAGACATGGGATGTGGGTGCTCGTTAGAGCCACCTCAATGAGGCGGTTCTAACTAGAATACAAAACCGATTTTGAGTATCGATACATTTTCATTAACAAATTAACTGTTTTGAGATATCAAGAAAACCCTACTAAGCTGCACGGATAAGTTATCGTAATTTATTTATTTAAAATTTATTTATTACTCAATACATTGATTGAAGGTACTATTTAGAACCAGCTCATTCTGTTTTTTTTTTTTTTAATTTATTTATGCATCACGTGAACATGTCCATGAAATGAAGACCGCCTTAAACCCCAGTTTATATAGAGAAAAAGGGATTTACGGGGGTATTCATTATTTTTCTTATTTCGGCTCCAAGACATAGGTTGTAGGTACTCGTTAGGCGGTTCTAACGAGCACACACAACCTATGTTTTGAGCATGATTTTGACTTAATAAACACAAAACATAGAAAGATTTCAATTTGGCGCTTCTGTGCCCATAATCAACGTTTTATTACGCTAAGGGGAAAATATCACGGATATTTAAGCAAAAGACAATTATCGCTTTTATGACACGTGGATTGTGTATTGCGTTCCGGCTACCGACCGTCAGGAAGCCCGAAGATTACTGGACACGCGTGCAAGGTATAATGGATTACCTTATTTCCGGAAAGATTGAGTCATGGGTACTACTGTGCATTCTCTATTCATATGAAGTATTGGTGCTATTTAGATAATGAGTACCGCTTAGAGGATCTAAGCCGGTGCGATTCGGAACGTCAATGCATATAAACCCTATTGGTTTCACTGGGCGGCAGGGCTTAAGATGTCATTTGATCTCAATGTCGGGTACAAGTCCCACAAAATTGGAAGCAACGTCTCCAAAATGACATACACAGTGTTGACGGGGACGTTAAACCTCGAATCAAGCAAAGAAATTAACAATCAATGAACCTTTCTTTCCAGAATAAATATTTGATGTTTGAATTTGCAGTATGTTATTATAGATAATAAAAAATGTTTACAGGTAAATAAAGAGTAATTAAAAACTAATGCTTCGTTTTATATTTTTGATTAGTCATAGTTAATTTCAAACAGTGTAAGTTAGCGTTACCTTACATGGATATTTTACAATATTGAATGATCATTGTGACCATTATGATAACACATCCGTGTGAAATAATGCATTCTTAAGGTTGCAGAAAACGGTTATTAAAAAAAATGTGTTGTAGTTTATTACTACTTTAAATATAGGTTGTGGATCTTGTTAGAACCGCCTCGCTTCTAACGAATACCCACAACATATGTTTGGGACAAAAGTAATAGAAAAATATATATGTATGTTCCAGCAAACATCAGTTTTCTCTATATAAAGTTGGATTTAGAAGGGGTGTTCATCAGTGACATGGACTTGTTAACATTATAATGGTAGTCAAGCAGATTTAAGTGCATTTTTGACGGGAAAGCCCAAACATGGACACTTATGCTGGAAACAGTGCATGCTCAGATCAGACGTCGAGCTTAGATCAGGGCCTTTGCTGTCAATCCATTACGGCCTCCGCCCATCGGGGTTTGAAGAAATAGATCGGGCTGCATGATGCTTCCACGCAGAGCTGAACTGACTGCACAGCACATGAGTACTAGTAAACTGCATGGGGGCTCTAAGCCTGCCCATGAAAAGTGGTGCGAGTTGGACCGTCCATGCAGATAAACCCTACTGGTTTCATTGGGTGTTGGCCATGTACCTCACAAATACGGCAATTCTTCAACAAAACTTACCAATGAATACACGAGTTCAAGATTTTAACCCTTATCTTGCTGTTCACGACAACCCCTATCTTTGCAAACAGTGTAGATCCAGATCAGATGTCTTCTCAGGATCTACACTGTTTGGCATTCAGTTTATGAATTTGTAGCAATAAATTACATCAAGTAATTTGATTTGTTCATAGACAGAAATGGGTGTGGCTTAAATGAATATTCAGCAAGATAAGGGTTCTAACGAGGCGGTTCTAACGAGCACCCACAATCTATATTTTAGAGCAGAAATAAGAAAAATAAAGTTTACCCCTGTAAACCCCAGTTTTACTATATAAAATTGGGGTTCAAGGGGGTCAAAATTATATAGACGTGTTTTCATGATGGTTGAAAATGAATAGAAAACAAATAGACTATGTTTCTAAAATCATGGGTTATATAAAGCCCGCTACAAGTTGAGCCTGATTGTGAAGCGAAAACTTGATAACAGGATATTGGCTCTGAAGGGTCGGAACATAAATTTCTATCCGAGGGTAAAATCACGGATTTGCTTGTCTGGTGTGCAAGAAATTCTGGGTCACTCATGCAAATTCCTGTTCCAGAAGGTAGGCCTAGGGTGTGTCTGGTAGCTTCTATAAGAATGCGGTTCTGATAACAAATGCGGAAAAAAAATCAGTGATAAAAGTACGTTCAAAAAGCGGTTTCCAGCATGTCAAGCAACTGTTACATGTTCCAGTACACAAATCCTAATTTTGAAGTCTGAAAAAGGTCAACATAACGTAAACACACCTATACAAATACATTTTATCCTTTATCGCCCACCCCTCCCCCCCCCCCCCCCCCCAAAAAAAAAAAAATGAAAATTTTAAGATAAAAATTGTGATATTTTTCTTATTTCTGCTCAAAATATAGATTGTGGGTACTTGTTAGAACCGCCTCATCGAGGCGGTTCTAACGAGTACCCACAATCTATATTTTAGAGCAGAAATAAGAAAAATAAGGTTTACCCCTGCAAACCCCAGTTTTACTATAAAAAAAACTCGGGTTAAGTGGGGTCAAAATTATATAGGCGTGTTTTCGTGATGAATGTATTGCCGCACCCTCTCTACAGCGGAAGGAAGATAATGACCGCAGAAAAGATGTCATGATCAGTCTCTACGAAAGGACACCGCCGATCCCACAGACATCGAACCGCGAACCCCTGAGGACCACAACTTTCCATGAAGGAAAGTAGTTCGGGTTAGGGTTGTTGGCTTGACCAACAGGTACGTCAGATAGAGACAAAAATCTCACGGACATGCTGGAGGAACGGGAAATCGAATATGCGGCCCCTGTTTATAGACGAGTGCTTCACAGATTCTTTAACAGACGAAAAGTAAAATGATTTTCATCAGCAGGAAAATGAATGTTTTCATTACAGACAATGTCAACAAGATGAAAGCACTAACTTGTTAAGTTCATGCGGCGTTGCAAACAGGTGCTCATAAAAAGTGTATGAAGTTGGCTTGGAGTTTGGAGTATGGAGTTTGAAATTCGATTTATCCGTAGTAGTAAAGTATAGTAAAATATTAGTGAATGTTAGCGAAAACCGATATTCCAAGCCACTTTACTTTACTACAAGGGAAAAAATGGAATTTCAAACGCCATACTCCAAACTCCAAGCCAACTTCATACACTTAATCAGAATTGAATTGTTACAAATGACATTAGCACACTAGTAATTATTTACCCTGTGAGCAGTCTGGCTCACTTGTGATGGCGTCCCTGCAGGCACACAACGTTGAACCAACGTTGAAACAATGTTTTCAACGTTTTTTCAACGTTGGTTCAACATATGAAACCAGGAAATTGAAACGAAATATATTAAAAAGTATCACACTTTTAGCCACTTTACTTTACTACAAGGGAAAAATGGAATTTCAAACGCCATACTCCAAACTCCAAGCCAACTTCATACACTTAATCAGAATTGAATTGTTACAAATGACATTCGCACACTAGTAATTATTTACCCTGTGAGCAGTCTGGCTCACTTGTGATGGCGTCCCTGCAGGCACACAACGTTGAACCAACGTTGAAACAATGTTTTCAACGTTGTTTCAACGTTGGTTCAACATATGAAACCAGGAAATTGAAACGAAATATATTAAAAAGTATCACACTTTTAGCGACCTGTATCAGGTATATCTGGTGTTCATTATGCATTGAATCGAAAACCATGTGTATATTAGTCACAATATTTATGAAAAAGAGTTGAGGATAGGTCCCACACCAAACCGTCAACGTGCCTGAGCTTGCGTTTAAAAAGAGTGATCCGATACAGGTAGGCCTAGAAAAACCTACCAAATTTCCAATCTCCACGTGCTTTGGTTTGCGTTTAAAGAGAGTGATCCGGAACACGCATGCCTAGACCAGTCTACCCACTGTCACATCTATACATGCCACAATCAACTGTACTTTTATAAAACTTATAGCATCATAAAAATCTTTCCATCTGAATTAAAAAACAAAACAAAAAAAAAACATGCTTTCGAAGATAGTTCGTTAAATAATGCAGACAGCTCTGCTTCCTTTCATATCTGTCCACAGTGCTTCAGAGGTTTGCCTGCTTGCATGAAGCGTGTATTTCATAACGAAAACACGCCTATACAAATACATTGTAAATTTTACCACCGAAAAATGAAAAATTTCAAATGAAAAATTTCGATATTTTTCCTATTTCTGCTCTAAACATAGATTGTGGATACCCGTTAGAACCGCCTCAACGAGGCGGTTCTAACGAGTACCCACAATCTATGTTTTTGAACAGTAAAAAGAAAAATAATGTATACCCCTGCAAACCCCGGTTTTACTTTTTTACTTTATAAAAGTGGGGTTCGAGGGGTTAAAAATCATATAGACATGTTTTCGTGAAGAGTGTCTGAAAATTATAGGCATGTGGAATTGTCATGGCATCAGATGACAAGAAGGTGAAGTTAGCAGCAGAACGAAATGGTCAAGTTAGCAGAACAGCAGGACCAGCTGAACAATTGGAAAAGTTAGCAAAACAGCAGAACAAGCAGAACAAATGGTCAAGTTAGCAGACCAGCAGAATAATAAAAGCAATAATAATCCTAATTAAAATAATAATTATAACAATTATTATAAATAACAATAATAATAACAACAAAAACAATAATATTGGCGACGACTGAATATTTAAGAAAGTTGTAAATTTTTTAGCAGTAAATTACAGTTTGGAGATCAGTTGTAAAATAAGTAAAATCACGAATGATTTATCTGCTTACAACTGACCGACAAACTGTAATTAATATCCGTAATAACAACTGCTGGAACGTTTTGTTTTGTTCAAGGTGTTTGTATCACATTCCGAAATCTTGCTCTATTGGCCTGGAATCGGGTGATTCATACAAGCTGCTAGATTTTTTTCTTTCTTTCCACTTATGCTGACATCGGTCATACTTGACCATTTACGGGCCTCCGTGGCCTAGTGGTTAAGAGCGCTGACTCTTGATCATTAGGTCTCTCAACGCTGTGGTTCGAGCCTCGCTCGGGTCACATGTGAGACGCCAAGTTCTGCAACGGAAGGTCAGGTGGTTTTTCTCCGGGTACTCCGGTTTTCGCCCACCTCTGATAAACGATCGGCTCGATATGAGTGAAATAATCTTGAAAGGGCCGTAAAACCAAAACACAAAAAAAAAAAAAAAAAAAAAAAAAAAAAAATACTTGACCATTAATCGCAGGTGTACGAGGGTCGTTCAATATTTAACTGGCCTAACCAAGGTACTGACCCGTGGCAAGTATAGGCTTTGCACACATTATACATCAATGCCTTAACCCATTCATCACCAGAAACCCCTAAAGGGGTACCTTGGCAAACAGTGCAGGCCCAGATCAGACGCCGCAGAACGCGATGTCTGATCAGGGCCTACACTCTTTGCTCAAAGTTCAGTCGTTTTCCAAACAAATTTTGAAGAAAACACAACCTGGCACCCCCAAATTTTTAAATGGACTCCGGCTATATATAAGGAGGAAGATTCCATTTGGTACAAAAAGGGTTACACATGGTTACACAGATTGTATTGGTCGGTCTCGTATTAGTAGTCCATGCGAGGTAAATAAAATGGCAGGGGTCAGTGTTGCACAAGTGTGTGTGTGTAGGGGGCTCCGTTAATGCCCCGGTGAACCTTGTGGCATTCATCCCGGCCAATGATGCCAATGTAGCATGTTCTGACACAGACATTTTATCATTTATCACTGCTGCCGGTGATCGAACTGGATGCCTCTTGCATCAGAGACAAGTGCGCTAGCCACTGTGTGTGTGTGTGTGTGTGTGTGTGTGTGTGAATTCGGGTTTAACGTCGCTTTCAACAATTTTTCAGTCATATCACGACGGTGTCTGGTTGCGACAGGGAGCTCAATGCTCACTTTTATAGTGCTGTCTCACTGAAGTATCATGTCCCAGACACGAAACATGATACCACACCCAGTCACATTATCCTGACACTGGATCGACCAGTCCTAGCTCTACCCCGTAAATCTGAGTGCCAAACGAGGAGCAGCTAGTACCATTTTTAACGACTTTGGTATGTCGCGGCCCGGGATCGAACCCGTGACCTCCCGTTCCCCGGAGCGGACACTCTACCAACTGAGCTATCGGGGCCGGTGCGCTAGCCAGTGAGCTACCACGTTCTTAAAGGGGATTTTGAGTGAAAAAGACCGAAGTGGAAACTTTTCTTAAACACTTTAAGACATGACTAACCAAACAATTTCAGACCCTTGCTGCTGCTGACATTTATAAATAATCGTTCTTCTCCCGAACAATTAGAGACCCCAATTCGATTATTTCGACAGCTGAATGTGCTGAGGATCGTCTAGCAAAGCTTACCTCTTTGGTTAGAGCTAGGGACTAACTTCCCATATCACAACCTCACAGGTCCAGGTGTATGAATGTCATTTGACGTGTCACCACTCACCAGTCACAATTCTGATTCTGAACATTTCATAAGGCCTAAATGGCTGAAACTATTGATATAATATTCGGTTCTGTAGTGTACTCCTATAACCGTTTTATTAGACTGAACCTAGCTATTTAACATTTGTCCACTTCATGACATGCAAAGTGTATCTGCCATCACCAAATACGCACAGAAGCAGCCTGTGTCGTCATATATTTGTTAAATGTTCTTAAGGGGAATGGGAACACCTGGCAGAGTTTTCCGCCATTTTTCAAAGGAAGATAACTTTCGGGACTTCCTGTTCGCTTTCGCTTTTCTATAAGCCCTGTCCCAAGGAAAAGGGGCCAACTCTTAAAGGAAAGAATTTGCTTCTGAGTCGCAAACTCTTTTTTCTTTAAGAGTTGACCCCTATTGCCATGGGAAACAAAAATACCTTTGGAGGAGTTGCATCCCACGAAGGTGTTCCCATTCCCCTTAATATCAAACAAAAACAACAATTTTCATCATGAAGGCAGTAGTTGGGATTTGTCTTTTCCTACAGCCATAAAACATGGCATGCACAACCATATGGCAGATTTAATAGATTATTTGTCATAACTTGAACAATCACACATAATAATTGGAGACAAAACATATGGAAGTATGCGATATTGTTGCTATGGAAACCAATTCTTGACCAAATTGTTTGAATATGTATATATATAGATTAACGAGCTCATAAGACTATTTCAGCATATAATTAAGAAGTCATAAGTGTGTTTACCGAACACTCCTCGCAAAACAATGGGATGTTTACATTTCCAGTGTAAAGTCTAATGTAAATCTAATGAAAACAATGTAGTTCATACTTTCACGAACGCATCGAGTCACACGATTTTCAGTGATGTCAAGTTACGTCAATCTGAACTATGGTTCTCTACGGGCGTTGGTGACGTCAACGATGTAAGCATTATTTCGCCAAGTGATGAGGGGCAAAGAATGTAAATATAAAAAGTAAACTTAATTTTTATGCTTTTCCTGGTAGTATGAACGGCAGTGGGTCGCTAGAAAAGTTAACATAAACCCCTTCGGGGTCCATTTACTTTGCACGGGTCGCTAGCAAAGTTTACATGAACCCCTTTGGGGCTCATTTTCTTTGCACGCGACCCACTGCGTTCATACTTTCATGAACAGCAGAAAAATAAAATACATTTCCTAAATACCATCTACTTTATTGATGGTGCGTGTTACGTTCCAATAACAACTAAGGTCATATGGAAACGGGTGATCGGTTTCAAGAATCATCCGAAGGTCTGGAGAAGCCCGGAAGACAGCTAGTATATTGGTATCTTAATCTGAGTATTTCAAGTTTATGCAATTTTCCCATTTTTAACAAAATATACATCACGTTAACAAATCCGTGAAATGAACACGACGGTAAACCCCACTTTATGTAGAGAAAAATGGGGTGTACGGGGATATTGATTAGTTTTCTTATTTATGCTCAAAGACATAGGTTGTGGGTACTCAGTAGAACCGCCTCGACAAGGCGGTTCTACTGAGTACCTACAACCTATGTTTTGATTATAAATAAGAATAATATCACACATTTTCATCAGAAAAGTAACCATTTTTGAGATATGTAAGAATGCACTTAGTCACACGGGTGTCTCTTTGCATTGGTTCTCCTCACTGTATAGCAGGACCACTTTCGAAATCGAAGGGTAGCAGGTTACTTTTTGAAATGAGCCGGGGCAAAGCATTTCCTACAATTTACCTGTGCGTCCAGCGAAGAATCAGATCAGCTTGCGAATCCATATAGTCTCACCAGAGACTTCTCTTGCTGCAAGAAGAAGGACTGGTCCCTTAGCTATCTTGAGAGTGTTCAACGAAGACTCTGATCAGGCTGATCTGGGTCTTCGTTGGGCGCACATGTAAATTGTAGGAAAAGCTGTGTCCCGGCTCAAATGTTATTTAGAAAATGCCTTAACTTTTCGCATGCAGTGAAGATCATGATCAGACGTCTCAACTGGACCTGAACTGTTTGCAAATATCTCTTTCGGCGTTATTGTATTTTTGTATGGAGGATCTTACTTACACAAGTGGTCATTTCGTACGAAATTGACTCATAGCATTAGGTCCCTCACCGCTATGGGCTTCAACCTCGCTCGGGTCACATGTGAGATGCCAAGATGTGCAACAGAAGTTCTGTTGATTTTTTTCTACGAGTACTCTCGGGCTTTTCTCCTCGTCTGATGACTGATCGGCTCGATATTATAAATGAAATTATCTTCGAAGGATGGCTAAACCAAAATGAAAAACATATTGTTATTTTATTGCAGATGACGGGATAGAGATGGTGTTTAGAGGCTGTTCTTTAGAGTCACTCGACAGTCAGTGCGGGGACTTCAAATTCGAGGGTGTCAGATACAAAGGCTGTGTGACATCATGCGAAGACAATGGATGTAACAATGCAAACAGTTTCAAATTCGATCTCTATTTACGCGTAACAACACTTTTAGTTTTGAACAGTATACTTGCTGTTTCTAGGACGGAACTATTGTGATATAACGAGATATATATTTTACCCACAACCCTGCAGACATAACTGACGTAATTGTGACGTAACATCAACGTTGGTGCAACGTCATGACGTTTATGAAACGTTATATCAACGTCGGTGCAACATCATGACGTTGATTTAGCAACGTGTGCCTGCTGGGAAGTTAGCGACGTGTGCCTGCTGGGAAGTTGTCAAGCAAAAATTGTATTGCAGACCACAATCGGGCAAAGCATATGAAACTATTTTCGCTGGATTTTTTTCTTTGAGAAGAAAAAAAAAAAAAAAAAAAAACATAAAAAATATTTTCGAATGTCGTCTGCTACTATAATGATTCATGTCAACCCATAAGACGTCAATGACATCAAATATCATCTGTTTTGTTGTCTGCTGGTTACTTTAAAAGTCAGTGTTGCAAACAGTGTGCACCCAGATCAGATTGCTGGTCTATGAGTCCACTCTCTTTGCTTGTGTGCAAAAATATATTTTGAAACGTGTGCAATATAAACAGACGAGTTGCAGTTTTTCTTGACACCTTAAGGGAATGGATACAACTTCAGGGGAGGGAACTCCTGCAAAGTATGTTTGCCTCCCATGTCAATAGGGCTCAACCCGTAAAGGAAAGGATTTGCCCCTGAGGAGCAAATTCTTTCCTTTAAGAGTAGAGACCTTTTTCAGTGGCACAGGGATTAAAGAAAGGCAAACAGGAAGTTCCAAAAGTCGTCTCCCTTTGAAAAACCGTGGGAAAATCTGCAAGCTGTTCCCATTCCTCATAGGGGTTAACGAATAACAAGCAATCAAGATGATAGAGTGGCTTATATTTCTTCAACAGGGCAATAAGTGAGTGGCTCACTACAATGTGGCTCACTGCACCAGGGCTTAAACCAACATATGTAAATATGTACAATATGAATTATTGTTTTTGTTTGATTTGAGGTTTAACGTCCCCGTCAACACTGTAAAGGTCATTTTGGAGACGTTGCTTCCAATTGAGGGACTTTTACCCGACATTGAGATGAAATGACATCTCAAGCCCTGTCGCCCAATGAAACCCATAGGATTTACTAGCATGGACGGTCCGCCTCGCACCGCGGTTCCTTGACAGGCTTAGATTCTCTAAGCGGTTTACCAGTACTAGTGTGCGGGCCGGATTCAGCTCTGCGTGGAAGCATCATGCAGCCCATATATTACTTCAAGCCCCTATGGGCGGGGGCAGACAATATGAATTATACATGGACATTAAAAGTCAGTGTTGCAAACAGTGTGCACCCAGATCAGATTGCTGGTCTATGAGTCCACTCTCTTTGCTTGTGTGCAAAAATATATTTTGAAACGTGTGCAATATAAACAGACGAGTTGCAGTTTTTCTTGACACCTTTAGGGAATGGATACAACTTCAGGGGAGGGAACTCCTGCAAAGTATGTTTGCCTCCCATGTCAATAGGGCTCAACCCGTAAAGCCTGAGGAGCAAATTCTTTCCTTTAAGAGTAGAGACCTTTTTCAGTGGCACAGGGATTATAGAAAGGCAAACAAGAAGTTCCAAAAGTCGTCTCCCTTTGAAAAACCGTGGGGAAAATCTGCAAGTTGTTCCCATTCCTCATAGGGGTTAACGAATAACAAGCAATCAAGATGATAGAGTGGCTTATATTTCTTCAACAGGGCAATAAGTGAGTGGCTCACTACAATGTGGCTCACTGCACCAGGGCTTAAACCAACATATGTAAATATGTACAATATGAATTATTGTTTTTGTTTGATTTGAGGTTTAACGTCCCCGTCAACACTGTAAAGGTCATTTTGGAGACGTTGCTTCCAACTGAGGGACTTTTACCCGACATTGAGATGAAATGACATCTCAAGCCCTGTCGCCCAATGAAACCAATAGGATTTATTAGCATGGACGGTCCGCCTCGCACCGCGGTTCCTTGACAGGCTTAGATTCTCTAAGCGGTTTACCAGTACTAGTGTGCGGGCCGGATTCAGCTCTGCGTGTGCGTGGAAGCATCATGCAGCCCATATATTACTTCAAGCCCCTATGGGCGGGGCAGACAATATGAATTATACATGGACATTAATGAACAATAAGTCGCTGTTTTTCTGGCATCAGTTTTGTTTTTCCACGCCTATTTCGAAACAGGAGCCAAGAAAGCCAAATTTTCCTGTAACAGTACCTGTTTTAATGAAAACATCTAATTATATGGACAGGCGACAAGGGGTCTTGATTTCTTTGTCTGATTTAGTTTATACTTATTTATTTTAGTTCGATTTCGATGAAAGCTTCAAGCTTATTGAATCGCTCTCGAACATTCATTCCGGGTGTTTTCACGCGCGCGCGAGAGAGAGGCAGTGGCTTTTACACCACTGCTACCCATTTGCACCTGGGTGGAGTGGGGCAGTGTCATTACGTGTCTTGCCCAAGGACACACCTCGATACCGGTGGCCGGATTCGATCGCACAACCTCTCGATCATGAGTCGAACGCGCTAACCACTGTGCTATCGGGGCTGATTTGAGATGTAACGTGCCCGTCAACACTATTAAGGTCATTTTGGAGACGTTTCTTTCAACTTTGTGGGACTTTTACCCGAGCCCGTCTCCGTATGACCTTAGATGTTGGTGGGACGTAAAACTAAAACTCTTTTACCCGAGATGAAATGAAATCTGAATTCCTGCCGCCCAATTAAACCAATAGGGTTTATATGCATGGACGGGCCGACTCGCACCACTTTGCCTGGGCAGGCTTAGACCTTCTAATTGGTTTACCAGTACTCTTGTGCGGTCGGTTGCAGCTCTGCGTGGAAACACCATGCCGCCCAATCAAAGTTTTCGAGCTCCGATGGGCGGGGGCCAACAAGGTGTCTAGAAACAAGACTAACTCGCTCCGCTCTGTTATTATACACCCTTCTCAGTGTATGTGAAGAAACTTTGACTCGGCGAGAATCCTTATAGGGCAGATGAAAGTCTCTGATTATACTTAGTGCTCGGAAGCGCAGGTTGCTCCGAGTCTTCGCAAGGTGTACGTGCCCTTAGACCCATTTTCGCCTGGTGCGACCCAAATATCTTGTATCTTGTATCATATTTACTGTAAGACTAGCAAAGCCTGAAGGTGAACTTATTAAATGTACAGTAAAATTCAAATATTAAGACCACCTTTGGGACTGTTCAAAAGTGGTCTTTAAGGCCACTTTTGAACAGTCCCCAAGGTAGTCGCTAACGAGAAGACCCTGGGTGTATCAAACGCAAATTAAGGACAGCTAGAACTTTTTTTAATACGCGTTTAAAGGCAAAAATAGTCTTACACCCGTGGACACGAAACTGTTCAAACTCCTATGGAGGACCTTTTCAGGGAATCTATACATTGATTGGTCTCATTTGACAAGCACTCTTTCCATTTTTAGGTCTGAGTGATATTTATGGTGTAGTCTAAATTAATTGGACAGTGCAGAAGTCTACTACGAAATGTAAAACACTTTGTGTTTTGAATTTATTCCTGGTTTGCAGTTGACTAATATGATGTAAGGAAATATTGAATGGAATGAAATGAAGCCTGAAGTTTGAACGGATTTGTGTTTAACTGGTCTTAATAGGGGTAATTTGATGTATCGTTTTCTTGTCAGATATACTGAGCAGAAACAAAAGATAATTGAGCCAGTGGACGGTGAAAACGATCACAATAAGACCTGTGCGACCTGAAGAAAACAGAACCTGACAGCCCTTAATTTTGATTTGGACTTCTGCTATATATAAGGAGGAAGATTCTATTTGGTACAAAAAGGGTTAAAAGTTTTACCATACTAGGTCAATACGCCGGTTGTTCTGCGTCTATGTTGGTCGCACGAGTCTTAAGTAAGTTTCGTCGTGTGCTGGCTCAGTTATTAACCTTTTTGTAAAAACCAATACCAATACTTGTAACAAACTATTGACATTTTATTAAAAGTGACAACTAAACTGCCCAGAGGGCATACAATGTTGACTCAACGTTGAGTACATGCAGGGCGGAGACAATGAGTGTATTCTAACCCGCCCATCGGGGCTTAGGGAAATACATTGGGCTGCATGTTGCTTCCAGGCAGAGCTGATCACAAGAAGTACTGGTAAACCGCTTAGATGGACTAAGCCGGCCCAGGTAAAGTGATGTGCGTCAGACCGCCCAATGCATATAAGCCTTTTGGTTTCATTGGGCGGCAGGGCTTGATATGGCATTTCATCTCAATGTCGGGTAAAAGTCCCATAAATTGGAAGCAACGTCTCCAAGAAGACATAAATAGTGTTGACGTGGACTTTAAACCTCAATTCAAACAAACAAACATTGTGCGTACAAACCACAATTCAAACAAACAAACACTGTGCGTACAAACCAACATACGAAACGCCAAGTGAAAATTCATATCTAAATATATTTAAATTTCCAGTTTAAAATCAAATATAAACCTATAGAAAATAATGGAATTAAAACTTCCAATAAAGCATCGAGTCACATGATTTTCAGTGACGTCAAGTGACGTCAGTCTAAACCAAGGTTCTCTACGGGCATTAGGACGTCAAGGCCGTTCCGCTCTTTGTAGAAAAACAGCGTGTATTTTTTTCAGCTTTAATGTCCTCAAAGCATTTTGTTTCGCCCTGTGATTAGGGCAGAATGTAAATACAAAAAAAAAATAAACTTAATTTTTCCGCTTTTCATGAACTTTGGTTTGCACTCGAACCACTGCATTCATATTTTCATGAACAGCAGAAAAATAAAATTGATATCTGACTGCCTCTACATTTGCATCCATAATGATAACAAGTCCGTGCAAAGAATACCCTTGTAAACCCGACTTATTATAGAGAGGGGAATAACTGGTCGTTTACAAGGGTAGATTGCGTACAATTTATTTCTGATTGAAAGTTTAACAAAAAAGGACACACTGTATTTCTGTTCCAAAACATAGGAAGTGGGTACTAAGCGTGGCGGTTCTAACGAGCACTCACAGTCTATGTTTGGAGCTGTCAGTTTTCACCTAAAATGTTTAGTTCTATTCAAGTGAAAGGCATCATTATATTGCATAATGCTCCATATATGAGTCGCGTCATTGGAAAACCTGTTTTGCCATTTGCGCAACTAAAAGTGCAGGTCTGCCTGATCAACAACATGATGCTCCTGCCTACGATAGTACAATTCTAGTCTAGCTTGTGTAATCACTAAAATATAAAATTTCAAGACTCGTACTACAGTGTTTGTTTGTTTGTTTAATTTAAGAAATAGAATCTCTAGCAGTGATTTATTGAATGATATATCACTGCTTGGAGGTCAGTTGGAATGTAGATCAAATCACGAGCGCGTAGCGCGAGTGATTTGTCTACTTACAACTGACCGACAAGCTGTGATATATCACACAATAAATCACTGCTAGAGCTGATCTATTTCCATTCTAACACACAAAAAGTCGATGAGAATGCTATTGATTCCATCAGATTCTCCCTATACCTTCAAACGTTGTATGAAGTTATCCCGCCAGTATAACTGACTGTGTTACATGCGATTACCTGTTTTTAGCTCACCTGTCACGTAGTGACAAGATGAGCTTTTGTGATCACTTTTTGTCCGTCGTCCGTCGTGCGTCCGTGCGTCCGTCCGTGCGTCCGTAAACAATTTCAAATAAGTATATCTCTAATACCCCATGGTCAATCTTGATCAAATTTCATGAGAAGCATCATCAGGTAGGGGGAAAGGCTGCATAAAGTTTTAGGGCTGATCAGATTGGAATTGTGGTTGCCATGGCAACATATAGCTCCCATAGACTTACAATGGGAAAAAAATTAAAATATCTTCTTCTCTGAAACCACAGGGCCCAGAGCTTAGATATTTAGCATGTATTAACGGCCAGTGGTCACCTACATAATTCCTGCCAATCATGGTCCTTGGGTCCAAATTGGCCACGCCCCGGGGCCCCTTTCGCTCCCATAGACTCATAATGGAACAAAAAACTTAAAAAATCTTCGACTCGGAAACCACAGGGCCCAGAGCTTAGCTATTTAGCATGTAGCAATGGTAAGTGGTCACCTACATAATTCCTGCCAATCATGCCCCTGGGGCCCAAATTGGCTACACCCCGGGGCCCCTTAGCTCCCATCGACTCATAATGGAAAAAAAGCTTCAAAAATCTTCTTCTCTGAAACCACAGGGTCCAGAGCTTAGATATTTAGCATGTAGCAATGGCCAGTGGTCACCTACATAATTCCTGCCAATCATGCCCCTGGGGTCCTAATTGGCCACGCCCCGGGGCCCCTTCGCTCCCATAGACTCATAATGGAACAAAAACCGTCAAAAATCTTCTTCTCGGAAACCACAGGGCCCAGAGCTTAGATATTTAACATGTAGCAACGGCATGTGGTCACCTACATAATTCATGCCAATCATGCCCCTGGGGTCCAAACGGGCCACGCCCCGGGGCCATTTAGCTCCTTTAGACTCATAATGGAAAAAAGCTTCAAAAATCTTCTTCTCTGAAACCACAAGGCCCAGTGCTGAGGTATTTGGCATGTAGCAACGGCAAGTGGTCACCTACATAAATCCTGCCAATTGATCTCCTGGGGCCCAAATTGCACACACCCCGGGGCCCCCTTTAGCTCCCATAGACTCATAATGGAAAAAAGCTTCAAAAATCTTCTTCTCTGAAACCACGGGGTCCAGAGCTTATATATTTAGCATGTAGCAATGGCCAGTGGTCACCGACATAATTAGGGCCCCGCACTGAAAGTGTGGGTGCCCTATAGTAATCACTCTGTCCGTCCGTCTGTCTGTCTGTCTGTCTGTTGTTTACGAGAGGACATTTGTTGGGTACCTCCATGTTAATTTTCCCATTCAAAATTACCCAACAAGTGACAAAATACCCAACAGGCTACTGGCTACTTTTCTTGGACAACAACGGAATAAACGGCAAGTACCCAAGAAAGGCCTACCCAACTAGTGTCCTATCATCCGCCCGGACATGCGTCCGTCTGTCCGTCTGTCCGTCCACAAATTTTCCTACTCCTCTGATAGCGCTGCCGGGGCCCTAGTCAGTTTCACTGACAGCTCTAGTTCCTGCCAATCATGCCCCTGGGTTCCAAATGGGGGACGCCCCGGGGCCCCTTCGCTCCCATAGACTCATAATGGAACAAAAAAGCTTCAAAAATCTTCTTCTCGGAAACCACAAGGCCCAGAGCTTAGATATTTAGCATGTAGCAACGGCAAGTGGTCAACTACATAATTCCTGCCAATCATGCCCCTGGTGTCCAAACGGGCCACGCCCCGGGGCCCTTTAGCTCCTAAAGACTCATAATGGAAAAAAGCTTCAAAAATCTTCTTCTCTGAAACCACAGGGCCCCGAGCTGAGATATTTGGCATGTAGCAACGGCAAGTGGTAACCTACATGATTCCAGCCAATCATGCCCCTGGAGTCCAAATGGGCCACACCCGGGGCACCTTAGCTCCCATAGACTCATAATGGAAAAAAGGGTTCAAAAATCTTCTTCTCAGAAACCACAGGGCCCACAGTTTAGATATTTAGCATGTAGCAGCCACCAGTGGTCACCTACATAATTCCTGCCAATCATGCCCCTGGGTTCCAAATGGGCGACGCCCCGGGGCCCCTTCGCTGCCACAGACTCAGAATGGAACAAAAAGCTTCAAAAATTTCTTCTCGGAAACCACAGGGCCCAGAGCTTAGATATTTAGCATGTAGCAACGGCAAGTGGTCACCTACATAATTACTGCCAATCATGCCCCTGGGGTCCAAACGGGCCACGCCCCGGGTCCCTTTGGCTCCTTTAGACTTATAATGGAAAAAAACTTTTAAAAATCTTTTTCTCTGAAACCACAGGGCCCAGAGCAGAGGTATTTGCCATGTAGCAACGGCAAGTGATCACATACATAAATCCTGCCAATCATGTCCCTAGGGTCCAAATGGGCCACACCCCGGGGCCCCTTAGCTCCCATAGACTCATAATGGAAAAAAAAATCTTCTCCTCTGAAACCACAGGGCCCAGAGTTTAGATAATAAGCATGTAGCAAGGGCAATTGGTCACCTACATATTCCTGCCAATCATGCCCCTGGGTTCCAAATTGGCCACGCGCCAGGGCCCCTTAGCTCCCATAGACTCATAATGGAAAAAAGCTTAAAACAATCTTCTTTTTTGAAACCACAGCGCCCAGAGCTTAGATATTACGCACATAGCAAGGGCAAGTGGTCACCTCCATAATTCCTGCCAATCATGCCCCTTGGGTCCAAAAGGGCCACCCCCGGGGCCCCTTAGCTCCTATAGACTCATAATGGAAAAAAAGCTTAAAATACCTTCTTCTCTGAAACCACAGGGCCCAGAGCTTAGATATTTAGCATGTAGCAATGGCAAGTGGTCACCTACATAAATCCTGCCAATCATGCCCATGGGGTCCAAATGGGTCACGCCCCGGGGCCCCTAAGCTCCCATAGACTCATAATGGAATAAAGCTTCAAAAATCTTCTTGTCTGAAACCACAGGGCCCAGAGCTTAGATATTTAGCATGTAGCAATGACAAGTGGTCACCTACATAATTCCTGCCAATCATGCCCCTGGGGTCCAAATGGGCCACACCCTGGGACCCCCTTAGCTCAATAGACTCATAATGGAAAAAAAACTTCAAAAATCTTCTTGTCTGAAACCACAGGGCCCAGAGCTTAGATATTTAGCATGTAGCAACGGCAAGTGGACACCTTCATACGTCCTGCTAATCATGCCCCTAGGGTCCAAATGGGCCACGCCCCGGGGCCCCTTAGCTCTCATAGACTCATAATGGAAAAAAGCTTCAAAAATGTTCTTCTCAGAAACTGTGAAGCACAGAACTTAGATATTTAGTATCTGGCAACATAAAATAGCCAGCTACATAAATCCTGCTAACCCTGCCCCTGGGGTCAAAATTGGCCTCGCCCAAGCTCATCACCACCGATGGACTTATAATGGAAAAAAACTTAAAAAAATCTTCTCCTATGAAACCATAAGGCCCAGAGCTTAGATATTTAGTATGTAGCAACATCAAGTGGCCACCTACATAAATCCTGCCAGTTATGCCCCTGGGATCCAAATTGGCCCCACCCCAGGGCTCTCTAGCTTCCATAGACTTACAAACGGAGAAACTTCAAAAATCTTCTTCTCTGAAACCACAGGGCCCTTATAATGAAAAAAAAACAACAACTTCAAATGGGGAAAAAAATCTTCAAAAATCTTCTTCTCTGAAACCATAAGTCCCAGAGCTTAGGTATTTAGCATGAAGCAATGTTGAGTGGTCGCCTACATGAATACTGCCGATCATGCCCCTGGGGTCCAAATCCTGTGGCCCCTAAACTCCAACAAACTTATAATGGAAAAAGCTTCAAACATCTTCTTTGAAACCATGAAGTACAGACCTTAGATATTTAATATATAGCAACACAAAATGGTCGCCTACATAAATCCTGCCAACCATGCCCTTTGGGTCAAAATTGGTCAAGCCCCAGGGCTCATTAGCTCATATAGACTTATACTGGAAAAAACTTAAAAATATCATTTTTCTCCAAAACCATAAGGCACACATTTTGTTTGATTTGTGGTTTTACATCCCCGTCAACACTGTATAGGTCATTCTGGAGATGTCTCTTCCAATTTTGTGGGACTTTTACCAGACATTGAGATGAAATTACATCTCAAGCCCGATGGCCCAATGAAACCAGTAGGATTTATAAGCATGGACACCGCTTTGCCTGAGCTTAGATATTTAGTATGTAGCAATGTCAAGTGGTCTCCTACACTAATGATTTTCTGGTACACAGGTGAGCGATATAGGGCCATTGGGCCCTCTTGTAATAACATTTCTGATTCAAAAAACGACGCCACACGTCAAGGCAACGGCTCTCCGCGGCCCACTCTTCCGCCCAGTGATTTATCACACAATATATCACCAGATTTATCCATTGGCTGTATAGGCGACCTGTGTAAGAATTAAGGTTTAACGTCCCCGTCAACACTGAATAGGTCATTTTGGAGACGTTGCTTCCAATTTTGTGTGACTTTTACCCGACATTTAGATGAAATGACATCTCGAGCCCTGCCGTCCAATGAAACCAATAGGGTTATAAGCATGGACGACTCGTACTGCTATTCCTGGGCAGGCTTAGATCCTCTAAGCAGTTTACCAGTAATCGTGTGCGGTCGGTTTCAGCTCTGCTTGAAAGCATCATTCATCCCATTTATTTCTTCAAGCCCCGATGGGCGGGGGCGGGTACTACAGTGAAATTCCGCTATTAAGACCACCTAAAATAAAGACTATTTCTGCTTTATAAAGCTTATTTAGTAGGTTGCAGTTATTCTTTCTTTGTGTTTCTGTGCATAGTGTCATCGGGTCAGAGATCACCTTTGGGCCTGTTCAAAAGTGGTCTTAAAGACCACTTTTGAGCAGTCCCAAAGGTGGTCTTAATATAGGAGTTTTACTGTAGTTTGTGTAGCTAAGCAGGCCTGCTTGTGTCTTACTTCGTAGCAAACCCTTAAGGCATGTTTTCTCTTTATCAGGCTTGTATCATTACAGAACATTACGAAAACGTGCCTATACAAATACATAGTTAATTTTACCGCCTAAAAACCGAAAATTTTACACGAAAAATTGATATTTTTTCTTATTTCTGCTCCAAATATAGATTGTGGGTACTCGTTAGAACCGCCTCGTTTAGGCGGTTCTAACAAGTACCCACAACCTATGTCTTGGAGCATAAATAAGAAAAATAATGAATACCCCCGTAAATCCCAGTTTTCTCTATATAAAGTGGGGTTTAGGGGGTCTACCTTTCATAGAGTTTTCACGCGATGAAACTTTTAACCTTGGTTATAACTTCAAAAGTATTAGACAGAGCCTAATGAAAATTCATACACATACTCTGCATCACAAGAGCTACATTCTGACCAAGGGTCATAACTGCATTTTTGATTATGGCTGAATCATCTCTCTTTTTCTATTTTTCTTCTGAAACAGTTTTCCTCTCATTTCAATACTGTTTATAACAGAGCCTTCAAACTCCACATGGATGTCCCTTAGGACAAGACCTTTCGATTGATGCCAAACATTTTGACCTTTAAACTTTGACCTAGTATTCGAAACTTTAAAGGTCATTTGTCATGGTATTGAAATCATTAAGAGCTTAAAGCATATTACTTTATAGCACAAACTACACTGACCAGAAGAATGAGTCACCACAGGTAGCTCTCTTACACTGAAAATGCCATTGAGCTATTTTTAGTAACCTTGGCTCAAGGAGGTTTGCTGAGCTTGATTGCTTCAGGTAAGTGAAATCTGAAAAAAACGGATCAAACTAGAACTGTCAGAGCCCCGCTATAGCGCTATCAGAAAAGAAAAATACAAGAAAAATGTTTTCAGCCTTCAGCCTTTAATTAAAGGTGGTAGAAAGGCAACAGAGAGTTATGGTTCATGTGCTCTGCACATTGTCACAAGGTGCTTTACATTTGTGTGAAGTTTCATGGAAATATCTCAAACAGTTTTTGTGTTATGGAGCGGACAAGGTTAAAATTGCCATATTTCAATGTTCAGAGGACAATAACTCCAAAAGTAGGCAATCCAGAGGTATGGTTCATGTGCTCTGGACATTGTCTCATGGTGCTTTACATTTGTGTGAAGTTTCATGAAAATATCGCAAACGGTTTTTGTGTCATGGAGCGAACAGGGTTAAAATTGTCATTTTCCAATGTACAAAGGGCAATAACTCCAATCCAGAGTAGGCAATCAAGAGTTATGGTTTATGTGCTCTGCACATCGTCTTATAGAGCTTTTCATTTGTGTTAAGTTTCATGAAAATACCTCAAACGGTTTTTGAGTAATCATGAATAACGGATTTTTTTCAATGTTCAAAGGGCAATAACTCCAAAAGTATGCAATCCAGAGTAATGGTTCATGCGCTCTGCACATCGTTCCATAGTGCTTTACATTTCTGTGAAATTTCATGAAAATACCTCAAACGGTTTTTGAGTTACGATAAATAACGGAATTACGGAATAACGGAATTACGGAATCACAGAAGGACAAGGCAAATCCAATATTGCCCCCATTTTTTCAAAGCAGGGCTATAATTATCTTTATTAGTTTCTGAGATATTGTAATTTAAAGTCTGAAATATTTCAAACGCAGAGAACAAGTCCAATCAGCCGCATTAATATTCATGAAGTATTCTATGATGTCATAGTTGACTTTAAATTCGTTGAACTTTTTAACAGTCAATATATATGGTGTTTTATCTTCATCAGAAATTACTTAGCCGCCTGATGGTATTACAAAAAATTGATCTCAGAAAACAATTTCTTCTCATTTCAAACCCAAGGTCTATAAATTATGATTCCAATAATGTTCTTAAATTATTTAAATTCTGATACATGTTCGTATGTAGATCAATTAACATACAGTGGTAGGTTATGTGTTGAGAAAACGCATTTTTGTTAACTTAACTGAAGAATTTATAAATGGGCCCCGTCAAGCGATTTTGGTACTTATCGCCTATGCGAGCAGCGAAGGTTCAGGCGAGCCTGCGCATCCGCGCAGTCTCGCCAGAACCTTCGCTGCTCGCTCATACAAGCATTAAATCAAGAGGAACCTTCAGACAGAAAGCCATATCCCTGGCCCCTCTGAATGGCTGGGCATGCGCAGTTAAAGTTTGTCATGACGGAATGCTCGAAGACACAAATTCGCTTGGCGGGGCTCATATGAACTGTTTGTTTTAAACAGTTTAAAAAACTTCATTGGAAACTTACAATAAGACATGTGCGCCCATCGAAGTCTCAGCTCATCCATATAGTTTAACCAGAGGCTTCTCTTTCTGCTTGAAGGAGCACTGAGCCCTTAGCTTTCCTTAGAGCGCACAACGAAGACTTAGATCAGACTGCGCGGATGCGCAGGCTGATCTAAGTCTTCGTTGGGCGCACGTCTTATTGTAGGTTTTGTCATGCACTGACTCAAATGAAATTTCAAATTTCTGTAAAAAGTTAAAAACTAATTTCGCAAATATCAGTGGACATAAGAAAAATGTATACTAAAATCATAGAAATTGAAAATATGTCAGTTTTAAAGTTAATTCAAAAAGTTAAAATCCGTTCGTTCGTTCGTTCGTTCGTTCGTTCGTTCGTTTAGGTTAAGGCTTTTTATGTCTGCCATGGTCAAGCGGACAGAACTCCATAGCTCCACAACAAGACATATGTTAAGTGCTTCTGGGCTGCAAATCGTGGCAGTTTGTCCAACAAGAGTAAATAATAGCGTTGAGTTGCCGGTGCCCGACCATAGAAAAATGAAGCACTGCCTGTTGTTTTGGAATTTAAAAGGCTGATCGAAAAATGAGCCGAAAATGTGTAGAAATCAGTGCCAATACGACTGCAAATCGTGATTTCTATACTTTGCTCATGAGCGATAAGTGATTCAATAGTGCTCTTTCTTTTTGCCGCTTGATATTGGCCATTTGACTAAGGCTGCAAATGGAGCATGCCTATGCAGGTTTCCATGCAGGAACACACACGGCTTAAAGTTCAGAGGAAGAAGACTGGTCACAAGTCTTGCTTTCAACACTGAGACAACATATGATATAAGATAATAATGGTTATGATAATGATAATAGTAATAGTAAAAGATGACAATCATAATAATAATGATAAAGACATACTATTTACATGCTGAAAAGGATGGTGAAGATTATACTAAGACAAGACAGGCTTAAAATATGATTATTATAATCAGAATGAAAACCGTACGAGAACATAGTTTTTCATGGAAGTTAACAGTTTTACATGATCAAGTTGATTCTTAACATACTATTTACATGTTGAAAAGGACGGTGAAGATTAAACAAAGACAAGACAGGTTTTATGCACAGTGTCAGAGGAGAGATCTGAAGAGAAGATTATATGGAAAGGGAAAGAAGAGACCCTTAATTTGCTAATTTGCTTAAAAAGTTAAAATCCACTATAATGTCACAAAATATTGCATTGTGCGTCTAAATCAATCAAAAGGGAGGTTACCCTAAAAGTAAAACAGGTACGTATCATTTATAAATGAGCATAACTTTGAAACAAATGGGATTTGGATTTTTTTCATGCAGTTTTTAGTAAAATGATCATGTTTTCTTTCAGTAAACTTAATACTAGTAATATGCAAATTTTGTGACCAAAACATTAAAAACCTTGACCATATTTCCAAAAGTGGCCTTGCTTCATGAAACGTCACACACATACTACCATAAGAGTTACATTCTACTTAAGTTCCATAACCCTATCGTGCAAATTGACTGAATTATCTCCCCTTTCTCTCCATTTTTTCAAAAGTGTTTGTCTTTCATTTTAATACCACTAACAATACAGCCTTCAATCTTCACATGAATGTTCCTTGGGACAAGACCTTTTCATTGGTGCCAAGCCTTTTGACCTGTGACCTTAACACTTGAACTTTGACCTATTTTTCGAAAATGTTACCAAAAAAAAAAAAAAAAAAAAAAACAACAAAAAAAAAAAAAAAAACTTTAACCCTGGCCATATTTCCAAAAATATTTGCCCTAGCCTCATGGAACCCATCACGAAAACACGCCTATATAATTTCGACCCCCTCGAACCCCACTTTTATATAGTAAAAATGGGGTTTGCAGGGTTGAACCTCATTTTTCTTATTTCTGCTCTAAGATATAGATTGTGGGTACTCGTTAGAGCCGCCTCATCGAGGCGGCTCTAACGAGTACCCACAATCTATATTTTGAGCAGAAATAAGAATAATATAACATTTTTTTCATCTTAAATTTTTCATTTTTTCGGCGATAAAGGTTGCAATGTATTTGTATAGGCCTGTTTTCGTAATGTAACACAAATCTGTATGATTACAAAAGCTACATTCTTACCAAGTTTCATATTTCTATCATTCAATTTGACTAATTTAACTCCCTTTGTGACATACGAAAACGTTTTGGTCTCCCATTTTTGTATCACAAAGAATACGGCTTTCACATATGTATTCCTTGTGGCAAGACCTTTCCATTGATATCAAACTTTTTGATCTGTGACCTTGACCATTGAACTTCGACATCATTTTTGAATATTTAACAAAAAAAAAAAAAAAAAAAACTTTAACCTTGGCCATCTTTCCAAAAGCATTTAACCCAGCCTCATGAAACGTGACACTTATCTGTATATTTTATCACAATAGCTACATTCTGACCAAGTTACATAACATCTCTCATGTCATGCAATTCGACTGATATACCTCCCTTTGTGACATACGAAAAAAAAAACAACAAAACAATAAAAAACAGACAAGCATCGCACCCGCTTACGGTGCTCTTGTTCATATTTCTGCTCAAAACATTGAATGTAGGAACTCGTTAGAACCACTCGACGAGGCCGTTCTAATGAGTACCCACAATCCATGTTTTTGAGCAGAAATAAGAAAAATGTATACCCCTGTAAACCCCAGTCTTTCTATATAAAGTGGGGTTTTAGGGGTCAAATTATATAGGCGTGTTTCGTGATGCATTTTTTGCAACGTTTAACTGTAAAGAAAGTTTAACACCAGTTCACCAAACCTGTTTATAATAATATTAATGGGGTCCACCAGAAACCGTGTTAGTTACACAACCGTGTTATATCTAAACAAAATGAGTATATTATATAGAAAAAAATGACCATTTATGGTCATTTTTTCTATAAAGTCTTTCTATATAGTCTTTATAATTTTGGAATCCATCTTAAAACCGTGTTATATCCAAAACTGTCATAACGAACAGTGTTATAATGAGATTGTGGTGAATAAGAGTCGAAAGCAGTCTGATCAGCGCAATGGTGTAGCATATCACCTCTGTTTCTATATCTAAAATTACAAACCTGTTGCTATAGTCTGTGTAGCTGAACATGCTGGTTTCTCTCTTACCATTACGAAAACAAGCCTATACAAATACAGTGTAACCTTTATCACGAAAAATATGAAAATTTTAAGCTGAAAAATTGTGATATTTTTCTTATTTCTGCTCAAAATATAGATTGTGGGTACCCGTTAAAACCGCCTCATCGAGGCGGTTCTAACGAGTACCCACAATCTATATTTTACAGCAGAAATAAGAAAAATAGGGTTTACCCCTGTAAACCTGAGGTTTACTATATAAAAGTGGGGTTCAAGGGGGTTAAAGTTATATAGGCGTGTTTCGTGATGCGTGGTCGCGAACTCTGAAGACAGGTTTCCTCGAGAAGGGTCATCTCAATAGAGCGCATCTGTTCTACTGAATTTGATAAAATTCGACAAGGTATCATTGCCATAGTTACTTACTAGAAATCAGCTCAAGTTCATGTCTCACATCAGAAGTAATGGATAAACTCAATGAAGAACTATCATTAATTCTTCTGCCGCAGTATGAGATCTCTAGCTATAATGGATTATTCCAGATTCTGTGATATCAGTATGCTCAAGTTCAATATGAGTTACTGAGCACAATGATTGTCGATTATACTTATCGATGTGAATTCGACAAAAACTTGTTGATAAAAGAAAGATGCGCTAGTAAAGTTTTCATGCCGTACCGGCCTCCATGACCTAGTGGGAAAGAGTGCCGACTCTTAACCATTAGGTCTCTTGCCGCTGTGATTCGAGCCTCTCTCGGGTCGCATGTGACACGCAAAGGTCAGGTATTTTTTGACCGGGTGTGCCTGTTTTCGCTCACCTCTGATTAAAGATCGGCTCGAAACAAACGAAGTTCTTAACCCATTATCACCAGAAACCCCAAAACGGGTACCCTGGCAAACGGTGTAGGCCCAGATCAGACTTCGCAGATCGCGGCGTCTGATCTGGGCCTACACTGTTTGCAAAAAAGTTCAACCGTTTTCCAAATAGATTTTGAAAAAAAAAAAACAGAACCTGACACCCATAAATTTTGAAAAGAATTCCTGCTATATGTAAGAAGGAGATTCCATTTGGTACAAAAAGGGTTAAACCCGTGCTGAGTGCAACAAAGAAGAAACATATAAGCAAGCTCACGCGCAAGAAGTTCAGGCGACAGCCAAAGGCTCTGGCGAGCTGCTTAGACGCTGTCTCAACAGCTTCTTGACGCCGGTAAAAGATCTACTGTATCCGGTGGGGCGCCAAACTGTTATTGGCTTACAGTTGGGCAAGGCATGCTGTCCTTGTCACTGAGCAGGTAAGGGTAGACGGAGAATGTTATTTCTTCTGTTTCTACACTTCCATTCATTTTTGGAGCGTAGCTGTTGCAGCGTAGCTCCAGTGAAATGATAAGTGATTTCGGCACTCCTTTCGGTGTTACTGCATATGACCCAATCACCAGTGAGAACATAGTACCCCTTGTTAACATAATGGATTATTACGCCATGCGGTATCTTCTTATAGACTGCTTCACAGACCACCTATTTCAAACGGAAAAGATGAATATTTTTAATAGATGAACTGTGTAGCAGTCTAATCTTTTTATAGTTCAGTTCATATAACCAAGTTTACAACCCATTTGTACCATAAAATCCCGAACCTGGCAACTTGCAAACAGGACAAACCCAGATCAGATACCACAGAACGCCGAATAATTGACAATGTATTTGTACAGGCGTGTTTTCGTGATGGTTGTTGCGGGTTCTACACCTTAGCGTGAGTTACTTTCAATATAGGTCTTGTTGCTTTAACACGACTTCTGGCCCAGAATAGCTTCAAACAGCCATGTTCATTGGATCAATATGAGCCTGAATTAAAATACCAATCAGACGCTAAATCAAATTATCAAGGCTACGCTCCATCAGCACTCTCAGTGCTTTGATTCTCTTTATCACCTATCCCTCACTTTTTCCCCACTACTGGCTCGAGATCTCCTATATCTTGTCTCCCCTTCTCTGAGCGACGACACAAAATGATTCACAAGGGCTGGTATGTCGACAAACCCAAACACATTCAGTCAGACTACTCCGTCAGGGGCTTATATCGATTTTGCTGACCTAATATTTCCCTTGGAGGTAGGGATGGGAGATTCTAAAATAATTTAATCCATAAAATCTTTGGTTTGCATAGTTTGGGCATGTACTATAAGCCTGAAAAAGAATCATAATAAGGCGCATAAACAGTAAATGGACGACAAAACGTTTCTATTCGTCGTGAGCGCGCGCACACGCACGCACGCACGCACGCACACACACACACACATACTTTGTTTTTGTAACACATTATTAGATAAGAGCCTTCTCATGTTTATTTGTCTACAAACACACGTGGTAACGGGCCTACCTTTGAGAACCGGTGTGGGTTCGAGTCTGGCTCGGGTCAAATGTGAGACGCCAAGTTCTGCAACGGATGGTCAGGTGTTTTTCCTCCGGGTACCCCGGTTATCGCCCACCTCTTATTAACAGAGCCGAAATTAGGGAGTGAATAGGATGCGTGTCTCCTGATTTTGTCATGCTGCTTTTTATGCCCCCGCCTGCCTTGACAGGAGTGGGGCATATAGCGTTTCGCCGTGATGTTATGTGCGCACGTTTGTATGTCACGTTCGTAACCACCGCGGGCTGAAATGTCGAGCTGAAATGTCGAGCTCAAACCTCGAGCTCATAATTTTTTTACCTGTAGTGCTACAAAGTTGAAATTTTGTATGACATTTACTCAGACCAAGACCTATCAGTTCATGTTCAAGTTGACCCAGGGTCGTGCCCCTGGATGGGCCCAGGGGTCAGATTGCGTAACAGGTCAAAATTGTCATATAGGAATTTGTATGCAAAACTGTCAAAATGTCAAATTATCTTGAAAATTAATCAGATTCGAAAACCTAAACCATATATATTATTGTTCCTTATGATAAGATGCATTGACTGATACAGACATCAGGTCCACCCCGACACACCCCGCCCCCTCAAGGTCAAGGTCACTGTGGCTATTTTTAGAGAAAAACTTTGTCATCGCTCTAGCGCCTACATTTCTTCACCAATTTCAATATAACTTCACACAAATGTTCCTTATAAAAATATCTCGAGCGAGTTCTACTTTCAAGGTCATGGCGTCAAGGTCACTGTGGCTATTTTTAGAAAAAAACATTGTCATGGCTCTAGCGCAAACATTTCTTTACTGATTTCAATATAACTTCACACAAATGTTCCTTATAACAATATCTCGAGCGTGTTTGACTTTCAAGGTCATGACCTCAAGGTCAAGGTCACTGTGGCTATTTTTAGAAAAAAAAATGTCATCGCTCTAGCGCCTACATTTCTTCATCAATTTCAATATAACTTCACACAAATGTTCCTTACAAAAATATCTCGCGCGAGATCGACTTTCAAGGTCATGATCTCAAGGTCAACGTCACTGTGGCTTTTTTTTTGGAAAAACTTCGTCATCGCACTAGCGCCTACATTTTTTCACCAGTTTCAATATAACTTCACACAAATGTTTATCTTGCACGAGTTCGACTTTCAAGGTCATGGCCTCAAGGTCAAGGTCACTGTGGCTATTTTTAGAAAAACTTTGTCATAGCTCTAGCGCCTATATTTCTTCACTGATTTCAATATAACTTCACACAAATGTTCCTTATGACATTATCTCGAGCGAGTTCGACTTTCAAGGTCATGACCTCAAGATCAAGGTCAATGTGGCTATTTTTATAAAAAACATGTTCCTTATGACAATATCTCGAGCGATTTCGACTTTCAAGGTCATGATCTCAAGGTCAACGTCACTGTGGCTTTTTTTGGAAAAACTTCGTCATCGCACTTGCGCCTGCATTTTGTCACCAATTTCAATATAACTTCACACAAATGTTCCTTATAAAAATATCTTGAGCGAGTTCGACTTTCAAGGTCATGGCCTTAAGGTCAAGGTCACTGTGGCTATTTTTAGAAACACTTTGTCATCGCTCTAGCGCCTACATTTCTTCACTGATTTCAATGTAACTTCACACGAATTTTCCTTATGCAAACATCTCGAGCGAGTTCGACTTTCAAGGTCATGGCCTCAAGGTCAAGGTCACTGTGGCTATTTTTAGAAAAACTTTGTCATCGCACTAGCGCCTACATTTTTTCACCAATTTCAATATAACTTCACACAAATGTTCCTTATAAAAATATCTTGAGCGAGTTCGACTTTCAAGGTCTTGGCCTCAAGGTCACTGTGGCTATTTTTAGAAAAACTTTGTCATCGCTCTAGCGCTTACATTTCTTCATCGATTTCAATGTAACTTCACACAAATGTTCCTTATGACAATATCAACGAGTTCCACTTTCAAGGTCAAGGTCACTGTGGCTATTTTTAGAAAAACTTTCTCATCGCTCTAGAGCTTACATTTCTTCACCGATTTCAATATAACTTCACACAAATGTTCCTAATGACAATATCTCGAGCAATTTGGACTTTCAAGGTCAAGGTCACTGTGAATATTGTTAGGAAAGACTTTGTCATCGCTCTAGCGACTACATTTCTTCACTGATTACAATATAACTTCACACAAATGTTCCTTATGACAATACCTGGAGCGAGTTCGACTTTCAAGGTCAAGGTCACTGTGGCTATTTTTTAGAAAAAATTGTCATTGCTCTAGCGCTTACATTTTTTCACCAATTTCAATATAATTTCACATAAATGTTCCTTATAAAAATATCTTGAGCGAGTTTGACTTTCAAGGTCAAGGTCATTGTGGCTATTTTAAAAAAACTTTGTCATCGCTCTAGCGACTACATTTCTTCACCGATGTCAATAGAACTTCACACAAATGTTCCTTATGGCAATATCTCTAGCGAGTTCCACTTTCAAGGTCAAGGTCACTGTGGATATTTTTAGAAAAACTTTCTCATCGCTCTAGCGCTTACATTTCTTCACCGATTTCAATATAACTTCACACAAATGTTCCTTATGACAATATCTCGAGCGATTTCGACTTTCAAGGTCAAGGTCACTGTGAATATTGTTAGGAAAAACTTTGTCATCGCTCTAGCGACTACATTTCTTCACTGATTTCAATATAACTTCACACAAATGTTCCTTATGACAATACCTGGAGCGAGTTCGACTTTCAAGGTCAAGGTCACTGTGGCTATTTTTAGAAAAAACTTTGTCATTGCTCTAGCGCTTACATTTTTTAACCAATTTCAATATAATTTCACATAAATGTTCCTTATGACAATATCTCGAGCGATTTTGACTTTCATGGTCTATGTCACTGTGGCTATTTCTAGAAAAACATTGTCATCGCTCTAGCACCTACATTGATTGATGGATTTTAATAGACCTGCACAAAAATGTTTCTTATGATGATATCTCGAGTTGCTTTGACTTTCAACGCCATGACCTCAATGTCAAGGTCACTGTGGCTATTTTTAGAAAAACTTTGTCATTGCTCTACCGCCTACATTTATTAACAGATTTTAATTAAGAAATAATCTCCACGTACCGTGTGTTATCGTGATTAACACACGGTGTTGGAGGGCAGATTGCGAAATATTAATTCACGACGGCAAAGCCGGAGTGAATTAATATTCGCATCTGCCCGACAACACCGTGTGTTAATCACGATAACACACCGGGTGCGTGGAAATTATTTCGATTCTAACATGATGCTAAACTGAAATACAGTAGTAACAAAGCGTTATCTTGGGGACTATTTTGCAGCGGATGTCGACAGAAGGAAATGTTTACATGCAACGTCACGATGACGCCAAATTGCACGCACCACGTTGACGACGTGAATTATCGCATATTTGCAAACGCTGACGTTTCCACTGGGTTCAATGGGAAAAACGTTAACGTCATGTTAGAATATAACTTCACACAAAAGATGCTTATGAAAATATCTTGAGCAAGATCTACTTTCGCGGTCAAGGTCACTATGGCTATTTTTAGAGAAATATTGTCATCACTCTAGAACCCACATTTATTGATGGATTTTAAACAAACTTTACACAAATGATAATAGCTCAAGCAAGTTGGACTTTTGCCAGTTCAGAGTTTTCCACACACGAAGTTGTCTTATGCGAGGGAAATTGTATCGCATGCGATGCCTTGTTGTAGCTTATGGTATGACACATTCCAAGACACCGACTTTGGGTCCCTCTGGACACCCCGGGCCATTCTAGAGGATGGGTACAAGCCAAATCTACAAAGATATATGGCGGGGGCATCTTTGTACTTTGGAAACATGTCTAGTTTTCACTGGCTTGGCCACTTAGGTCTGAGTTTTTCTGTAGCACAACACGTGAACAAGACGGAAATCTGGGGTTTAGTACACAGTATACATTTTTTTTTATTTCTGCTGCAAGACGTAGGCTGTTGACACAGATGCTTGGGCCATGTCTCTTGCCAATGTGTTATCAAAGTTATTTTTGTTGGAACACTTACCATAAAACATGTTTAGAAACTTCTACATGTCTAGACAAAGTTAAAAAATCAAAGCACTGCGAGTGTTGATGGGGCGATAGCTTGTGATCAATGGATTTAGCGTCTGGTTGGTATTTTAAATCAGACTCATAAAGAATATATTTTGAATAAAATCCAATGAACATAGCTGTTTGAAGCTATTCTGTGCCAGAAGTCTTGTTAACGTAACTAAACCCATGTTGAAATTCTGTTGAAACTCGAGTTTTCATATTTGGCTATCAAAAATGGACCTTGCTTTGTATGACTTGTTACACGTTAGTGCGATGTAACGTTGTCCCAGTGAACGTAGCATTTTTAACTGTGGCAGAACAGACGTTTTAGTTTAACGGTCGCTGAAAAGCTGATATGGAGTTGCGAGGCGTTTTCGTCAGAATTTACCGTAGAGAGTGCAAGAATGACGACCAAGTTGGTTTATTTCATTGCAATAGCATTTGTCTGGTCCCTCGAAGATATTCAGACAGCTTCTTTGGAATTCTGCAAATGTTATTCATGAAAAACTATGGATGATCCCTTTAATTGTACAAATGGGGTTTGAATATATTGGAAGGTGGCTTACGAGCCCTACTTTGTCTAAACTAGCTAATCTGGTCTAGAAAATTTGACCGCTCGATGTTTCTTTTTGCTTTGGAGAATTTCGTTTTTCCAGAGCATAAACCTTTACAGAAGACATGTGCACCTGATGAAAAGGGATTGTTTGTTCACCGATTGTTTTTGTGTCGATCATTTACGATCGACCCAAATTTACTAAATGGCAAAACTGAATTCTTGTCGTTGTCCACGTGACCATCACTGATTTGGGAAAACCAATATTAATAGAACTTGAAACGTTGCGCTATTTTTATCGCTATAGGTCAGAGCTATCTATAGTCTTGACAGGAATCGTGTGCTGGATTTGGCTAACTACGAATACCCAGATCAGACGCCGCGGCTGTGGAGTGTGCTCAACAGATTGCACATGGAATACACTGTTTGCTTAAATAGTGGCATTTGAGGGTTAAACGAAACAGTATAAGATGCCAGGTTTGCTCCCATAATGAAAGATAACAATACATGCTGTCATGTGACGCCTTTCGGAACATTCCATTCATAAAACTGTTACATAAATGTATGCCAAGTCGAGTAAAAATATACTTTTCGCACTTCTGTTAACTCTGAAATGTTTAAGAGCGAAAATGAGTAACCCAGACTTTATAGGTGGTACCGTTATTAGACATACAGCGTAGACCCATATCGGATAGACAGTACATTACTTCTGATCGCGCTCGGCACTGTTCGCAATATGTATGTAGCAACAGTTTTGAACATGAGTCAGGCCCGTACGCAGACACGGGTTGAGGGTGCAAATTTCAGGTATTTTGCAGAGAGTGAAAAACTGCCTGAATCTGAGATAATTTCCGAAAGGGGGAGGCGGCTGCGTTTGCACCATCCCTACTGTGTGCGGGCCTGCATCAATAGGTAAAATGAACTTTTTTGTTATAACATATCGCTGAAGGGGTTCTGTTACAGATCACTGTTATTCAGGAGCTGAAATGCAGTGGTGGGACTGGGCAAGGAGAAAAGGGAGAGGAGAAACTATTACAAACATTGTAGATGCTGATCAGACGCCATCGATGGATTTACACTGTTTGCAGCTGGATAAAATGTTAAACATGTAATATTTTTTTCGGCACATTATGTGTTGCATAATCAATGAAATACTCTACATTCAGAAAGACGAATCAATATACGCGTTTACAGAAGGGAAATTATTTAACACATTTTAAAACAAATGACAAGTACATGTAAATAATTCGACGGAAAATGCTACCATACATGTATTTTTTTTTCAGACAAAAATTTGACTGAATATTTATAATGAAGCGTTTTAACGGGTACCCACAGTCTACGTTATAAAGCAGAGAATCTGTTGCTTGCAATTGTCCGCGTGACTATCACTGACCATCTGACTGCCGCCGATCTTTAACAAAATCCAAGTACTGGTTGTTTATAGCATTGTTACAACGCATAATGTAGTAATGTAGTAATTACTACATTTTGATTTTTTTTACTACATTATGCGTTGGCATAGTCGACGCGAAATGAAGTAAAAAAAATATTTCATTTCGCGTTGATATGCACCATATCGACGCATAATGAAGTAATGATGGTAGAACATAGCTGTCTTCGAAAAGACTTAGGAAGCAATACAGTTAAATTCCTACAATTTAGACCACATTTGAGACGGTTCAAAAGTGGTCTTTAAGACCACAGTTGAACAGTCCAAAAGACGGTCTTCCACAAAAGCACACTGAAGGTCAAAATCACAAAGAAAAAGGTTTATTGGGCGGCATCTCAATGTCGGGTAAAAGTCCCATGAAATTGGAAGCAACGTCTCCAAAATGACCTAAATAGTGTTGACGGGGACGTTAAACCTCAAATCAAACAAATCAAACAAAAGACAGACAGGCAGACAGACAGACAGACAGACAGACAGAATGGACAAAAAATATATACCCCCTTGCATACTTCGTATGCCGGGGGTATAAATAGATGGGCTGCACGATGCTTCCACGCAGAGCTGATACCGCCCGTACATGAGTCCTCGTAATCTGCTTAGAAGGTCTAAGCCTGTCCAGGAAAACTGCTGCGAGTCGGCCCATCCATGCATATAAACCCTATTGCTTTTAATTGGACGGCAGCGATTGAGATGTCATTTCATCTCAATATCGGGTAAAAGTCCCATAAAATTTGAAGCAATGTCTCCAAAATGACCTAAATAGTCTTGACGGGAACTTTAAACCTCAAATCAAACAAACAAACTGTTGACGCATAATGAAGTAAAATTAAGTATGCCACCCATCGCCGCAAAATGAAATAATTCTTTCATTTTGCTCAAACCTCTTAGTATCGACGCATAATGAAGTAAAAACGACATTTTATTTCATTTCGCGTCGACTATGCCAACGCATAATGTAGTAAAAATTTCAAAATGAAGAAATTACTACATTACTACATTATGCGTTGTAACATAGCATCCCTAAGACGTCAGATGCAGCGTAAGAAGAAAATACTGGACTGTGCTCGTGTTTGTTTGATTTGAGGTTTAACGTCTCCGTCAACACTGTATAGGTCATTTAGAGACGTTACTTCCAATTTTATGGGATGTTTACTCGACACAGAGATGAAATGGCATCTCAAGCCCTGTCGTGCATTGAAACCAATAGGGTTTATGAGCATGGACGGTCCGACTCGCACCGCTTTGCCTGGGCAGGTTTCGATCCTCTAAACTGTTTACCAATACTCGTGTGAGGTCGGTTGCAGCTCTGCGTGGAAGCATCATGCAGCCCATCTATTTATTCAAGCCCCGATGGGCGGGGGCGGGTGGACTGTGCTCGTACACTTGGACATTAGTAAGCAGAATCTACATAATCAGACTCCACGTAATGCGATGTCTGATCAGATCTACTGTGCTTGCTTAAAGTTAAGCGAACAGTTCGATTCTCAGTTCAGGACAGTTTCCCCAACCTACACTCAAAGACGATCGACCAACCAGTACTCTCAGTGCTTTGATTTTCACTGTTCTTGTTTCTTTTAATTATTTTAAATTTTCGAAAAAAAATCACTTATATTTTTCTTAATCGTTACTAGCAATTATTCAAGCTGAATAAATTTATATTGGTGTGTAACGACCAAGTCAACACTTTTTAGGTCATTTTTGAGCTGGTCAGTTCACCTAGCACACTTCTCCTATCTTACGACGTGAAAGCCGTAACAAAGGAAAGAAGCATAGCCTGAAAAATCCCCGACCCGGGCCGCTCGGGTGACAGTCCAGTGCTCAAACCGCTGATCCAAAGAGTCGACTCTCTGACGCAGGTGTCAAAGAGTGGTTATAAACCTAGAAGCTATGCATATGGCCAAGGTAGATAATGGAAGGGAGGTAACACACCCCCTCTTCAAGGAAGTCATCATTTATGATGACGTGGAGCCAACTTCGGCACGAAGCCAATTCTGGCATGTAAAGTCCGATCCCGGACTTGCCCCCATCTTACGACGTGAAAGCCGTAACAAAGGAAAGAAGCATAGCTTGAAAAAGTCCCCAACTATGGTGGGATTCGAACCCGGGCCGCTCGGGCGATAGTCCAGTGCTCTAACCGCTGAGCCAAATAGTTGACTCCCTGACGCAGTTGTCAGAGAGTGGTTATAAACCTAGAAGCTATGCATATGATCTACCAAGGTAGATAATGGAAGGGAGGTAAAACCTACGTAAACGGTAAACCAGTAGTGCACATTCTTTCACCAGAAACTTCCAGCCGGCCTCGGTAGTTCAGTCAGATGGCGCGTCTGACTGGGGATCAGGAGGACGCGGGTTCGATACCTGCGGGGGCCGGTTACATTCTTTCGTGGAGATTGATCAAGAAATATTTTCTATGGTCATTCTTTCCCTTCCACTGATTCAAGTAGGGCAGTTGTCAGTCTCTGGCGAAAGATTGTGCACTGTACGGGTTAACCGCTTTCGTATAAGCCTGTCTAGGAAAAGTGTTAATAGGTAAACTGAGCGGCACAAAACAGACCTAAATAATGTTGACTCGGCCTTTAACTCCAATACAAACAACCTATAAAAAGAAACTTCCAACTGTCCTTCATTAATCAGCAAACGGGAGATAATCACCGTAGAAAAGATTTCATGATCAATCTCCAAGAAACAAGTTGGCGACCCCGGCTGGTATCTATTAAATAACCCGCGTCCTCCTGATCATAAGTCAGCCGCGCATTCGACTGAGCTACCGAGGCCGTTCACATGCCTAGATGGCTAACAATTAACTATTAGGTCTTTGAAAATAAAATGACGGGCCTCCGTGGCCTAGTGGATAAGAGCGCTGACTCTTAGTCATTAGGTCTCTCACCGCCGTAGGTTCGAGCCTCGCTCGGGCCACGTGTGAGACGCCAAGTTCTGCAACGGAAGGTCAGGTGGTTTTTCTCCGGGTACTCCGGTTTTCGCCCACCTCTGATTAACGATCGGCTCGATATGAGTGAAATAATCTTGAAAGGGCCGTAAAACCCAAACCAAAAAAAAAAAAAAAAAAAAAAAAAATGACTTCCTCGTTATTGATATAAACACCCCATATACCCATGTATGCCTAGCAGCCTTTTGTGGGGACATTTGCAAACATTGCAGACCAAGATCAGACGCCGCAACACCTGGCGTATCATTTGTGTCTAAACTGTTGCTGAAAGTACATACAATTTTTGCGAAATTTACTACTAACAATACAAGCCTGGGGTCCCGACAATTGGACATGGACCACTCCAAACTTCTTAACTGGGAGATATCAATTGTCTTATATGGGTTAATGACACAAAGAATTACATAATCGACCCACACTGCGTACTTTTAACCTATTTTGTACTGAACGGAACCATCAACCTGTTTGTTTGATTTGAGGTTTAACGTCCCCGTCAACATCGTAAAGGTCATTTTGGAAACGTTGCTTCCAATTTTGTGGGACTTTTACCCGACATTGAGATGAAATGACATCTCAAGCCCTGTCGCCCAATGAAATCAATAGGGTTTTTTTAGCATGGACGGTCCGCCTCGCACCGCGGTTCCTGGACAGGCTTAGATCCTCTAAGCGGTTTACCAGTACTAGTGTGCGGGCTGGATTCAGCGCTGCGTGGAAGCATCATGCAGCCCATATATTTCTTCAAGCCCCTGTGGGCGGGGCCGCAACCATCAACCTTATATCAGTATGAAAAGAGTCCATTTCAAAATTCAGGGATGTCTGGTTGTGGCTTCTTCAAAATTTAAATGGACTTTGTTTTCATTCGCGATTTTTACACGGATAATCCCTCAGTGATTCCCTGTCACGGTAAACTTTATGGATAAATTTATAAAACATTTAAGTTATAATATTTATTTCCATCGGTTGTTTCTCTATTTAATGAGGAACTTTTGAAACTGATTCGAATATTGCGCTATATTTTCTCACGGTGTCTCTTGGTGGTGATAAGATCGTATGCATTAATGCAAAAAGTAGTGCCAATATCACTCTTGAACATTCTGGGGCTATCGCCCCCCCCCCCCCCCCCCCACAAAAAAAAAAAAACAAAAAAAAACGTCTTTTTTCTATCAAGTCTCAAAGACCAATAGAGCAAAATGCAAAAATAACTTTGAAAAAAACATTAGCAACTGACCTGACCCCAGGCATCTGTGGTTGGGATACTCGTTAGATACTCCTGAATGAGGCGGTTCTAACCAGGCTCATAAAAAGAGACATCTGCATTTCAAATACAGATATCTGCATTTCAATAGCTGATGTCTCTAATAAAGCTTAAATACTGATTTCTGTAATTCAAATGCAGATATCTATAATTGAAATTCAGATATCTCTGTTTAATTCCCAAAAAGAGATATCTATATTTCAAATACAGATATCTGTATTTTAAATATAGATATCTGTATTTAGATGCAGATATCTCTATTTAAATGCAGATATCTGCATTTTAAAAGCAGATATCTGTTTACACAAACGGGACGCAATAGTTTCCCGGTAACCTTCAACATTGAATCCAGAACCACAACGAAGCCAGTTTGACAGCTGATAATGTTGTAAACACAGCGAGTGTTTTTTTTTTTTTTTTCGAAAAAAAAAAAAAAAATCCCATAACGAAAAGACGCCAACACAAATACATTGTAAATTTTAATGCCGAAAAAAAATATTCAAATGAATAATTGTGATATTTTTTTTTTATTTCTGCTCAAAATATAGATTGTGGGTACACTAGGGTACACGTTGGAACCGCCTCATCTGTTGCATCAGAAATAAAAAAATTAAGAGATACTCTATAAACCCCAGTTTTACGATTTCGTGGTGAATTCTTTATTTTAACTTGGTTCAAGATACGGGCCTCCGTGGTCTAGTGGTTAAGAGCGCTGACTCTTAATCATTAGGTCTCTCACCGCTGTGGTTCGAGCCTCGCTCGGGTCACATGTGAGACGCCAAGTTCTGCAACGGAAGCTCAGGTGGTTTTTCTCCGGGTACTCCGGTTTTCGCCCACCTCTGACTAACGATCGGCTCGATATGAGTGAAGTAATCTTGAAAGGGCCGTAAAACCAACCCCCCCCCCAAAAAAAAAAAAAAATTGGTTCAAGAGAAAAGTTACTGGTAGAAGGTTGAAGCTTGGTAACAGGTGATATTCCAGACAGTCTTAAATCAGCCAGTATTAACCTAATACATAATGGGGTGCAAATGTGACCCTGCAACTCCCACGCTATTCTCAAAACTATCTGTAATTTCAACAAGAGGGCCATGATGGCCCTCGATCGCTCGCCTGATCCACACTGTAGATTTTGTTTGTTTGATTTGAAATTTAACGTCCCCGTCAACACTGCCAGGGTCATTTTGGAGACGCTGCTTCCAATTATTTTGAAGCTAGTCTGGCCAAGAAAAAATGTACACTTAAAATTTTCTAGTTATGTGGTGTATTCCTTGCTTCCAAAGGATACCCTTTTATAGAACATATTTAACGTCACTACAGCTGGTGTGTGGGAATGTGTAGCGGCGGTAAAACGTCTCCCTGCCCTACATCATAGTGTAGGTTATATTTTCTTGTCCTTTGGGATCATTGATTCCATCTGGGACTTTGAAAATATTTGAGGGTCACTGATGAGGCGTAATTGGCCGAAACTGGCTAGTCTGGCCCAGAAAAAATGAGCGCTTAAAATTTTCTAGTTCTGTGGTGTATTCCTTGCTTCCAAAGGATAACCCTTTGATAGAACATATTTTACCCGACATTGAGATGAAATGCCGCCCAATAAATCAATAGGGTTTATAAGCATGGAAGGGCCGAGTCGCACCGCATTGCCTGGGCAGGCTTAGATCCTCTAAGCGGTTTACCAGTACTCGTGTGCGGGTCGGTTTCAGCTCTGTGTGGAAGCATCATGCAGCCCATCTATTTCTTCAAGCCCCATTGGGCGGGGGCTAAATCCACACTGTAAAAATGAAATGGTAAGTTATATAGAAAGGTGCCTTGTCAGAAGGAACATACATGCCAAATATGAGGGCTCTCTCTCAAAAGGTTAACAGTTATGATAAAGTAGGTCAAATGTCAAGGTCACAGGTCAAACCTTTTGTATGGGTGGAAAGCCCTTGTCACAAGGAACATGCATGCCAAATATGAAGATTCTATCTCAAATGGTTTAAAAGTTATGATTAAGTTTGTCACAGGTCGGTCAATGCCACAAGTTAAATATTTTTGCATGAGTGTAAACACCTTGTCACAAGGAAACTACATGCCAAATATGAAGGGCTTACTTTAAATGGTTCACAAGTAATGACAAAAAAGTCAAAAGGTTAAGGTCACCGGTCAAAATTTTGTATGGTTGGGAAGCCCACGTCACAAGTAACCTATATGCCAAATATAAAGAATCCATCTGAAATGGTTCTAAATTTATGTCAAATTAGGTCAAAGGTCAAGGTAACAGGTCACAGTTTTTAAATGTGTTGGAGGCCCTTGTCAGAAAGAACAAACATGCCAAATATGATGGTTGTAAAATTATTATAAAGTAGGTCAAAGGTCAAGGTCACGCGTCAAACTTTTTGTATGGGTTGTAAGCAATCGTCACAAAGAATACACATGCAACATATGAAGGCTCTATCTCAAATGGTTCAATAATTATTATAAAGTAGGTCGCAGGTCAAGGTCACGGGTCAATATTTTTGTATGAGTGGGAAGCCCTTGTCACAAGGAACCTTCATCCAAAATATGGTTAAAATCATGGCAAAGTAGGCCAACGGTCAAGCTCACGGGTAAAAATGTTTGTACGAGTGGGAAATCTTGTTACAAGGAACTTACATGACAAAAATGTAACTCCATGTTAAATGGTTAAAAAATCATGATAAAATAGGTCACATGTCAATAATTTTGTGTGGATGGGAAGCCCTTGTTACAAGGAACATACATACCAAATATAAAGCTCTACTTCAAATGGTTCAAAAGTTGTTATTAAGTTGGGCACAGGTAAAGGTCAAGGTCTCGCGTCAAAAGTCTTTGCATGAGTAGGAAGATCTTGTCACAAGAAACCTACATGCCAAATATGAAGGAGATATCTTAAATGTTTCAAAAGTTATGACAAAAATGTCAAATGTCATAGGTCAAATTGTTTGTATGGGTGGGAAGACCTTGTCACAAGGAACCTACATGCCAAATATGACGGCTCTATCTCAAAAGTTATGACAAAAATGTCAAATGTCAAGGATATAGGTCAAAATTTTTGTATGGGCGGGATAACCTTGTCACAAGAAACCTAGATGCCAAATATGACGGTTCTATCTCAAACTGTTAAAACGTCATGGCACTGTAGGTCAATGGTCATGGTCCAAAGGCAAAACTTTGTATGGGTGGGAATCCCTTGTCACAAGGAATCTATATGCCAAATATGAACGTTCAATCTATAATGGTTCAAACGTTATGATAAAGTAGGTAATAGGTCACGGTCAAGGTCACAGGTCAATATATTTGTATGGGTGGAAAGTCGTTGACACCATTAAGAAAACACGCCTATACAAATACAGTGTAAATTTTACCGCCGAAAATCGAAAATTTGTGATTTTTTCTTATTTCTGCTCAAAATATAGATTGTTGGTACACGTTAGAACCACCTCATCGCGGCGGTTCAAACGAGTACACACAATCTATATTTTAGAGCGGAAATAAAAAATAAGGTTAACCCCTGCAAACCCTAGTTTTACTATATAAAAGAGGGGTTCAAGGGGGTCAAAACCATATGGGCGTGTTTTCGTGATGACCCGGAATATACATGCAAAATATTACGGCTCTATCTCAAATGGTTAAAAAGTTATGATAAAGTAGATCACAGGTCAAGGTCAAGGTCACAATATTTTTGAATGAGTTGGACGCCTTTGTCACAAGAAACCTACAAGGGCTGCAACGATACAGCTACTTCACGATACGATACATACGCGATATTTGTATCGCGATACACTTTCTTGCATGAAAAAGAAACTTTAAGCCAAGAAATTCCTTAAAATCAGCGGAAGCAATACTCAAAAATAATTCTGTGTTAGAAATTAGCTGTAATATACATGGACAATGGAAATAAAAGTGAAAATAGCAACAAAGTAATAGTTTCTGATGTGTTGTCCCAAATTTATGCAAAACCAGAAAAAGTTTACATCTCATCTCTATCAAATAACTCTGTTTGCTGTATCGTAATCGTATAGTCAAACTGCTTCACGATAAGATACGCGTATCGTCAGCAGATGTATCGCGACTACAATACGATTCAGTGAATCGTTGCATCTCTAGGACTTACATCCCAGATATGAAGACTCTGTCTCAGTTGGTTAAAAAAGTTATGATAAAATAGGCCACATGTCAAGATCAAGGTCACAGGTCAAAATATTTTGCATGAGTAGAAAGCTCTTGTCAAAAGGAACCTACATGAAAAATATGCCGGCTCTATCTTAAATTGTTCAAAAGTTATGACAAAGTAGGTCAAAGGTCAAGTTCACAGGTCAAAATTTGTGTATGGGTGGGAAATCCTTGTCACAAGGAACATACATTTCATATACGAAGGCTCTATCTGAAATGGTTCAAAAGTTATGATAAAGTAGGTCCCATGTCAATGTCAAAGTCACATATCATTTTTGTATGAAGTGGAAGCCCTTGTCACAAGGAATCTACATGGTAAATATGAAAGATCTATCTCAAATGCTTTAAAAGTTATTACCAAGTAGGTCAAAAGTCACGGCCATAGGTCAAAATTTTTCTATTGGTGAGAGGACTTGTCACAAGGTACATGCATGCCAAATATGAAGGCTCTATCCCAAATATTTCAAATATTATGATAAAGTAGGTCAAAGGGCAAAGGCATAGGTCAAAAGTTTTGTATGGGTGTGAAAACTTTGTCACAAGGAACATGCATGCCAAATATGAAGGCTCTACCGCAAATGGTTTAAACGTTATGATAACGTAGGTCACAGGTCAAGGTCACAGGTCCATTTTTGTTTTTGTATGTGTGGGTAGCCCTTGTCACAAGAAACCTTCATATCAAATATGAAAGCTCTGTCTCAAATGGTTCAAAAGTTGTGACAAAATGACCTACTGATCAACTTTTTTATTCACATGACCCGTATTCGAACTTGACCGATACAGAGTGTTCACTAGGTTTTTTCTATGATCTGACTTACTGACCTACTTTTTGATCCGACATGACCCATACTCGAAAATGACCAAGATATTATCAAGATAATCATTTGGAGCAAGCACCAAAACTGCGGCCTCTAGTGTGCTCACTAGGGTTTTCTATGATTTGACCTACTGACCTATTTTTTTGACCCGACATAACCCATATTCGAACATGACCATGATATTGTCAAGATGATCATTCCGAGCTAGATTAATGATGACCGGACCAAAACTATGGCCTCTAGTGTGTTCACAAGACACTTCAATGATTTAGCATATATACTGACCTACCTTTTGACCCGACATGATCCATATTCGAACCTGACCGAGATAATGTCATGATGATCATTCTGAGCAAGTTTGAGGATGATCGGACCAAAATTGCGGCCCCTAGTGTGTTCACAACGTTTTTTTATGATCTGACTTACTGATCTTCGTTTTGACCCCACATGAACCATATTCGATCTTGATCGAGATATTGTCCTGATGGACTCGGTTCTTATGAGTACCCACAACCTATGTCTGGGAATATACCCCTGTAAACCTCAGTTTTTCTCTGTATTAATTGGAGTTTGAGAGTAATGAAAAAGATTTATGTGAACTGTGGAAAAGTTAGAAACCCGTCTTATTCTTTAAGGTGTTTATTTATTAATTTATATTTCGTCTTTAATATGAACAAGATGGCAATTTACCTTGTTCTATAATTTTTCACTAAGATGGTTTTCCATCTGTACCATGAGGTGACGTTATGCTAGTACGTATGCACTTCTTGACGATAAGTGACTTATGTAAGAGAAGAAAAATGTACCTTATACAACAGGTGTTTCATACCTTACATTACCGAAATTGCAAGATGCTAATAACAATGTTAAATGTTAAGTCAATCAGCCAAATGTCTAGGCTGTTTAAAAAGTTAATCACATGCCAAAATCTTATTACTTTCAAAGTGAGTTTGTTTGTCACTTCACCCAGGATAATAACAATAAAGGTGAGAAAACAAACAACAGCCAACAAAAACATGCTCACATTCCGGCAAGATAAACTTATCAAAGTTTGTTTTTTATCCGACAAACTCACATTCCCGCAAGGCAAAATAATAAGTTTTTATTTTCCTTTTTTTTCTTTTTTTTTCTTTTTTTTTTTTTTTTTGTTGGTGGGGTAGGGGGGGGGGGGGGGGGGGTGAAGGATCGCCTTATTCTGAACATGTTCCATTTCTTCTTCATTCCATTCCTGCTATGAATAGTAACAGGATATCCCTTAACAAACACCACAATTAGAAATATATCTACAGTCAACCCTCTTTATACCGACATTCATTATAACACAAAACTCGTTATAACGGCATTTTAATGGAATGACTACTTAGCTAAAGGCTTAGCCTCGGTTCGGGGCGGCATGGGCTTTCCTCGAGTCCATAATCATATAAGGGTCTTAATTGTAATCTAATACTCCAGAAAACAAATGTTATACATATTTGTTAGAATCGCCTTCTAAAAAATGTCTGTAACATTTGTTTCTTGGAGCAATGATGTGGAAACGACTGTATAAAAAGTGAAGAAATAAGAAAGTACAAACTGGGCTGTGGCGGGATTTGAACTCTAGCTGCTGCGCCGGGCTTAACCGTCTAATCGAATGCAACACTCTATATTAAACTTTACGGTCCCGCTCACTGGAGCTTGGAGAAATATATAGGTTGCATGATGCTTCCACGCAGAGCTGAAACCGACCGCACAAGAGTGCTGATAAACCCCTTAAAGGATCTAAGCCTGTCCAGGTAAAGCTGTGCGAGTCGGACCGTCCATGCTTATAAACCCTATTGGTTTCATTGTGTGCCAGGGCTTGAGATGTCATTTCAACTCAATGTCGGGTTAAAGTCCCACAAACTTGGGAGTAACGGCTCCAACTTGAATGACCTATACAGTGTTGACGGGGACGTTAAACCTCAAATCAAACGCATTTAACTCGTTTACGTCTATTTTTATTTATTAATTGACTAATGTTAAAAACTATTGTACAGAGGACTCGCTTTATAACGACACTATTTGCTCCCTATTATTGTGCCGTTATAATGAATTTGCCGTTATAAAGAACAGAGGTTATAAAAGTCTTTTCCACATCATTTAGGAGTATTAGATAACAAGACCCTTTTATGACTATGGACTCGATTTGTGCATTTCCAACCTGAGGCAAGCCCACACCGCTCGGAACCAATGCTCATCCTTTAGCTAAGTAGTAATTCCATTAAAAATGCCGTAATAACGAGTTTTGCCGTTATAACGAATGTCGGTATAAAAAGGATTGACTGTAGACTGAAGATATGAGAGTTTTTAGCATGAAAATTTCCTTTTATAGCATGACGTCGCGTCTGAGAAGGTAGTAACGCAATAGTTAGAACGTAGAAACACCCCGTAACGTTACATGTATGACATCCTTAACGATGTCGCATTCACATATGGCGGAGTATTGACACGCTGATGTGGCATGTGGCATTGGTGAGCTAGTATGCCTTCATGCGGACTAAACTCGTTATTTGTCTCATTCAAGACAGACACGAGGACGTAAAATCGATTTTAAGCCTCACCCCCACTACCCCAACCTCAAGTAATATTCCTGTAACTGACTGTTCCAAGGCGGTTTTCTCTCGCGTTTTATTTTCGTTATAGTTCGTCTGTGCATTTGAATAGCCATTTTGTTGGAAAGTAACTGTCCTTTTTGGCTTTCCGCAAATAATGTTTTCATTAGGGTTTGTTATTTCATGTTTGTGTTTCTTTTGACTGGGAGAAGTTGGGTAATTGTGTTGATTCCTGGTCATTGCCTTCACTTCTATTTTACATGCGTTGCATTGTTGCTACCTCTTGTAATAAGCCGGCCTCAGTTGCTCAGTCGGATGCGCGTCTGACTGGTGATCAGGAGGTCACGGGTTCGACTCCCGCCGGGGTCGGCAACATTCTTTCGTGGAGATTGATCATGAAATCTTTTCTGCGGTCATTCTCTCCCTTCCGCTGATTCAAGAAGGGCAGTTGTCAGTTTCTGGCGAAAGAATGTGCACTGAACTGGTTTACCGCTTACGTATAAGCCTGCCCAGGAAAGTGCTGATAGGTAAACTGACCGGCTAAAAAAATGACCTAAATAGCGTTGACTGGTCCGTAAAACTCCAATACAAACAAAAACAAACAAACCTCTTGTAATCAATACATTATAGAGGGGACTGTTTTCTTTTAGGTAAAGAAGCCTCCGTGGTGCAGTGGTTACGCTACTCGCCTTGTAAACCAGGGATCGCAGGATCGATCCCGGGCTTCTCCAGACTTTCGGATGAGTCTTTTAACCGAGGTCCCGTCTCCGTATGACCTTAGCTGTTGGTGGGACGTAAAACTAAAACTCACTCACTCACTCTTTTAGGTAAATATTAAACAGGAATTGGTGCATTCACTGAAATTAGACCTGCCTGCTACACATAATGAGACTATTCCGTTCCAACTCTGCCAAAAAGCCGTTAGAACCTCAGTTTCAGATATGATTAAGCGCTGATAAAGACTTATTTTTTTTTTTCTTTTTTGTTTCGAAGAAAGCTCTTGCAGCCCATGCATTTCTTCATGCCCCGATGGGCGGGGGCGGAAGAAATAATCTAAAACTGCATTTTAAACTGTCTACCAGTTAAAATGAAACAAAGCAATTGTATTTTAGAAACAAAATGGGGCGTGGATGTCCCAGCGGTTAGTGCACTCATTGAGGGGTTCTAACGAGTGCCCAAAACCTGTGTATTGGAGCAGAAATAATGAAAATAACGTATACCATGTAAACCACATTTTTCTCTATAAAAATGGTATTTATAGGGGTCTTTATTAAACAGATGGTATCAGGAGAGACGGTGGGTCAAGGAACATCCATCACAGACACTGATCAGACTGCGCATGATTTTAGTGTTCGCTGGGCGCACATATTCTCAGATAGCTTTTCGTTTTAAGTGGCCCAATTATTGGATTTGTGTATCGCTAGCGATGCTCCGCCTACATTCGACAGGCAATCTGATTGGATGCCGCTAGGCCCCGAGTGCCCCTTAAACACCTATATTTAGGCTGATCCCTAGAACCGGGTTAGAGAACTCTACTACTACTACTAAGGAGGTTAGAGAAAAGTGAAAACATCTGAAGGATACGTTGAGAATAGCTATTAAGGTAAAATTAATTTTCTTTTCAATTTAGCGTATTTTATTGTAATTTATTTTCACTACTAGGTCAAGCTTTATATTCAATTATTACAAATTGATAAAACACAAATAACAAAACTGGCAAAATTAGAAAAAAGAAAGAAAATAAATAAAAAATAATGACACATGTATTTAATCCTGTGTCTTTATTTATTTATCGTTTTTCAATTAATTTATATTGCTTTAGGCTAGATTTATAATTAAATAAAAGTTGTGAAAGAATTATTTTCCGACCTCAGCATCATTACGACATGACACTTCCGGAATTGAAATTTTTAAACTTAAAGCACTTCTTTCTTCGTCAATGGTTCTTAGGGGTAGTATCTGGTTCTCTTTTAATTGCTGTAGTCGGGTGGGCTGTTTTACAGAAGAAAATACCAATTTTGATAACTTTCCCTCATCCAACTTAGGCCCCAAAAGACGAGCCCTTCTGACAAGTCTTGTCTTATTTCTACTCCAAGACATATGTTGTGGGTACTCGTTAGAACCGCCCAATTGAAGCAGTTCTAACAAGCACCCACAACCAATTTTTGCAGTATAAATAAGAACACAGATTTTCCTAAGAAAAGTAGCCAATTTGTAGATGTGAGAAAATGCATTGGATTGCACGGATGTGTTACCGTAATGCGGATTAATTAGAAAATAGTTGAGCATGATTTTACAAATAGGTCAAGGCCCTGATCAACTTCTGCTACATTTGATCTGGGCCAGGATACCCTTTTTTGGGGTCTTAAAAGGTTTAAAATGAGATGTCAGAAGACAACATAGCCTACGTGGGTATCAGTTGGATGAGAACAAGTTCATTTTTCAGTTTTTACCTCCAACTACAATTAGAATGAAGATTTGAATAATATTTTTCTCTCCTATTGTTTAATAAATTTGTTTCTCTGCGATTGTTTTCAGCATTCCTGTTCAAAATGTCGAAACTGTATTTGTCATTTGCTGCTACTTTGGTCATCGCTGCTTCATGTTTGGCCTGCGACTACGAGTTGAAATTTTCATGCCACAAAGGTAGCTACCTGATCGTGAATCCAGATCCCGACCAATACACAGGAATCCTGGCCTACCGCCCTAATGGCACCCAGTGTAGGTCTGCCGCTGAAGGACTCTATGGTTTCTCTGTCTTTGGCTGTGGCCCGGTACGTATACGTGATTTATCTAATCAGCTTGTTTGTTAGTTTGTCTTGGAGTTTAGGTCATTTCGGTCAGTTTACCTATATAGGCTTATACGCAAGCGGTTAACCAGTATAGTTCACATTCTTTTGCCAGAAACTGACAACTGCCCTTCTTGAATGAGCAGAAAGGAGAGAATGACTGTAGAATCTAATCGGGTTGAAGACGATATTCCCGAAAACTTGCAAACATATTATCCTTTTCAAAAACTTTTGGGTTGTCATGGGCATTAATTTCTAACCCTTTTAACATCAGTTTTACTATATAAAAGAAGGGTGTAAGCAGAGGAGCGGGGGGGGGGGGGGGGGGGGGGGGGGGGGGGGGGGGAAAGGGCTAAGAGGAAATATTTCGTCTTAGCAAAAAGGAAAATAACAAGGTTACGTCTGGTAGATATCATAGTATTTCTCTGTTATGCATGTAATAAACGCGTTTAATTCACGATTTTTATACAAAAATTTCAATATTCCGACATTAGTAAACGCGACTTCGTTAAGAACGTCATACATGTAACGTTACGAGACGTATCTAACAACAATTTGCATATTTAATCCACTAATGGATTACCGAATTTAATACATGTCAGATGCGACCTTATAGGATTAATACCGATTTTGAATCAGATTTCATTGCACAAGAAGCTCAATAGAAAACAGAGGGTTGTCGAAAATGACGTTATGACGTCATGCGTCAGTAACTATGTGTTTTAACACGTGTGGTTGTAATTTCATGCCATGACGTTAGCCACTGAATTATAATGACGTTTTATTTATCATACGGCGCTTTTGCTTTTTTGAGATGTTAACGTCATTTCATATTTTCAGTGCGTGCGTAACTTGCGTACTATCACGTGGTAACGTAAAGAAACGTCATCACGCCGATCACACATACGTGTACATGGGTATTTATTCATTTCAGGACCCAGCCCTGCAGTTGATGAAAGATAATGGAGAGTTTACTTTATGTACGATCTCATGTAGCAAGGGTGAACGTAGCCAGGAGGGCTACAGCGTAGGGATGGACTTTGTGCTGCAGTCTCAGAGCAGTAAGTATACTATTATATTCAAACTTTATTATAATGTACTTGTGTATGTAACACAACGTCTGCTTTTATAACGTCAACTTTGCGATATACTGTCGGAAACTCGACGTCATCACGTTTCGTCGCTTTTCATTGGCTGACATTTGAATTTATGCAGTTCACATCGCTTGCCGCCTTGTGCAAAATAGTACAATATTTTACAGAACAACCGAATCAGTGCATTAAAATGGGGATAACTGTACTGACGACTCCTACATCATGAGACGAGTAGCCTAACTACTGCACCACGTGGGCTTCTAAATATCCCTTTCTGTCTCGCCCCCCACCCTCACCCCTATCTGAAACACCTTAACAAGGTCTCAAAAATGTTTTAGTCATTGAAAAACAGTGATTTTTTATATTAAGACCACCTTTGGTACTGTTCAAAAGTGGTCTTTAAGACCACTTTTGAAAGCCCCCAAAGGTTGTCTCACACTAGAGCACACTGGATGTAGAAAAACAAATAAAAGGTACCTGAAACTTTCTAAATATGCATTTAGTATAATTTATCTTAATTTTAGGTGGTCTTAATAGCAAAATTTACCGTGTCACTGTATTTTAACTGCCCGTCTTACGCCCGAGGGCCGCTAATTGCCACTGTCACAGTGTGGCTTTAATTTCTTCATGCCTTTTAAAGACATATAGAGATTAATTGGCTTTCAGTTAGCTTTACGTGAATAGAGTATGTCAGTAACCATGCACGTTTGCACGCCTTTCAGACGTTGGTGACGTCACTTTCAGCCCGACGTTACGCAATTAAGGCACATGACGCATCAAATGAACAGTAACGACGGAACTTATTTGAATGCAAATTGCAACTGAACCATTTAATTAAAAAAAATAAAACATTCCAAGCTATTTTTCTGGTGCAAACGTTTAGTTTACACCATATAGTTTACCCTGTAAACCCGCTGAACGCTTGCAAACCGACGTAAAATGGTCATAGAAAAAGCCTGATCTCTGTGGCTGAGGTTTCAAATTGTATTACAAATGCAGCTTAAAGCATGACAGAAACATTTTTTTTTTCAGTGTAATATCTATTTTTATTTCACTTGTGAATACCAGAAGAGGAGTTTTCATTCGTGGCTTCGCCACTTGTGAAAATTCGTCTTTTGGTGTTTATTCGTTGAAATAAAAACTCGATCTTACACTAAAAATATCAAATATCCTCTATTTTATTTTGCAGTCTTGAGCTCAGGCTCCGCCCATTACTACTGTCATACAAGTGGAACCATCTTCATCAAGAATCCCCGTGATGAGCTCTACAGCAACTCTATTGCTTACGCGATCGCTGATGGCGAACAGTGCTTGGCCACCCATATACTGGATAACCAGGTTATTGAAGTCTCAGGATGTAATTTAGTAAGTATAGTTCATTATCAAAGTACCAACAGTACTGGTGGGTCGATTGTCTCTGTGAGTAGGCCAGAAAAATGGCCATAAACGAGGACCTCGGTTGTTTCGTCTAACCCTTAGTTTGCTGTACTGTAAGCAAACAATGAAGATCCTGATCATTCACCGATCTGTGCCATCTGATCTGCTTATACACAGTTTACCAACGCTTCTTTGGCAATACTGATCACACACCGATAAGAATATCGCGGGTGTTTTCTATTTAAGAAATAGATCAGCTCTAACTGATTTGTTGAGTAATAAATCACAGTTTGGAGGTCAGTTGTAAATTAGATCAAATCACGAGCGCGTAGCGCGCGTGATTTGTCTACTTACAACTGACCGACAAACTGTGATTTATTACTCAACAAACCACAGATTAGAGCTGATCTATTTCGATTCTAACACGCTGAAAATCGGCTTCCTTTCAATATCTCACAACCTTTCGCCATTGTTAGGAGAAATTCCGCTAAAATTATCGACTGATACACATGCATTTATATCCTTTTCTAACGTTTTCTATGCGAAAAAATTACGTTACACCGTCTAACGTCACGAAAATTGACTATTGACGTCAAAAATTAGCAGTTTTTAATGACGTAACTCGTCACGATCTTCCAAGCTGTGATTTGTTGCAGAATAAAACACAGTTATTTTCCATGGCCTATATAGGCGCGCTGTGTTAGAATTTTCTGTAAATTACCATTATATCCATTTCCCAAAAATTCAGTCACGTGGGCTTCAGAAACGAAAAGCTTTGGGTCGACTTTGTGTCGATTGACTGATAATCGACTGTAAATATAGTATGCATATTAGTAATTGTGATATTTTAGTATCAGATTTTCCTTTTATCTGAATTTTGCCTTTGTTTCGTGCAGAAAGTCATACTGCCAACCCTTTAGTTTTGTTTGTTTGTATTGACGTTTAACGGCCCAGTCAACACTATTTTAGGTCATTGTGAGCCAGTCAGTTGACCTATCCACACTTTTCCTGGGCAGGCTTATACGTAAGCGGTTAACCGTTAACCGGGCCAGTACAGTGCACATTCTTTCGCCAGAAACTGACAACTGCCCTTCTTGAATCAGCGGCAGGGAGAGAATGACAAAAGAAAAGATTTCATGATCAATAAGAATGTTGCTGACCCCGGCAGGTATCGAAACCGCGTCCTCCTGATCACCCGTCAGATGCGCATCCGACTGAGCTATCGAGGCCGGCAAACCAACCCTTTTGTTGGCTGCGTACTTAGAGACTGCCATATTTCAATTCTAGACTCAGAATTATGTGTTTTTCTTTTCGTGAATTTCAGGATGACCGTATCATCTTTGTGACTAGTGGGAGCGATTCCTCCAAATTTGTAATTGACAGAAAAACTGACATTTTTGCACTCAACTGTCTTCCAACCCCAATAGTCAGCGACGGAGGTAAGCTTTAGCTCGACATTATCGTATACGTATAAACACATTTAGCACATGCCGTAAGACAACGTCACATCAACGTCAAAACAAAGTCCGTTGATACGATGTTGCCCACACGTTGTTTGCACAGCATGTTAACAAGCCCGTGTAATGAACATCCCTCCAAACTCCACTTTATATTAAGAAAACTGGGGTTGACTGGGGTATACATTATTTTTTTTTATCTCTTCTCAAGGCATAGCTTGTGAGTGCTCAATGAGGCGGTTCTAATGAGCCTTCACAGCTTATGTTTGGGGTAAGAATGAGAAAATATGACAAATTTTATTGAGAAAATGGTCATAAAAGAATACACTAAGTTACACGGGTGTGTTACTGTAATGGTACTGTATTGATACTGTAGTATACCGGTCCCGATAGCTCAGTTGGTAGAGTGTCCGCTCCGGGGAACGGGAGGTCTCGGGTTCGATCCCGGGCCGCGACATACCAAAGTCGTTAAAAATGGTACTAACTGCTCCTCGCTTGGCACTCAGATTTACGGGGTAGAGCTAGGACTGGTCGATCCAGTGTCAGGATAATGTGACTGGATGTGGTATCATGTAATGTGTCTGGGACATGATACTTCAGTGAGGCAGCACTATAAACGTGAGCATTGAGCTCCCTGTCGCAACCAGACACCGTCGTGATATGACTGAAAAATTGTTGAAAGCGACGTTAAACCCGAATTCACACACACACACACACACACACATTGATACTGTAGTGATACTGAAATACTTTTCATCCGACGACGAGGGAGACAGTAATAGAAATTCTAAATATTTTCCTGCAGTTTTAATCTATAGGACTATTATAGGGCAAAGAGGAATTGTGCGAAAAAAGACCAAAATCTACATTTCTACATTTTTACCTCTGTTGATCCCCTTCCTCCTCAGACATCCTGCACTATTGTCGTTACTCTTTATTCTAGTTCCAGGACTTCTTCTGTTGTTTTTTTCTTTACCTATACTACAACACCCTCACATTACATACACTCCAGGGCCTACTCGTGAATCTTGTAGTAACTAATCTTTTCATATGGTACTCGAGTATGTACAATAATCAATCTTTATGCGGTTAATCAAAATTTGATGTGCAACCTTTTCTTGCTGAACAGCTAGAAGATCATGTAAAACCTTCATGTAAGAATTTCTGCATATCAAGAACTACTTGTGGAAAGAAAATGTGTAAGAATTGCCGTGTTGAAGTCATAAACTCTAATATTAGTGACATATGAACAGTTTAGGCCAATCAAAAGTTTCGAGTCACAAAAATATTGTACACTCAACTTTTCTCTATTTTAAGTGAATGTTTACAGGGATCTTCAACTCACAGACTCTTTAACGTGATTATTGCTTTCTATGACACGTTACCGTGATTTTTTTTATTGCAGAAAACAACGGTTTGAGTTTTAACTGTTACCAGGACGGAACGATATTGGCAACCAACCCTAGAACCGAATTATTTTGTCACAGTTATGCCGAACAGGGTGGAAAGATATGTACTTCTATTTATGTGAAAACATTCAGTCAGGTCATTATTAGCGGTTGTGATACGGTAAGTGCATACAATACGTACTTTATGCCCGTGCAATGATCACCATAGATTGCTGCTGCTGCGAGTTGCCTAAATGAGGTGGTTCTATTGAGCACCAGCAATCTAAATATGGAACAGATATAAAAGAAATAGCTAAGATCTGAAAACAAATAAGCCAGCACATGACATAACCTACAGGGAAACGTGTGTGACCCGAGTGCCGCTGTGATGCAGTCGGACTCGAAATCGTGAGGTACCCAGTTCGATCCCAACTAACATCATCAAGTGTTGTTTCCTTGAGCAAAGGGGCTTTATCCACATTACTTAGTACTGGTTTCTACCCAGAAAAAGGACGGCAAAAAGTAACATTAAATGTAGTACCCTCTATAAATAAAATCTATTATTATTATTATTTTCATTATTATTATTACATCAGTCTGCTCATTTGCGCAGTCTAATTATAGCATTTTTTACAAAAACTCTTCTATTCAAATACCACCAAATAAAATGAAAATTTTCAGATAAAAATCCTGATACATGTATATATAAGTGTATGTAGAGGGAATTGAGTTTGGAATTCGATTTATTCTGTAGTAGTACAGCATAATAAGATACATGTATATCAAAGTCGCATCTTTACAAACTCGATATTTTGCCATATTGCTGCTCAATACATACGTTGTTAGAGTTAGGCGGTTTCACGTGTACCCGCTGTCTATGTTTTTGAGCAGAAATAAGAACATGATGGGATACTTGAGATGTGTTTGCTTAGGGCTATGCATGCTGGGTAAATCAAGCAGACGACATTTTGAAATATTCTTTCTTATTTTTCCAAGAAGACAGAATATGACATTTCATGCAGATGGAGACAATTTGCCTGAGATGTCATGTCCTGTTTTATGTAAAAAAAAATAAGAAAAATATGTCGTCTGTTGAATTCGACTACATCATGTTAACAAATTCGTGTAGTCAACATCCCTCTAAAACGCACTTTTTATAGAGAAAACTGGGATTAAAGGGGGTGGGGGGGGGGGGGGGTAAACATTATTTTTCTTATTTATGCTCTTAGACGTAGGTTGTGGGTACTCGTAATGAGGCGGTTCTAACGAGCACACAAAACTATTTTCGGAGTATGATAAAGAATAACATCACAAATTTTCATCAGAAAAAAATACCTTTTTTGGGGTGTGAAAGAATGCACTATATCACACGGATGTGTTATAGGTAAAGATCAGAAAGATGTTTACTTGCTTAGGTGAGTTTCAATGCCTTTCAATGCCTTTGTCTTTTTCTGGGAACCAGATGCACGCTTGTTTAAACCAGTTTCTAGTTAAATAGATGGTGCCCCTTTGAAATGATCCCCGAGATGTTGCACTGATGAGTTAGGAAGCCTTCATGCGGACTGAACAAATTATTTGTCTAAACCACGACGGAAGTAAGGGCGATTGCGACCCCGTAAATTGAAATACTTTTACCAGGCCGTTCCAAGGCGGTTCTTCTGTCGCGCTCTATTTTTGCTATAATTCGTCTTTGAATGTCTGTATCGCTTATATTGTTTTTTGTTTTGGATAGCCAATCGGGCATTTTTGTGGGAAAGTAACTGTCCTTTTGGCTTTCTCTAACACACAGGCTAGGGTCTAGTTATTCCATGTTCGTGTTTCTTTCCATGGGAAGTGTGAATTAATTGTATTGATTCCTGATCATTGCCTACACTTTTATTTTATATGTGTTTTCTTTTCCATTTCAGAGTCAACCCATATTTCTGATACTCAGCAGAATACCCATAAACACCAGTGCTCTCATAATCCGGCCCAACAATGTATTCCTGATTCAGTGCTGATAGACATAACAGACACAAGATCTTCAACAACTTTCCAGGCCAGAGTGATATGTTGTCTAGTAGCCTTAACCAATAGACAAGATACATAGAACCTTCTGTTTTATCCAGTGGGTTTGGTCAGTGTTTGTAATATGAGGGGTGTCAGTTTCATTCTATTTATTTTGACTAACTGCATTAAAATCTACGATATACTATCAATTAATTAACAATTAATTAAGAAATGCATGTAAATTATTTAGATGTTCATCGAATTATGAACAACATTGGGTCACAACCAAACGTCGCCATCGGCCAGTTTATGTCGACGTCACTGATGTGGTGTGAGTCAAAGTTTTCAGTTTCTGTTTGTTTGTTGAGTTTAACGGCCCAGTCAATATTATTTAGGTCATTTTTGAGCCGCTCAGTATACTTATCCACAATTTCCCTGGACAGGCTTATATGTAAGCGGTTAACCAGTACAGTGTACATTTTATTCGCCAGAAACTGACAACTGCCCTTCTTGAATTAGCAGGAGAGAATGACCGTAAAAATGACAAAAATAAGAAAAAATATCACTATTTTTCATCTGAAAATTTTCATTTTTCGGCAGTAAAATTTACACTGTATTTGATGAGGCGTGTTTTTGCATTGCTGGTATCATCTTATTTTTATCATGCCATTATAAATCATATGTCTTTTTTGTCATCATGGCATTATAAATCTCATGTTTTTTATTGTTATTATCATCCTGTTGTTATCATAATATTTTAAATCACATATTGTTATTTATCATCATTCTATCTTTATCATGACGTTTTAAATCACATGATGTCCATCATCATCCTATTCTCCGTAATTCATTCATAGATACGAAAGGGTATTAGGAACAGGTATCTCGAAATTTCGATTTGATATCTCGAAATTACGACTCGGTATCTTAGTATTTCGAGTTTTTAACTCGACATTTCGCCTTAATATGTCGAAATTTCGATTTATTCTCTCGACATTTCGACTAACTGTCTCGAAATGTCGACTTGTTAACCCGAAATTTCGAGTTACTTTCTCGAAATTTCGACTTCTTAACTCGACATTTCGACTAAGTCAAAATTTCGAATGTCGAGATTTCTAGATGGTAAATCGAATTTTCGACGAAATTCTATGTCCAAATGTCGAGTTATTACCTCGAAAGTTCGAGTAAGTATGTTTTGGAATTTTTGAGATATCTATGAAAAGAAATATATATCTGGCCCTAATGCTCTTCCGTACATTCCACACACCGTACGGCGGAAACAGTTTTTCGTTCATAAAGGTTAATAAATATGAAACTATATTGTGTTTATGGTTATTTTAAACAATCATTGAAGCTACTAACATCCAAAAGAAATCATCACGAAAACACGCCTATATAATCTGATCCCCTTAAACTCCACTTTTATACAGTAAACCTTGGATTTTCAGGGGTATAAAATATTTTTTTATTTCGGCTCAAAAACATATGTTGTGGGTATTCGTTGGAACCGATGCGGTTCTAACGAGTTTCAACAATTTATGTTTTGAGCAGTTATATGAAAAACCAGTGCTTCAGCTGAAGTACACGACCCGCCGGATGCTTTTAGCTTTATGAGTGTTACCATATATGGGTGTGGCGGCCATTTTGGTCATGTGACCTGGACCTAAAACGGTTCCCCCAATAAATGCGCCTTATCGTAAGGAGCAAAAATATATCTTATACTTTAGTACTGTATTCTGAATCGTTTGCAGGATAAAATGCATTCTCACTTTTCCAATAAAAAAGCATATGTGTCAAAGTTTGAACTAGGCACAAAGAAGGTCAAGGTCAACCCAGGGTCACCATTTTAGCAATTTATGATGGGCCTACGTCCCAGATGCTATTTATCAAGTTTCGTGGAAATCTGCCCAGTGGTTCTGGAGAAGACTATTTTGAAGGGTTTTTACCATATATGGCTTGGCGGCCATTTTGGTCATGTGACCTGGACCCCATGAGCAAATTTTGGTTTCCCCCATCCCATAGAGGCTCCATATGAAATTTGACTTCAACCGGCCCAACGGTTTCCGAGGAGAAGCAGTTCGAAAATTTTCACATTTTTTCGCCTCGGCGAGGCTATACTAAATGGAATGTAATATTTCGCAAGTCCATTGGTTAGATCTCATTGATATCTATCAGTATGCTAAAAATTGTTTAAATATTCCAGGCGGTTAAGTCACTATCACCAATTTTCACAAACGGGTTACGGACGGACAGACAGACTGACAGAATGACACGGGGATTTTAGGGCACTCTTAGAAATCAACCGACTTCAGTCGGTCGCTTTTTCTGCGGGTCGTGCAATATTAGAATCATCTGACATTTTTTTCAATTTTTGGTGGTAAAACTTTGAATATATTTGAATAGGCGTGTTTTCGTAATGTGGTGCTTTTTCATGTTCGATGAGAATATACAGTCAACCCCCTTTATACCGACATTCGTTATAACGGCCAAACTAGTTATAACGGCAATTTGAATGTAATGACTTCATAGCTAAAGGCTTAGCCTCCGTTCCGAGCAGCGTGGGTTTCCCTCGGGTTGGAAATCCACAAATCGAGTCCATAGCATGAAAGAGTCATGTAATCCAATACTCCAAGAAACAAATTTTATAGATATTTGTTAGAATCGCCCCATGGAGGCGATTCTAACAAATGTCTATAGCATTTGTTTCTTGGAGTAAGGGGAGGCGATTCTAACAAATGTCTATAACATTTGTTTCTTGGAGTAATAATGGGTAAAGGACGTTTTATTACCTAATATACTCCTAACTGGAATTCTTTATAACGGCAAATTCCTTACAACGGCACGATACTGTCGTTATAACGAGGGTCCTCTATATTGGTATATATAGATGATCTTACACGAGAGGACATCTCATATTATTTATGAAACGAGCATTTGTTCATACAATTTATATGAAATGACCACGAGTGTAAGATTCTGTTGATCATATAATGATTGTCACGGGCGGGGTCGTGTGAAGTGTTTGCCTACCAGATAGATACCCGAATTCCACACCCATCACGTTAACAAGTCCGTGAAATGAACACCCCTACACCCCACTTTATATAGAGAAACTGGGATTTACTGGGGTATACATTATTTTTCTTATTACTGTTCCAAGATATAGGTTGTGGGTACTCATTAGAACCGCTTCAATGAGGCGGTTTTAACAAGCACCCAAAACCTATGTCTGGAGTATAGATACGTAAAATATCACATATTTTCATCATACAAAATGTCATTCTGGAGATATGGAAGACTGTACTATGTCGCACGGGTGTGTTATCATAATGCTTGGCTAGGTTTAACCCTTTAAGACGCCGAGAAAAACTACATCTGAAAATTTCGTCTGTTTGTGTCATCTGCTAATTTGTTTTTACAAACTTTTAAAAAATATTTTAGCGTACAGGCAAAAAGTGTGAACCCAAAATCAGACTGCTCCTAGAGGAGGCAAACAGTGTGGACCAAATCAGACTGCTCCTAGAGGAGCCAAACAGTTTGAACCTAAATCAGACGGCTCCTAGAGGAGGCAAACGGTTTGGACCCAAACCAGACTGCTCCTAGAGGAGGCAAACAGTTTGGACCTAAATCAGACTGCTCCTAGAGAAGGCAAACAGTGTGGACCCAAATCAGACTGCTCCTAGAGGAGGCAAACAGTTTGGACCTAAATCAGACTGCTCCTAGAGGAGGCAAACAGTGTGGACCCAAATCAGACTGCTCCTAGAGGAGGCAAACAGTGTGGACCCAAATCAGACTGCTCCTAGAGGAGGCAAACAGTTTGGACCTAAATCAGACTGCTCCTAGAGGAGGCAAACAGCGTGGACCCAAATCAGACTGCTCCTGGAGGAGGCAAACAGTTTGGACCTAAATCAGACTGCTCCTAGAGGAGCCAAACAGTGTGGACCTAAATCAGACTGCTCCTAGAGGAGGCAAACAGTGTGGACCCAAATCAGACTGCTCCTAGAGGATACACACAGTGTGGTCCCAAATCAGATTGCTCCTAGAGGAGGCAAACAGTGTGAACCCAAATCAGACTGCGCCTAGAGGGACAAACAGTGTGGACCCCTATTCAGACTGCTCCTAGAGGAGCAGTCTGATTTTGGTCCACACTGTTTGCAAAAATGACTTTAAAAGTACCAGCAGACATCAAAGCAGATCACAATTGTCGTGATTGGCATTTTATGGATTAATTCAACGATGGGCACCAGAGGGGATTTCTAGTCCATAGCAGAATGGTTCTGACCAATTTAGTCGATTACCCAGTTTGGATCTGGGCCCAGATGATCAAAGCATCATTAGCTTTACGAGTTTGTTAGAGATCAAATTGTTAATCATTCTAGCACGTGCAATATCATCTATTCTGGTATTTTTACCGAAAAAATGTTAGTAGCTTTTGTTTGTTACATTTTTTTTCAGCAAAGATATTTGCATATTGTCTACGTTAAATGATTAAAGTCTTAACGACATTGATGAGCATGGAGAGTGATAGCTCAGTAGTTAGTGCACTTGCCTCTTGTGCTAGAGGTCCCGGATTCGATCCCCGGCAGCGGCAATAAAATTTCGGTGTCCGAACACGCTCCATTGGCATCATTTGCAGGGATGAATGTCATAAAGTGCACCGTCCTTCGGATCGTGACGTAAACTGGAAGACCCCTGTGCAAAGAAATCCATCCCCTGTGCAGGTTAAAGATCACTACCGTAATTACATGATTACTGTGTAGGCTTTGATCCTACAAAACCTGTGTATGTAATGTACACCTGCAGTAATGGTCAAGTGTGACCGATGCAGTATCAGTAGAAAGAAAGAAAGATGACACTAATGATACATAACTGGCTAATGACATTGTTAGCTTTGAACAGCAATATACTTACATAACAAGAACTTCGTACTTACAAATGTATCTGTACAAAACTGGGTCTGAGATTCTTTCTTGTCTCTACAAATGCCCCTCCCCCCCTTCCCCTTTCTCATAAAATACCTGTGATATCTTTCTTACTTCTGTATCAAAGTAGATTGTGGGTGCTCATTAAAAACGCGTCAAATAGACGGATCTAACGATCACCTGCAATCTATGTTTGTGAGCAAAATCAAAGGCAGATAATCTAGGTGTATGCCTCTGTAAACCCTACTTTTCTGTGTGTAAAGCGTGTTTAACCCATTTAGTACCAGAAACCCCAAAACGGGTACCCTGGCAAACAGTGCAGACCCAGATCAGACGCCGCAGAACGCGGCGTCTGATCAGGGCCTACACCGTTTGTAAAACGTCCAGCAAGGTTCCAAATAGATTTTCCTGACACCCCTAAATCATTTGAAATGGACTCCTGCTATATATAGGGAGGAAGATTCCATTTGGTACAAAAAGGGTTAACAACAGGTTTCATGTTACGAACTTGTTCTATGTTCTCGATTTTAAATCTCGCAGTATGAGAGACAATCTGATATTCAGGAATATAGAAGAGAGAACAAATGAGAAAACAGAAGAAGTGCTGAAAAAATTCTTATCGGATCATCTGTAAATAAACAATGTCAGTTTCGAGCGTGTGCATAGAATGAAAGAAAAACTGTCATTTGCAAATCCACATTTAGTGAAAAAACCCAGGCTAATAGTTGCCAAATTTACATTCTTTAAAGAGCGTGAACGTGTCAGGAAATCGGCAAAAATGCTGAAAGGAACCAATTTCAGTATCCAAGAGCAGTTTCCAGAGGAGATTGAGAAGCGCAGGAACCCCCTATACCCGTTACTAAAAGCAGCTCGCCAGGCGGACAAAAAGGCAAGTCTAGTCAAAGATAGGCTATACGTCGAAGGGAAAGAGGTTCTTGCGCCCAAGAAAGACACAGCAAAGGCAGCAACTGCAACGCAGATGGACACTTCATCATCAACCCCTTCTGGATCTACTAGTGGTGTGACTGTTACGCATTTCTAGGACAGCCGTGGAAGCAATATAATATTAAATCAAGAACATTGCGATCTAAAATTCCTTTGTCTGAATGTGTGTGGTTTGTGATCGAAACTGATTATACCTGAATTCATTACCTATGTCAAACAGTTTGATAGGGTTGCTCTTTCTAAAGCAAAATTGGATGACCTTGATGAAATTATTATCCAAAATTTTGAAAGTATAACTAAAAATAGAAAGCAAAAGACTGCAAGAAAATCGGATGGCATCGCTGTTCGTATTAAGAAGGTCACCTTTAAATATTTCTCTGTTGTAGATAGTGAGTGTGAGTATGTGTTATGGTTTACTCTTTCAAAAAATATGCCTGGCACTGACAATGATGTGCTTTTTGGTGCTGTTTATATACCACCCGAAAATTCAGACTATAGCTTAGAAAGTATAATCGAACAGTTTTACTTTGAAGTTGATGAAAATGCCAGATCTGATAAACATGTTATAATGACTTTACAGAAAATGACGAAAATATTTTTGAGCAGGTTAATGTTGATCCTGAAGATATTTTTGTCTCGGATCCTGCTGATGAAATGTCTCGAAATGAATTCAATGTCAGAAGCACGTCCGAGGATGACCGTGTAAACAAGTTTGGTAAGATGCTTATTGAGAGTTGTAATTATAATGAAATGATAATTTTGAATGGCAGAAGTTTAAACGATAAGGATATAGGTAATAACACATGTAAAAATGCATCCGTTGTAGATTACGTTTTGTCATCTCTCAGCACTATTACACATTTTTCAGATTTTAAAATAAGTGAATTTTCTGAGCTATTTTCTTATGCACACTGCCCAGTTGAATTCAGTATTAGGACCATCAGAAGTGGTAAAGGTGATAAAATATCAAATAACAAAACTAAAATCAAATCATGGGACGAAAGCAAAAAAAATCTTTTAACTTAAATATCGATCAAAGTAAAGTACAATGTATCTTAGCAAAACTTGATTCTGGTAATTTAAGAGAAGAAACTATCAACGAAGCAATGACTGAAATTGAGAATGTTTCCAGAGATTCTGCGCTTACCACGTTCGGTACTTAAAAACATAAAACCCAAAACAATAAAACGAATAAACGTTGGTTCAATAATAGCTGTCGTACGGCACGCCAAAAGTAGCAAGAAAAACCTATGCACTTAACAAAAAGGACTACAACAAGGCTGCACTGTCTAATGCCAGTAAACAATATAAAAACACATTAAAACGAAACATTCTGAATTATAAAAGAGAATTTAGGAAAACTATCCGTAACATGAGACAAAAATCGCCGAAAGAATATTGGAAATATATAAAGAGTGTAAATAAGAAGGCAGCTGACCCTGATATAGATATAAGTTTATTCTACAACGTTTTTTTAAAAACGTGAATGAAGCAGAGCACCCCGAAACCTAAATGCCTGAATCAGATTACCCAGAATATTTAAGGAGGAAAGATCCGTAAAACTCAAAAGCTTATGTTTATTCTTGAGTACGGTACTTGAAATATACTCCAGGCAAATGTCACAACAAGTTGACTGCTTTAAAAACCATCCAATAGGTTTGGTCTTGTCAGTCTGCATTCTGATTTGAGCCAGCTGATATCATTATCCCACTTAATGCTTTTTTTGAATAAAAATAATAAACTTTAAACGTTCCAAGGCGGTTCTTCTGTCGCGGTATATTTTTGTTGTGGTTTGTCTGAAGTTTGGAGGCTTTCATGCGGACTGAGCAAATTATTTGTCTAAATCGCGACGGAAGTAAGGGCGAGGATTGTGGCCACGTAAAATCGATTTAAGACCCCCAGTGGAATTCGTTTCCGCTGACCGTTCCAAGGCGGTTCTTCTGTCGCGGTATGTTCTTGTTATGGTATGTCTTTGGATGTTTGTTTCGCTTATGTTATTTTATTTTGGATAGCCTATTGGCCATTTTAACCTGTAAAATGTAAACCGAATTTTTCAAAGGTCATAACTCTGTTAATATTTGGTGGACAGTTATTCTCGAAACTTAAGGCACATCTTCACATCTTAGCCTTACTACATACACATTTAGGCTTGATCGGATGTAAACTTTATAGTAGGAGTTATACGGAAACGAAAAAAAAAGTTTACGAACGGACGGACGGACACCAACCCCATAACTTAATACGACCGTTTTTGTTGTTGTTGATGTTGTTGTTGTTTTTCAAACGGGTATATAAAAAGATTTTTCCTAAGTCATCAGGCCTTCTATAGGGCCTTGGTTATCTATTTCATTTGTTGTTAACGTCCCTGTTAACACTGCATGAGTCTTTTTTTGAGACATTGCTTCCAATCTGTCGCCCCATGAAACTAAATGGTTGAAATACATGAACGGTCCGACTCGAGCCACTTTTCCTGGGCAGGCTTAAAACTTCTAGGCGATTAACACTACTCATGTGCGGCCGGTATCCGCATCATGCAGCCCAATCTATTTCTTCAATCTCCGATGGGCGGGGGCCGATCAGACCTTGGGGCAATATATTGGACTGCATGAGCTGAAACTGACCGAACTTTGAAGTATTGCTGAACCGCCTGGGAAGATCTAAGCCTGCCCAGACAAAGTGCTGCGAATCAGACTGTATATTAAACCTCGGCAGTTTCTTTGAGCGGTACCTCCGCAAAAACCTGAAATTTGCAATCCTTTTGTATATCTTTCTGGATCACAATTTAATTGCAAAAGAAACTGATTAGTAAAACGTCAAGTATTGCGTGGAAATAAAGAACACCACTCTCGGCTTATCAGATACAATAGCTCCCATCGAATGTGCCAAAAAGTCTTTTAACAACTCAGTCTGTAACTGGTGGCAGGTCACTTAGTAGTCATGAAGTTTTTGAACAGAAACTATTGCTATCTGTGCTGCACTGTAAACAATTAGTGTTAATTATACCTGAAGGCAGAGTAAAGTTTACACTAAAACTCGTGTGAATTCGAACCATACATCATTTTGGGTGTAAACTGAAACTTTGAGTAACAATACACTGATAACTTGTATAGTTTACTCAAAAGTTGGTGTACAGGGCTGCAAATTTGGTGTTTGATGTAACGATTCTGTAAGATAAGTGTTACGTTTCGTATCATTTGGTGTTTGAAATAATTACACTATTTATGGCGTAAGGTTTGCTATTAAATAGGATAATTTTAGTGTAACTAAGTTTCGGTGTAACATTTCTTCAAATGATGGATAATATTTTGTTATCTTCAGTGTAAAAAAGTAATTACACTTTGAAAGTGTTATCTCTCCAGCTTATCGGTGCTTTGCTGCACCAATACTGGTGTTTTGTTTCATCTTATCGTAAGTTAACGTTTCTTTTCGAATCGTGTAACTAGTCGTATAAGATACGTTATATGTACGACATATGTTATTTTGTTCCTCTTTCGTGTCATGTAGCTCAAAACGGCATAAATATCATACAAATTATATAATTATTAATATTGATAATAGGGTTGTTTCATGCGTTATGAAAATCCTTCTAAATAAGATTTAAATGAGATAAACTCCATTTCAGTATAAACACAATTTCTGTTTTATAAAAATAATATACACAATCTAACGAAAAACGCAGATTTTTACACCAGCATTTTACGGAGTCTCTAACATTACCATTGAAAAAATGGTAACTGATACCCTATAAGAAGTGTATCAAAGGTACCCTATGAAAGGGGTACCAGGGTATGATAAGTTCTATATCAATACAAAAAAGTAGATAAATAATTACACTACACACATGTACAGTGTGGTGTGGCCAGTCTTAATTATTGGTGTAATGTTACACCGACTGAAGGAAGGAAACATTACAACCGGAAACGTTTCCTTCAAAAAATGATGGCACATTAACACCGGTAATGAAGATCAGTTACACTATGGTGTAAACTTTCCGTCGATTTTCGGGTGCGTAATTGCACCATTTATCTGGATTAATAGCCGGCTATTCGGTGAAAAATTACCGAGCAAACAATGGAGATAACTTACACCAAAACTGGTGGCAGCTCAGCCAGTTTTGGTGTAATGTTTCCATTAATTTTTTACAGTGTAGGCTCAAGAACAATAAACAACGACATCGACGTTTTGACTTTGTTTCGGTCCCTAAATATTTTATATATATATTTTATATATATATCTTAAAAATTGTTTATCGTGCTCATGTTGTTTACATTGTAAACCTGAGATGAATGAATAAAGAAAGGTAGAGGAAGAGTTAGAACCTTTGACCTTGGCACTGACGTTAATTCTAGTAGCAAAGACATGAAAATGTTTCTACACACCCAGCGATCTTTTGTTATATTTGGTTTTACGATCTTTTTAAAATTATTTCACTCACATCAAGCCGATCGTTAATCAGAGGTGAGCGAAAACTGGAGTACCCGATGAAAAACCTCCTGACCTTCCGTTGCAGAACTTCTCATTATGTGACCTGAGCCATGCTCAAACTTACAGCGTTGAGAGACCTAATGATTAAGAGTCAGCACTCTTATCCACTAGGCCACGGAGGCCCGTTACACCCAACGATCTTTATAAATGAGGAAAAATAATGTTCTCTGTCTTTCCAACATTTACATATAGGTATTATTAGAGCTATCAGCGTACCGAAAGATGTTCAGAATATATATGTCATAGATCTGGTAAAAGTATGTTTGTTTCAGTGGAATAAATCAAAACAGTAAAATTATTGTTTGTTTTAAATTCTGAAGCAGCCTTGCGCCCTTGCCCTATATGTAACTACTTCCTATAAACCTACCTATACTTCTAACAATGCATGTACCGCACATTGGTTTCACCTAGATAACTTGCGACAGCGCGCTTTATGCTCCAGTGCATTCGCTATTTTTCAGCTGAAGTGATAAGTTTATACTTTTCACCTTGTACATGTCATAGTATTTATGGGAAATTATTTATATAATTTCAGGTAGGAGTAATTTCATAGTAATTGAAATTTATAGTTCATTGTATTTTAGCTGTATTAGAACGTAGAATATACATTCTGCATTTGTATGTTTTGATACTGCAAGACAAAAACGTATGATGTGTATTCAAATATTTACCCATGTCACATTGTTTACTTGTTGATTTAATATAAATCACGTGGTGATTTATATTAAATCAACCAGGGCATTCGCTATTTTTCAGCTGAAGTGATAAGTTTATACTTTTCACCTTGTACATGTCATAGTATTTATGGGAAATTATTTATATAATTTCAGATGATTCTCTATGTCAACTACGATGAATATGCCTTGTACCTTGTCAAACTACGATTATGACGTCACTCATTAAAGATCTTGACCTTTGACCATCCTTCATGTTTTCTGTTGAAATCCAGTGAAAGTCGAACCGTGAAACGGTGACAAATTTTGGTGGCCAGTGTGACACTGGATAAAGCTGTATTGCCTTATTTCAACAACATGGATATGGTTTTACCAGATTGGATTTATCGTTTTATGGATATATCTATTTACAAAGTCAACGACATATTCTATTTTTGACACGGAATTCCATGAATACTAATACGTCATGTGCTAATAGCTTATAAATATTCATTCTAGGGCGTGCGCGATCCAATCAGATTTGGGATTACTCGATTACGTATACTCAGGAGTAGCTGGATGTAAACAAGCTTGTGTACTGGGACACGTGTTAATTTAAGGCCGGCCAATTCGTTTGTCAACATGTTTGAAATTCCGCGGATAGAATTCCAGGATAGCATCAACGCAGACGAGAAACACGCTACCAGTTAATCAACGAAGCGGTGTGTGCATTTTTCATGAACACTTTTTGGCTGGATTAATATTCAGCTGACTGACATTTTTGATTTTGTTGTGTTGTGTAGATAGTGAACTTGGATATATTTATATGACAATGGATAAGTAGGATACGGTTAGGTACGATTTATCATTAATTTTGCTGTGTCAGTTGTATAATGAATCTGTTTACTTGTCATAAGGTATTATAAGATTTATTTTTCATTTATGCAAAGCAGGTATCGGCTCGCTGCACAGGTGTGTTGACAGTTCATTTCACAGGGAATACAGGGCGGCATATAGACTGTCAATGTGTTTGAGTAGCGGTTGTTTACCAATAGAGTCATAGGTCATGGCATATAGACATAAATAAACACTTGCTGCCTAAATTAGCACCCTGTCTACGCTCGCATAATTGTTCATTCACGGCATGCTACTTACTAACCGTCTGCGCATTATATTACTAACTTGCCTTATTATGTCCCTAAATCCTGTGGCTTTACTTAATTGAAAGGAGCTTATTCACCAAAACCCTATTTCAATTAATTGACATGTGTTGAAACAGAAAATTTTCGGTCGGTTTCGAAATTACAAAAAGGAACAAGTCCTTCACCTGTTGAGTCAAGTTTTATCGATATATATATAAATCTACTTTACTATATCAACTGACAGAATAGTGCAGTGGATAGTGCACTGGACCACGGTTCGGGACACGGTCATCCAATGCGTGAGTTCGAACCTCCCAAAGGTATCGATTTTTTTTTTTTTCCTTAGTCAACCAAATTTTTTTTTTCTTTAATTTTTTTTCTCATATTCGTTTTTGCATCTCTATTTATTTTTTTATTTTTGTTCAAATCAACATTGAATTTGTCATAAACTCCATGGCAGACATTTTTTGTGTCCCTATATTCTGTATATATTCATAACTCCACCTGGTTGCCACAAAACTCGATTCTACGCGGCTGTACGTTGACTTGACGAAAGATTCCGACGGTTCGTTGTTTTTTTTTTTATTAATTTCGGCAAAGTTCGGACGTTTTCGCTGCAGCGTCAGATATTTTCAATTTTGGGAAGGACTTTCACAGACAGCTGTCGCCTTTCTGTTGAAAATCCATATACGGTGGACAGGTAAGTTATGGACTAGGTAAGTATCTCATTGATTTTTTCATTACACCACGACTCGTTTAACCCTTCCAACCCCCCCCCCCCCAAACCCCCCTTCCTCCCCCCCCCCCCTCCGCGAAAAAAAAAAAATGTGTGAAAAGAATTGAATTGGTGAAATTTATAAAACATTCATATGTGAAATAAAATATTCTACGGAGGACAGGTAGTGTCGCTGTTACAGCCGTTTATACAGTGAGAGACTGTGACATAGTATAAAGTGAGAGAATATTTTGAAAGTATATCACATTCATACGTGAAATAAAATATTCTACGGAGGACAAGTAGTGTCGCTGTTACAGTCATTAATACAGTGAGAGACGGTGACATAGTATAAAGTGAGACAATATTTTGAAAGTATATCACATTCATACGTGAAATAAAATATTCTACGGAGGACAAGTAGTGTCGCTGTTACAGTCATTAATACAGTGAGAGACGGTGACATAGTATAAAGTGAGACAATATTTTGAAAGTATATCACATTCCAATGTGAAATAAAATATTCTACGGAGGACAAGTAGTGTCGCTGTTACAGTCATTAGTACAGTGAGAGACTGTAACATAGTATAAAGTGAGAAAATATTTTGAAAGTATATCACATTCATAAGAATACACAAAAATGGATGCGCGCGAAGAAAGAGTTCTTAGAAGGGACAGAATAAGAGAAGAGCAGCAGAGACAGTTAAGACTAGGACAAGATTTAGAACGTTTAAGATCACAAAGAGAAATGTTTGTGACAGAGGGAGAATTAAGGAGAGCAGAACGGCAACAGAGATACATAACCGGACAAACCCTTACTCCTCAAGAGCAAATAGTGAGACGCCATACAGAAACTCAGGAAAGGCGACTGGCAAGAGTTCCCGTGCATTCTGTAGAACGTCCAGAACAGGAATCTGTTTATGGACCAGCACTTTCCTCAACTAGAAATCCAGCTTATCAAGCAAATTTTCAGGATTTAAATGAAACATTGGATATCACCGGAGCTCCCGATACCTATCTGCTCGATTACACGGATGGCGTTTTTGAATCTCAAGAAAATGAAGAAAGTTATGACTTGGATAGTTTAATTAGTGGAAAGGAAGGGTTACAAAGCTATGACATAACGCGGAATATGGTCCTGAATCAGGACGGTGAAAGGCGTTTAATCGCAGAAAACTGTGTTAAAGAAGAAAATGGTGTACACAGTCACGATATGACACAAAATGTTGCACAGCGTCAAGATCGTGACGGCAGTTCAGATAGAAAAGAATATTCAGAACGCATGAGCGTCAGAAGCGATGGAGAGGTGTACAGAGTGTTAAAAGAAAGAGCACAAGTTCCGAAACAGTTTGAGAAAGAATCAGATTTTTATAGAAAATCTGAAAGTGATGCACAAGATAAGGCGTATATAAGCCACTTTAATAAAATGCAAGACAAAATGGGAGCAAGGAGTAAAGCTTATACAAGATTACCTCATGATAGGGAACTGTATAAA